>CM017896.1:19880939-20281792 GCA_008369825.1 Triplophysa tibetana | reverse complement strand
ACACCTTGACTTTCTTCCAAATAATTACATTTCATTCTAATATTAAAGCACAGGCCTATAATTTGCATTTTTGTTTTTTTTCTGAATTGTGTGTGTGAAATGTCTAATAAAAAAAAAGTAATCCAAAACGATTATGTGGAGGTGAAGGTGGTAGTCTTGTTTCTGGTCGTGAGTGACAGTGTTGGGGGGATGTGAAATCTGTTGATTGTCGATGCCAGATAAACACAGCGACAGAGATGGAGAGAAAGGTTTAAGCCGTCAGGTGCCCAATATAGGAAAAAATAAAAGTAGAAGAGGAGAAAAGAGCAAAATATAAAGGTATGCAACTACGTTCTCTCTGTATGATTACGGTGACGTTATCCATGTCATCATTGAAGGCTAATGTTAATTGGTGGTATAACGTTAACTCTTACGTTTGTTAGCCTTCTTGTTATATGCTTGCTATGCTTATACAACAATAATTCGGTCTAACTCAACACACGAGATCTAATTTCAAGTAAAGTTATTATTTATTTCCATCAGTGGGGTTAATATTGGGCCCTGTAATTAGCCAACGGAATTTACATATGTGTTAGGAAGTTTCAAAGACGAACATTTGCTATTTGCTATAACTCTGTTGCGTGACAGAATATAATTCGGGGCAGTAACCAAGGAGCTAATTGTTCCTCCCTTAGATTAGATTAATATGTCTAACGGTCATGACAGACATTTGGCATGTAAGAGCATGTTATTTAAATTTGCAATTCATAAGAGTTATATTGTAGCCTACGGTCTTGTGATGTCAATTTCAATGTGCAATTCAATTGCAATTTCAGGGGCACTTCTAAAATATTGGTCAGGCATCAGCCTCCTTGAATTTATCACTTTTATGCATTATTAGTATCTATCGGAGATCGAACCCAACTTTTGGACTGCTCTCAGGATTGCACTTACTCTGCCAGTCACTGTGGCTCCAGCAGAGAGAAGCTTTTCAAAACTAAAGTTGGTCAAGTCGTACCTGAGCTCAACCATGTCTCAGGAACGGAATATAGAGTATATTTAAATTCTGATAACTTATACTGTTTTGTGCAGAATTGTGTTTTTAAAATGTTCTGTTGAAGAAATATAAGCTTGTCTTACAATTATATTGTTATGGTATAACATGGCTGTTTGTGCAAATTTAGTTTTGTTTTTTTCTCGAATGGGTTGGATAGGTGGGGGGGGGGTTCACCACTTTTAATAATTATAATGACATCATCAGACCCGGTTTATATATAGATAGGAACTCCTATGCTTGTGGTTCATCACCTTAGCAAAAATACCAGTCACAAAAACAGCACTGGCACCCTTGGGGACATGTTCTCCACCCAATGCTCTTCTCAGTCTATACAAACGACTGGACCTCTACATACCCAATGAAATACTTTCACGTAGGGTTGTCACGGTACCATAAACATATCTTACAATATTTTACATTATGACATATCAAGGTACCAAGTAGTATTGCGATGCGGTTTCATGTTCATAATTAAAATCTACAAAACAAACCAAAATTCCTTAATACACAGGTCTAAATGAACATGTATCTAGTAAACTGTATTATACTACACACTACAATATTTGTAGTATTGCCAGTAGTAATTGGATACATTTTAGTGAATGCTTATAAAGGAAAATGTTAGGTTTACTTAAATGTGGCTTAAAACGGCCAGTAGGTGGCGGCAAATCTTTGTGTCAGTGAAAGCATCCTGTTTGCAGATGATCTGGTACTGCTGTCACCCTCAAATAAGAAACTAAAGCAACATCTAGACACCCTGCAAACTTTCTCTCAAACATGGGCGATATATACATGGGCGATATATTTCACATATTTCAAGTCTATTGTTCACCACTGTCCCTCTTCTAACAAACGACTGGATTTTTTCCGGTCTATATAAGTCCCTCCTTCCGGAACCCTCTGATGGTAAAGCTGACCCGGTCTGTTGTGATTGGTTCCCTGCTGAGAGTGTGTGTGTGAAGATGTCCCACCCATACCATATCAGCGAGCTTCCGCTTCTCAGGCTGTTGTGATTGGTCGGTCACCCTCTCAGTAAACGTGTATTCATAAACTTTGGCTTTGAGCAATAAATAGTAACAAGGGCGTCACTTCACTTTATCGGTTAAAAACATGAAAATCCAAAAAATGACACTATATGAAAGGATCCTGTGACCTTCACTGAGAACTGTCATCAATACATTGCTCTTTGTCTCTTTATATATATATATATGTATATACAGATATTTATATACATTTATTTAATTTCTCTTTTAATCTGTATTTGTGCAGAATATTTATATTTAATTTTCCAGTGCTTTGGCAATGTAAAATTTGTTTTATCATGCTAATGCTTCTAATGCTTCTTTGAATCTTGAATCTCTTGAATCATTCAACCAACTCGTTCAAAACAGGTGATTAATTCAAGAACGAAGCAAGTGTTTTGATGAATCACTCACTGAAATATTATCTCGTCCGAGTCGTACACGACACGCTACGGATTCATTAGGAGAGAAACACCCCAAAAAGACAGATGAAAGTGTTCAAATGCACGTTAATGCGTATATTGAACATTAGTTACCGCATTAAAAAAACAGAGCGGTATCGCGGGGATATTTAAGCTTTTGCATCGCGATGCTACCGTAGCAAATCGGTCCGGTACACCGTGCCGCGTTCTCCTCGAAACATTTCCTTTTTCCACAGTAGCAATTCAAGCGCCATCTAGTGTTACGATAGGGTAAGTACCTACTATATCTGAATGAGTAGAATAATTAACATCAGATATATATAATATAGAACTAAAATATAATTAAAAATAAGTTATGTTTTTTTTATTTAAAGTAAAAATGTTTTATATTTTTACAGAATATGTAGCCTTATACGATATATGCTATTTTCTATGCTATAGGAAAAATTTTTATTCATTTATAGAAAAACAGACCAAAATGTGATACTCATAAGAGCTCCAGTGAAATTATTCTCTTCTTGAAAAGCATTGCTATGGCAACCTAACAGCTAACAGACCACCATAAAAGTCAGTCAGTGGGGTAGGCCCTCACATCGACAAACCCCATGTTACTCTAAAGAATGAACAGCAGGTGGCACTGTAGTGGAGGAAATAAAAACAAAGTTTGGGCAGTAACTTTCATCAGTGTGCTGTTCCAAGATCAGTGTGAAATATCACTTTTCGCCGTCAGTTAAGGTGGTAAGTTGACCACTTCATGTCATATTGAACAAAATGTACTAAACGAAAAGAAGGCAATAGCATGGATCCCATGTGTTTTAACTATTAGCATTTGTGTGGGTTAATTGATTAATAAATTCTCTTCTTAATTTGCATCACACACGCACACACACTTGTTTGTTTTACTACACAGGCTACTGATTTAGTCCGGACACCCCTTGACTTCCATTGATTGTAATAATATTTGTAAACCCTTCTCCTAAACCTTACCCTCAAAGATGACATAAATAAATTGCAATCTTTAGGTCATCCAGGACAACACACACAGACCTTTGAAGCTGCGGCCTAGTAGTAAAGGTATCTCATAGATGTAATGGTTTAAATTCTATTATGCAACCCACAGAAACTTTTTTGTATTTTAGTCATTGGCCGATTAAAAAAAGCGTGCATAAATCAGAATAATAAAATATTTTTCACATAGAATTTTATTGATGAGCTTATATTGATTGTGATAATACAATCACAGAGAAAAGGTCTCCAAAGTAACATTCCAGTACTTACACATCAACATACTGTATATAGAAAATGATCAGACTGGACATAATCAACTTCATTTTGATTTTCATTTAAAGTCGCTCAAAGTTATCTAATCAACAACCTTGACTATTGTAGTGTTTTTCTTGTTCATATGGTTTAACTGATACCTACAGCTGGAGTAAGGATTCCGTTGTGCAAGATTTCCCCATATTACCATGGATGCATTCTAAAGCATGTTAACCAATCAGTACTAAATACAAATGTCAATACAGTACATTAACTTCTCACAACATGAAAAAGGCATTGTACAATGTAACTGAGGTACACCTGCAGAAAAGCCATTGATTCACTTGATAAATGATACAGAGTGAACCATCAGAATATCAGAACCAGCAGTGGCAAATATGATTCTAGAGGTAGAATGATTTTAGGCCTTTTGTGTTGTAATAGAGTGAAATCATCACTACATTTAATTAGCGCATTTTACATGGCAACAAAATAAAAAAAAAGCTGACAGCATTCTATGAGTGTTGACTTATTATTACAATTAAATAAAGCTGTTTTACACAATCATTTCATTATAGACACAAAGAAGTAGAAAGCTAAGAAAAATAGATAGCTTTGCTGTGTGGCAAGCTGATGGTAGTGAAGCTATGCCATTGGTCAAGGCATAACAGCAGTAGTCACAGACAGTACCCTGCACAATGACAGTATAGTGCACACATCATTTACCACTCTTTCCTAATAAGACTTATTCTAACACTGATTTCTTAGTTTTTAAGAAAGCAGCTACTATTGTACGTAAACATACTTTACTTCCTCAGACACATACTGTCAGAACATTGCATACAGTGTAAGTGCTTTCTCAAATGTTTAGTCAATACAAAGACAATGTTCACAATATTTTATAGTCTCCCCTCTAGCACAATAGTTTGCCACGCCTGGTTAACAATATGGCTTTACAAATAAGTAGCAGTATATTTGCAAAACCGTCACATATACAGTGCCAAAACCAGCAAGATTGTACAGCAGTTTATAGAAAAATGCAATCCGAAAGCAACTCTGCAGCCACTTTATTTTAGGTGGCTTTACTTGCTTTAAATTCAATGTATCTTTTGTGTACATATGTGACCTTGCATGTGAAAAACCCAATTAAG
Organism: Triplophysa tibetana; assembly: GCA_008369825.1. Lineage (NCBI taxonomy): Eukaryota > Metazoa > Chordata > Actinopteri > Cypriniformes > Nemacheilidae > Triplophysa > Triplophysa tibetana. The sequence continues at coordinate 20,276,901 of CM017896.1, read as the reverse complement.
GTATTTTTTTAAATTGACTATTCTCCACATAAATTTGTCAAAATATAATCTTGACCTATTTTATAAAACTGAGTAATGCCATGTCAGACACTGAAATCAAACTTTGATACATGTAATCTCGTAATTAGATTATGAGACGTCAACTTGGTTTACACAGGCGGGGTCACATGTGTTGTTAAATTATTGGTAAATATGTGTTTTCCTTATCTCTAATCCTAAACCCGCCAATAGAATACACTGTGAAAAAACTACCAAAAAACATCAATTAATGTTTTTTTGCTGTACATTACATGTTTTTGCCGTTTGTCTATTGTTGTTATTTTAAGTTTCTACTGTATTAAAAAATTACGTTAAAATTACAGGTTTTTCTCATTATATGTGGAAAATCTCGAAAAACTAAATTCTGTAAAAAAATTATGTGTTCCCCCCTAACACATACCAAACGATTTCTCTTATATACTGTAAATGGACTGGTTTTAGAGACACATAATATATTTTGGAATCAAGATATTTTCTGAAGAGGCTTTTAAACTATTAGGTGTTGTACTCAACTTCCATTGCATCAGCTTTGCTACAATGTATTTGGAAAACATTTATCACTTCAGCTTGATTTGTCATGCACAGAAAACAATTTGGTAGTAAATCTTTAAGTGGAACATCTGTTTCCTTCATTAGCTGTAATTAAAATATTATCTTAGTGAACAGTACTAATTGCATTGCTTTTACTAAATATGATAATAAGTTAAAGCGAGCATGTCAAAATATGACAATTGTCTTTGTGAGAACAACTCACAAGTTTAACTACTAAAAATATAATCTAAGTATAATTTGTGATAGACGTGTTCTACTTGTAAGTTCATGACAGGTGATGATGTGTAAAGTACACGAAGGCCATCAGAACCATCCGTGTATGGATGTGAAAGTGCTTCTAACATATGCTGTCAAATGGTGACAGTAGCTTACATAACTTTTAAAACGTTTGCAGAGCATCTATTTCAGCTACATTCCAAAGGCTGGACAATATGAGACAACAAGTGCCTCTTTAGAAACTTTGGAGCACGTGCAGAAATTACAATTGTTTTGCAATGTTCAACATTGTTTTTATACCTAGTGTGTTATATGTCCACTCTACTTCCATGATGGTTTATTGGTTCTGCATACAGAAACAGAGTCTCTATTCTGTGTGGATCTCTCTGAAAAACTGCTACTTTTAAAGGAATGCTCTCGCCCGGACTGTAGAGGTGTTGTTTCACTTCCTTGAGTGCTTCGACTGGAAGCCCTTACACTCTGAACCCTCCTTATAGATCCCCCTAGTTTGTCCTCACCCCTTGGCAAAGGTCCGCTACTGACCGAGTCCGTTCTAACAATAGAAGCGAATCTCTGAGAGCTAGTTCTTGATGAGGTGGAGCTCTTTGATGGTGTTCCTGCAGCAGGTGGTGCGGGGGAGTCTTTTTTAGATCTGGAAGAGGATGCTACTGTGTTGCGAGCAAAACTGGGCAATGGACCTTTGGGGGTGTTGTTTGAAGTTTCACCTGTAACTTCTTCCACAGTTTCTTGGGCCTGAGCTAGAGCCAAGGCTCGCATCGTTGAACGACACATCTTTTCTTCTGGTGCTGGTTTTGAGATGTTACGAATAGGTTTGGGATTTGATTTCTTGTGGGAGGGTGTGCGTTGAGTTGACTCCTTTGTCCAGCGAGGGTTGGTGTTGCTTCCCAGTGTTCCTCTTTGCACCCTTGGATTCTCTGGAGGGAGACTGGAATGTCGAACGGGTCTGCTTTGTCTCTCACCTCTCCTAGCTGGCATGCTTTGGTCACGAAGTGGACGCCTGGGTTCGGCACTTTCATGTCCAGGGCGTTTTTCCACCCTCCTCAAGTTACTACCAGATCGATTCTGCCTCGTAATGGGCACCACTTTACGCATGTTTTGCGTCTCAGTTGCAGTGAGGGTTCTTGTGGGACGGCTGGCATGAGTAGACCCTGGTTTGGACACAGTCTTAGTTTTGACATGACTGGTCCCTTTGGGTTTACAGGTCAGGACCTCCTTCTCATCTTTCTGCCCCTCAGCTGTGTCACAGCTATCCGTCTCTGGTTCTTCAGTAGTTACATATGAACTGACTGGTTCTGGACCCTCTTGGTCCCGGTTCTCTGCAAGATATTCATCGCTTAATGCGGAGACAGAGTGACCATTGATTGACTCCAAATTGGAGGAAAGGGAATTGGCATCCTGAGGGATTCTTGAAAAGTTGCCATCCTGTGGATTTGATTTAGGTCCAGATAATTCGTTAATAAAGGGAAAACTCTCAATCTCAGAACAGTCCAACACAACAGAACAGTCAGTTTCAGTGCAGTCCATGACATTTAACACAGGTTTCTTATTAGAAGCAGATGGATCGAGGGGCAATGGGGTGTCACACGTTGTTGAGGAAAAGGTGCTTGTTTCCACTTCCTCCTCCTGGGACATATCGATACATAGTTTTTCAGGCTTGGGTGCCTCCTCAGAACTTCTACTATATGGAGAAGTATCAAGAACAAATAGTTTGGAAGAGTTTTCATCTCTTTCCAGATCTATCACTACAACTTCACACGGGTTGTCTAAAGTAAAATTACTGTTGTTATTGATCTGGCTTGGTATTTCAAAGGGCTGTAGGCCAGGAACTAGTGTGTGTTTCTCTACAGAAACACTCATGTGTCCAACACCTTGTCCAGATGTCTTCTGAAAAACATTCTTTGAGTTACTTAATTGAGGGGTAACTCCACCTTCTGAGAGAGATGTGTAATTATTATTATTGTAGGGATCATTATTCATGTTGTAGCCAGAAGTTGAGTATCTAGCTAAAGGACTGATCGGTTCTGATTCAGCCTTTGTTGAAGTTGCGTCCGTCTCTTGATAAGCTTGACTTTGTGGGTCCAGCTCCCTATTATTATCCTGTAAAAAAAGCCAGGGCATTGTCTTTCTTTTATGGTTTCTGCTTGAACGTGGAAGGCTACTAAATTTGTTGTTCTCAGTAGCTGAAGGCCCAGAGACGAGCTCCACATAGCCATGGTCACCAACCGTGTGATGATAGCGACGAGCACTAGCCGAGCGCCCTAAAGGACTGTGGGGGCTTTGAGGTCTTGAATGTAGCAAGAAGTCCAAAAGACCTTGTTTTGTTAGGATTTCAACATCATTTTCACTACTACTCCGACCAAAACCTTCATTACCACCTTTCTCATTTCCAGCCCAGGCAGACTGTCTCTCCTCCAGTTCCCGTAAGCGTCGCCGTCTGGTTTCATCTTTTAATTCTCTGTCCAGGTTGTCCTGCAGGAGAGTAGACAAGAGACTGCAATAAGAGGTAATGACTACACAGAACATGATTGCATCCATGTTGTAATTTCAAAAACAGATAAACTCTTGATTTCTATTATTTCTTGTTCATTTTTTTCATGAAAAGGTATGTCATACCTTTACTGCTTTTTTGAACTTTAGACAAAAGTCTTCGAAGATTCTAAAGCACTCATCCAATATAAAGGTGTCTTTGTCTTCACAGAAAAAGTCAATGAGAGCATTGCCTTCCTTGCGCAAGTCTAGTCTGCTGCGTTTGAGGTCCTGCAGGGCTTGTGTAGCGCTCTAATAAATAAAAAAGCAAATGACAAATGCACATAAATTTACATTAGTGGGAGGGACAAGGGAAATACTTTTCATAAAATCCAATATTTAATAATAGTACCATTATGACATAAGATATTGGAGTTAACACAGTTGTGTATGACCATAACATATAAAATAAAACATAATGACAATGGTAAAAAACAACCAATATAATTGCTTAAATCTGCAAATGATGACTTTTGCCTCTATGTTGCCATTCTGTTTGAAGTATAAAATTGCAGATTACATTACACATCTTTACATTAACTGAAGTCAAATGACGTCAAACTGACATGTCCAGTATGTACTTGCTCAAGTAATTTAGTTTATTTTTTTGCCTAAAACATAACGGATTGCAGCTTTAACAAATAAAAATGGAAATATAAAACTCTTATCGGAAGAAAAATTAATTTACCTGCAAAAATGGACCTAGCTGCTTTTGCAGCTCATTGTCCTCCTGGATTTTCTGCTCCAAAGAACGTGTTTTGACATAAAGAGAAGAAAACTCTGCCTCAATGTTTTCTACTGATATTCTGCAACAATGAAAAAATAAGGCAGTGAAAGATTAAGAACAGGCAGCAGAGATGTAATGAGAAGTTTAGGATAAAATGTAGGAAATAAAGGTAAAACATCTCAGACATATCTTAGAAACAAGGTGAAATATACCTAGCTGCACTCTGGACACATGTTAGTTTCTCTGGAAACTTTAAAAGGGCCTCGTCTTTTTTCTGTGCTTCCTAAAAGTAAAAGTCGCAAGTCAATGTAAAATAAAAACAGCAAAAACACTGCAGTACACCACATTTGCATTTGGTTCTAGTTACCAGAGCCACAAAATGGAGCAGGTTCATGCCAGGTCTGTTGGCCTTGTTGTCTGCCAGAGAGAGCAGGGAAGACAGTTTGAAGCCCACAGCATTGCCTGCATAGCCACCCTATAAAGAAAAATAATCATAACATAAAGTCGACTAAAATCCTGCAACTACTAGGCTATTTACAATTGCTACAGCTTTTTATTCCAGAAGAAATATTTTATCCTAAACATTTTAGTAACTTAACATTTCTTTTCTATAGCGTTAATAATATAAAGGCTTATCACTGACTGATGTGGAGTTATTGTATCAGCTGCTCAGTAAATCTGTTGTTAACTAAAACTCTTTGACATTAAGGGCCCTATCATACACTGGCCAAGTTTAAATTATTGTTTAAATAGCAAGTACATTTATATCCATCTGTTCGCCCATGAGTGTGCTGGCCTAAAAACGAGGTGTGTTCAGGCGCATTGCTATTTTGCGGCAACTGAAATAAGCTGCACCACTGACCAACTGAAACCTAGTCTGACGTTAATGGAGCAATATTTTCTTGGTTATTTAAAGAGTTCGTTAGTTAGAAGTGCACACAATCAGGGACGTGCAGCAGCACACAAACATGCCATGATGTAAAAGATTATTATTTTGTACATAAAGATAAAAATCCGACTTGTCCTGTAGTTGGACTGCTCATGCACAAGGTTAAATGGTCTGCTTGTGCACGAGGTTAACACTAGAATTCCCGGAAATCTATCACTACCAGAATGGCCGAAGCGGTAATTTTGACCGCTCATATAGACTGTACTGAACGTCATTTTTTCCATGCAATCTTTCCATTAATTTACTTCTATTGAGATTTTAGAATGAAGCTTTGAATGTCGGTTTTCATATATTATAATAAGATAACTAAAAAACGTCAGAATCCTCAACCGCATCCCAAAGTGCTAAGCGAACTCAGATGGGCGTACATAATATGATCCTTTTAAATAAAATAATTAATTTATGCATTTCACTTTTGTATTTAATTTTGCAAAAGCTACGAGACCGCACCCGAAGGTGTGTGCCTCGCTGCGTTTCCGTTGTTCTGTTCAGGACACCGGACGGCGGAAGAGCAAAGTTCAAAAACAAAACAACATTTTCACTGTGGTGAAAGTCTAAACCGCAACAAATATGAATATTATTCAGATAAACACCTGTTGTGAATTTTAGAAATGATAACATCCACTCTTTTTCAATATATTTTGATTTATGGATTTTACAATGCTCAGGAGCTATAATTGGATCACACGAATCACACCGACCACTGCAATCAAAATGTATGAATAAATGTATGTGTTTTGTTAGGATTGTTAATAATAAACATCAGGACACGAAATTTAAGTTCTTACGTATGTAAAAAAACATTTCTTCCTCAACGACAAAACGTATTGGGTAGACTGCTAATTACAGATTTTCCAAGTAGATAAAAAGTTAAATAAATTTTAAAATATAATAATTAATAGATATTAACAATATGCATGTAATTGCATACTAAGTACCTTCGTAGACATGTATAGACATTTGACAAAATTAGCAAGATCAAAAACGGTAACAAAGAATATTCACTAACATGTTGGAAAACTAAATATATTTCTGTATTTCTATTTTGATGACATTTTGAGGGTGAGCTACGTTTTGGCTAAGCATAACATAAAAAAACACCAGATAATAAGTTGCTAGGCAACAGTGGTGAAAATCTTCAATGGCGAGAAAGAGCGCTGAAATTATACAGTGTCTGTAATACGTTCAATTTGACCGCCATGGCAGTTCGAGGTAGAAATACTCAGAACTCTTTTGTGTTTTGTCATTTAATAAAGAAACAATGTGAGAATAAATTGACAAATATTCAAGAAAAGTCAGGGTACTGTAGTTAAATGGGTTTTATTTAAAAAAGTTGTTACATTGCAATTTTAAAAACTGTCAAAATGACTGCTTGGTAGTTCTAGTATTGACCATCTACATGTATGTATATCATGACTACAAGTCCGATTTCTATCATTATCTACGCAATAATAATGTTTGCCGTTTCCTCGCTAGAAAAGTATTCAGTCTTTGGTATTGCAAATTCTGCCACCTAAATAAAAAATCTGCCACGGCGGGAGCGCGGGGAATGCTACACTGTAAAACTTAGCTCAAATTTTGCAGCAGGTTTGCCAGTAACTTACAATTTAGTTTTAAGCATAAACTTACCTAGTTTATATATTTTTCTTTCATAAAACAAGACTAAATATCGTGGCTCACTTTTCTTGTTATGTAAATGTATCGTAATTTAACAAGTTTGAAATATTTTTACTAGGGCTGTCAAAATTACCGCGTTAATAACGCGTTAACGCAAATTGATTTTAACGGCACTATTTTTTGTAACGTGCAATTAAGACAGCGCGCATTTTCTGGCAAATGGACTTGCAGCAGCAAACAGAAATGCAGAAAGAAAAATTCATGTATAAAAAGATGTCTGAGGGTTCTGTCGACAAGATAAAAATTATCTGCATTCATTGTCGATGTGAATTAAGTTATCACCGCAGCACGTCGAGTTTAAAATATCACTTGATGGCGAAGCAAACAACTGATGCAGAGAGGTCTCCGCCCCCGCGCCAAAGTCAGACAACACTCGATTGTTTTCAGCGGAGACGAGCGACTCCACAAGCAATAGACTCACCTCATCGATAGCTAAAGTCAAAGAGGCCTAAAGACAGACAAACACGGTTGCGTTTACCGGAGATTACTGGACTTCCCTCAGTAACCATAGCTACCTGGGGGTCATGGCTCATTATTTTGACACAAACTGGAAACTTCGGTCGCACGCTTTGACCGTTATGAAGACAGACGAGAGGCACTATGCTAACGTTTGCGCTGAGCACTATCTGCAGGTAGCCAGACAGTGGAAAATTGAACTCTAAATTAGTATGCTGACTACCGATATTGCATGCAACATGATTGCAGCAGCCAGGCAGCTCCCGTTCGAGCATATGCCCTCCACCGAGCTATTACAGTTTCGCTCCAGAATATCCGGTTCGACAGCGCCTTGGCAAAATGTAGGAAGGTAGTGGGCCATTTCAAGCATAGCCCAGTGCCCTGTTGTGCGAAAATGTAAACAGGCTTGTGTAACTAAATAGCTGCAAAGAAAGAAGTAATGGAAACCTGTGGTTTTTCTATCTTCTACGACCTTTGAAACATGTCTTCATACTCATGTCCAGCATGGTTTGACTAATAAGAAACAACATAAATTAGCATAAGCATCATTATTGCCCATGCCCGTGTTGAATAGAGTATTAAAATCTTAAAAAGTAATAATTTAAGGTTAATTTAGTACGGATAAAAATGTGCGATTAATCACGAGTTAACTCATGACAATCATGCGATTAATCACAATTAAATATTTTAATTGATTGACAGCCCTAATTTTTACATAAAATAAAAGGAAAATGCTTAGGAAGAATGTCGTTTTTTGCAGTGGTGCTGTGCTAATGCAAGTCTCTTCTTGCTCATTTTGAATCTCAAAAGTCAAAGTGTTTTAATTTTGGTTAAAGTAATTGAAAACAGTACTAATTGGAAAGTATATCGAGTAGTAATTAAATCTACAGTAAGTTATTGGCAAACCTGCAGCAAAAACTACAGCAGTTTTACAGTGTAGATGAGACTTTGATTGGTTTACTGCACGTTTTGCCCAAAACACACCTATTACTCATTTCGAATATAGGGACAACCCCTTTAGATCATGCGGCGAGTGCACCGACTTTTATCCCCGTCATTAAACTATCAAAAGATGATTCAGAAATGCCTGAAGTGGACTTGCGTCATAAGTTAGACCATGCCCTTATATAGTTCAAACAGGGCCCTAAGTGTGATAAGCTCAAACTCAACAGACTTCCGAGAATCATAACCATGTTGTTTTTTGACTAAAGGTCCTGTTCACAAAAAAACTCTAATTGAAAAAATGTAGTTGCAATTTTGGAATATATCCTCTGGTCAATGCTACAAAAATGAGGAGAAAGCTATGGACAGAGACAATTCTTACAGCATTCATGATGTTTCCAGCTTGGAGAACCAAATGTAGAATGGCATGGAGCTCTTCACAAGTCATTAGTTCTGTGGAATAATCAATACAAATTTTGTAATAGCGGAAATAAACATTCATACACTTATTTTTTGTGTCGTACTCTTTATAGTTCAAGAAATGCACTTGTCCATGTGTCCTAGTTTATGTTAGACTATTTGGTAATGATTAGTACATTAGTACTTATTTTAACATTAGTTAAATGATTATAAACATTATGCTATTATTGTACACTGAAGTACTGCCGAGTTGTAGAAAGGTAATACGCCATTTGTTTCTGAAAAGGCTGCTAAAGACACTACTGACAGATAGAAAGTGACTCAGCATAATTCACCTTCAATTTCTACAACTGAGCCCTGATGAAAATTCACTCGGCTGTCCACACTTAAGGTTAATAAATTGGTTGTTTAAGCAAATTATCAAATTGCAAATTACAATGAGCAAATGTCACGCATAAAAACAGGCTGGACACACTTATATTATTGCTACAAAGAATAAAGGTTCCTGTTTCTCAAATTTAGAACACTGCATTAAAGACGCAAAAGTTGAAGTTTGTTTTCCAGGGAACACGTTTCTGCACGCCTCAGATAACATATTCATTTAGAAAAACCTGCAAAAGCAGATAACGCAGTCCCCTGTATAACACATAAGCAGATCAGCATTGACATTTTTAGCACATGCTATCAAGTTTGCATGTTTCCTGCATGTTAAACTGTAGATAAGAGGTCAAAACTAGACAGATGTTAGGTTAATAATTTACCCTCAAATATTCTTGTCAATTTGGCATAATGTTTTCTAGATTGACACAATTTTTACAAAACTACGAATACAGAAAGAGATTAAAATGCAGTTCTTTAAATACTTTAAGATGTAACAAAATGCGTCATGTTCTTACCTTTGGTAGCCTGACGCACAATGTTAATCTCACGACGCATGGACGCACAAGACGGATGGAACTCTTCCTGGAGTACCATAGCCTCAATACTCACCTCGAAGCTTTAAAAGTGGACACAACAAGCATAGTAGAATAGTCTGTTTTCCAAGGGGTTAAATGAGCATATAAGTTTGTGTCTCGTTGATAAGCGAGTTTTCCTACCATGGTACTTGAATCAACAGGAACATGAAGGAATCGACCAGTGTCAGATTATTGGGATCTCCTTTGAATTCTCTCAATCTCTTGATCTAGCCATAAATATTGTATTATGATTCAAATTTGTAGTCATACATGAAATACACCACAACTTTTCATATTCTATGCATGCATCCTCTATGAATATGAAATACAGGTGAGGTTTAAAGGTCTTCTCACCTCCTCTGACTCAGGTAGTAGTTTGAGTAGTTCTTTCAGTGGTTCAGCCCCATACTGTTTACTGTTGCCCAGACGGATATCTTCTATTATTGCATGATTGGACCTGAGGGAGCAAAGCAAGTACAAAACAAATGATCATGTATTTGCTCAGGCAACATGGCCACTGAGAATCTAAATGAGACTTCAATGCAAGGGTGTACTTTGGTTTGAGAAGTGGGGGGTACACAACATGGGGGAATTTTATTTGAATCCTATCACAAATTCAATAGTTTTTACGTTGTTTTTGATTGTTTTAATAAATTAATTAAACCACGAAACCAGAATGTGTTTTTATTGTGTAGCAAAAGTTGATGTTCATGAAGAGGGAAAATACGAGTATTGATTAAGAAATGGAGGAAAATATCGCTTGTAAACCCGAATCTGCGGTTGGAAGGAGACGAGCAGGATGACTTTCTAAAATGTTTAACAAGGTTTAACCTATCTAAACAATTACCAGGAAAGCCCACGTTTATGTCAAGCCTTGTCATAAACACTAACTGCTGTTAAAAGAACAAGACCTTATTAAACTCAATAAATAATAAATCAATAATAAATAAGTTACGCGTTTCTTCCCCAATGAACTCCATTAAAAGGAAACAGCTTAACATAGCCTTCCAAAAAACACCACAATAACAATTTTCTATAAAATTCAAATTAAAACCATCTGATTGAAAATAATCGTTCAGTGATCTATTTTAAGAATGTGCACGCGACGTGCGCATCGACACATAGAGACTCTCTGTGTCCTGCTCGGTCCTAATACTTCTCCGTGGCAGCGTGTGGTTAAAAATCATTTCAAACAAATTTTAAAGGGGGACATGAACGGGATTTTGAAAAGTATGCTACTAATAAAAAATACAAACACAACAGGGTTATTCTCAAAAAAAACACTGAAACATCATGGCAGTTAAGATTTAATTATAAAACATAATACAGTTACGCCAAAAATGTCACAGTAAAGATAATAATGTTCTCTACCTTGCACAAATCATAATTTTAACATTAAATAAATTGTATTACTTTTTCTGTTGAAATAATCATAATGGCCCTGATTTCTCTGTTTGTAATTTAAACAGATTAAATAATTAGAAAAAATAACTGGTTGATCTAATTGATCTTCTAAAATGACAAAAAATATTATACATAAATATTTTGCAATTTTTTTATAATAAAAAAATAAGAAATTGTGGAAAAGATAATTGTCCGTGAAAATAGGTCTATCTGTCAGATATGGTGACCCATAACCGAAATGTGACCTCTGCATTTAACCCATTCAGTGAATACAGCTATCACTGCGGCACCTGAGGAGCAAACGGGTGTTAGGTGCTTTCTGAATGGCACGTCATTCGCTACCTGTTGAGAATCGACCGGTGACCTAGTGGTTAACAGATTTCTTTAGATTTTTCCTTTAGATTTAATTTCTAAAAAATTAAAGGAGTAGTTCACCTTCAAAATGAAAATTTAAATAATTGAATCGCCCTCTTGTCATTTCACACCTGTATGAGTTTCTTTCTTCTAAAGAACACAAAGGAGGATATTTTGAAGAATGTTGTTAACAGCCCCCTATTCCCTTGCATTGGTTACAATAGAAATGAATGGGGCCTGTTTAGTTCTGTTACTTACATTTTTCTTACATGTTTAGCAGAAGAAAGAAAGTGATGACAGAATTTTCATTTTGAAAGTGAGCTAATCCTCTTTTCATGCTGTGTACATGTCTTTTCTGACTATCATTAGCAATACAGGTTGTTTTCCACATATAACTGGAATATTTTTAGCCAAACATGCTATGGGATAATGAGGCCTTTTTTGCAGAAGAAATTCAAAATTGTGATTCAATTGTTTCTCACAAGTCACCATATATTTTTCACTAATGTTCTGTCATAAATGTGTGAACATCCACTAAAATGGGATAAACCTTTAGAGAACTTGTTTTCTACATTAGTGATTCAACAGTGTTAAAATGACTAATTATCTACTATGTTCAGCCCTAGGTGACGGCTGATACAGTGTCCACACACATGCATACATACAAAGTACAGAACTAATAAACACACATAACAAACACATAGACACAAAAAAACATTCATTTACAAACATGTAAATCACAATGTGACCACAGCAAACTGTAGTTGGTCATTTTGTACAACTAATTATAATCATACTGTCTTTAAGGTATGGAAATACCAGTTCAACAAATCAAACAATAGCCCTGTTTACACAAGACACATCCACCTCCACCTGCCCACTTCCCCTCATAATAGAATTTACATGCTTATCTTATTTTCTGCTTTATCTGAATTGTATATCTCACAATGAATGTCCTTGACATCCTTGTGTGAAATACTCAGGTGTCAAACCGAGCTAAAAAGCTATCGGCCATTACACAAAAGCATTGTGTTTCCATTGACCACCAGATCTAATTTCTGTGCTGTAACACATAAATAAAAGGATTTCTCTGAGAAACTTACTTTTTGAACTGTTTGAGGAAAATTCCAATGTTCATTCCTCTCTTGGAATCCAGGATGCTGATCTGGGAAAACAGAGGGATGGAAAGATAATTCATTTGGATGAAAGGATGCACAGATGGAGAGAGCATGTCTGTTTTGATCACAAACAATGGGCATTCAAACAAAACATGGGCCTCTCGGATTTCTGGGCTATAAAATGATTTTAATTTAAATCATAAGTTTAATTACATAAGTTTTTATTACTGTAATAGGCATTATTGACTCTTATTAACAGGGTGTTTTACAATAAAAACCCAGTATTACAATAAAAACACAGAAATACAATATATCTCCCAGTATTCTTGTACCTCTGCTTTAAAATAATATTCACTTTATTTAAAAAATATATTTTGCTAGAAGAAAAGGCTAAGAATCACAATATTGTTGAACTAATTAACTTAGTATCAATACCAGGAAGCCCTTTGAAGTGTGATGACTCATACGGTGAGATCATTACCCAACATGACACAGCGTTTTATTGGCAACTAAACAGACATACAAGATGCCTCTCTCTCTCTTTTTAGCAATACATTTAGATGGCTTGTGTGTGATACATGCAATTTGTGCTGCTCGAAGAACAGGAGCTCAAAGGACGGACAGGGCGGAGTCTGAAATTACACATAAGACCACACGCGTGACCCACGCCACCTCAAACAAACAATAGCTAAGCTACATTAGATCTGCACAGGTACACTGGGTGCCTTCGTGGATAATTACAAAGCTACCAGACCTGCATCGACCACACAAAACAGCAGAAAAACACAGCTGGTCGCTTAGACACAAAATTACAAGGGACCATATCTTTTGAGTAATAGCGACATGTTTGTTTTATGCAGAGGTGGGAAACAAACCATTGTTTCTACAGTAGGTGATAAGAAATGTTTACACATTTGATAAAAACGCAGAAAACCAGACTAAATATCAGACCTAACAGATATGAATATAATCTTATCTAAACTATAACCAATGCAAATAGTTCGGGGAAGTTATTGTTAACTTACAAGTTAACATTTATATAGCTGTAACTAACTGATAATAAAAGATTAATTTCAATATTACTTGTTTAACATGTTTTTGTTAAATAATAGTCTCTAGAAGTGGATTGTGGGATTTTTTTATTTAAAGCGGCCGTAACGCACACGGTTACTGCAAATCTCACATTCATCTTGACTACCTATAGAGTAGTATTGCATACTTCGTATCTTCGAAAAGTATTTAGTTTAAATCACATTTATTAAAGATAGATACAGCTTTGCGATTGTACCATTACAGGGCTCTAGAGTGCGACTAATTTGGTCGCACATGCGACCTTATTTTTCAATGGTGCGACTTAAAATTATCAGAGGTCGCACCGGTGCGACCAGCCGTTCGAGGGGAAAATAAGTCTCCGCAACTCTGAAAGTCTTCCTGTGATTCAATAACAGACACACATTAGACCCATATCGTGGTCTAAACCAATCAATGATAGTGAAGGGCGGACCCCCCTCTGATTGGTTGTGGTCCAGATATTCCTGCACGTGTGTGTACCAGAGGCCGCGTTAACTAAAAATTCTCTGTCATTGACGGATTTTTTACCCGTGACGGAAAAACCTGAAGGCCGTCCGTCATTTTGGCGGATTACAATGAGGGCAAATTGTAAATCCCCGTTTCCCTTCAGCGTGATATGGTCGCGAATCGACCTGCGTGTTTTCACCTGTCATTGTTACTGACTAGACATATGTTATGCGATCTGGGAAATACCCGTCGGATGTCGCGCTGGGACGCGGGAAAGACAGTTCACCTATCAAAGTAAACCAAATAACATGAAGAATGAAGGAGTATCACTGCACATTTCCCTCCTGTCCTGTGTAAACTATGTCACGCAAAGTTTTTTTATACAATGTTTTCGTGAGTTGACAGAGCTCCCAGTCTGCAGCACCAGGAGTTATCACTGCTCCGCTGCTCACACGAGCCGGACCGCGATCACAAAACATACAAGAGATGATCAAAAGTCCAGACATGCACATGATAAACAACGTAAAACTTGCTTCACTGCTTATTAGTTGTTGTGTGTAATGTTTGTTAGTTTACTTGTGTAGTGATAATGGCAGAGCTCTCGTTCTTTAAGTGTGCCCTGCACCATTTTCATTACTTACGTTTTATTCAAAAGGTTTTGTACAATATTTTTATAGACTTCAAAACTAGGCTTTTTTTAAATACATTTTTAATAGAGTAAGTCTCTCACCACTGGAAAGTGACTTTTACTTGTGATACTGGACTGTTGTGCTTTTAATTTCATCACTGAACTTTAAACACGATTTACTCCAAATTCCGTTCCTAAAAATCACAGCGCTTCAGCCGACATCAGCCATAACTTTTGTTACATACACAAGATATGAGCAAAATAAAAAGTTATTTGGAAAGGGCTTGAATATGGTATCAAAAACTGTATCGGCTTTATTGGGCATTCGGTTGCATTACAATGCAACAAGTTCCGAGACGCCAGTACAGCGTGATGACGTCACGAACATACAAATTACCACCTAACGCAACCTTGAACCATAGTGACGGGTAATAACAGATTATGACGGATTTTTTAAAAACTCTAGCGCAACCTCTGGTGTGTACGTTTGAAAATGCGTGTGCTGCAGTGAGACAGAGAGGTGAGGAGCCTAATACTGTTAGTTAAACAGAGTGGATAATAGAAGGTGATAATGAGAGACGATGAAAAAAACAATTCACAACTTTTTCGTGAATAATGTTAAATTAAGGCCTAATCCGTCCGAAAATCATAAACAATGCTCTGACACTGAGCTTCAAGCCCTGGTCCATTTATCTTGAGATCTTTCTAGTTTAAATTTCACTTTACTGAAGCACTTTAAGGACAAACAGTTTTTCAGTAAGTTACCTTTCTTGTAAATTTGTGCTTCAAATAAAGAACTTAATGTTGAACAGTTTGTAAGATAAACATTTACAAGTAAATTTTGCCTATATGGACACTAAACAAAAGTGAACTGGTAAAAGCAGGTTAATATTAAATGCGATGCGGTAAAAAATTTGGGTGCACCTAACTTTTGTGCTGGTGCACCCAAGAAAAAAAGTAAGGCGCACCAGTGCAACCATTGCAAAACGTTAGTCTAGAGCCTTGCATTGGCAACAAAACACATACATCAGTTTCACTCACCGCATCCGGTTTATGTCCGGCATGTTTTAGCGCTGGGACGGCTCCATATATCAGTTTCAATCAATCTCCAAATCCAGCGTTATATCCACCGTTTATATATATAACATTCATCACCCAAATGCAGTGAATAAACAAACACCTGAACTTCGCAAACGTACGCTCTCTCTCTCTCCTGCACACGAGTGAAAGTGACGTCTGAGAAACGAAAACGAAACAGTTTTAAATGTTGGAAAAAAAAATCTCCGAAACCAGTATGATTGCTGAGGGAGTGTATCAAGCACAGAAATTCTACATAATACTCCCAACTTGTTTTTTGACAAGTTGACCATGTTAAGCATGAGAGACAGCAGGTTTAACATTGTAAAGAAGTCAGAATGGATGAAATACCTTTGCATGGCCATTTTAATAAAAATATCATGTTACATACGTCATCATGATCGTTAAAAGTAAAATAATCACAATAAATCCCCTTTCTTGGATTTAGAAATTTCTGCAGTCATTTTTGTAATGTAATGTTAACTGTATAATAAAATTTGTTAATTTAGTGAAGCATCACTGTAATTTATTAATGCAGGTTAGGGTTAGGTTAGGATTAGGCAACATCGATACATTTCCACTATTGCGGTGAATTTAGCCATTGTAGTGTCCATGGATCTACATTTCAAATTTTTATCGAAAATAGTAGACCATCCCAGTAATTTAGGAATACTTGCTGTTTTTCAACATACTTTGACTTGGGACATACTGATTTGAATTTTGAATAGTATTTAGGATGAATATGTGAATGGGGATGCAAAGATATAGATATGGCAAAACACATCAAAAGCTGTGCAAAATGGGTGCCTGATTAAAAGAAAAGAGTCAACTCATGAGATTCTTTCATTTAAGAATGCCTCAGTAAAAAGAAATAACAATCTTGGAAAAAAATATGCATTTTGTGGAACTTGAAAAAAAGTAACGACAGGAACGTAACAAAGTGTAACAAAGGGGAAAAAAAAAATTCTTCTAAATTGTTACTACCTAAGTGATATTATCTACCTCTGATAATGTGAATATTTTATTGTATAATTTTATTAGTGGTGGGCAGTTATCGGCGTTAATGTGCTGCGTTAACGTGAGACTCTTATCGCGCGATAAAAAAAATGACGCCGTTAATCTATTCTCAAAGTTGGGTTGGGAGCTGGGTCTATACTACTCAAGCTATGATGACTCTTACCTTGATATTTTAGCGCGGATGTATACATATCTTAATTGCAATGTAGGGGGCGAGAACGAGATTTTTCAACTCGCGTCATTCGCGGCCCTCATCATCTCATAACCATGGCTTCATTCGCGCGATTCGTGCAGCACGTAGGTCTATCGCCTCTTTGCATTGACTTAACATGTAAATCACTCGCCCTTGACGCGCCATTTGCGTTTGGTATTAACATAACATAACGTTACTGTGAAATTACCACATCAAACGGGACGTGCTAACATGGATGCAGCTATAAAGCGCCTGGGATTGCTTCAGGGGAAATTTATTTTTAAGAAGCTTCCCAATGGAAACCTCGACAAGACTAAGGTTGTTTGCACCTTGTTCAATGTGGAATCAGTTAACTGTATGGAATTGGTTTACATACAGTTGGTTTAAAAAAAAAAAAAAAAACTTTCTCTGAACAGGATGTGGTCTAGCTTTAGTTGAAACCAGTAACTTTGTTTTGGCACCTAATGTATTATGGCTCCTGTATGATGTATCGCTTGTTGCTCCCTAACTCTTTGTTAGTCGCTTTGGATAAAAGCTTCTGCTAAATGACTAAATGTAAATGTACTGTATCAGCTCTTCCAGTCTCAAGTACCACCTAAACGCAAAGCATCCCTTAGGTAATGCGGAAATAAACACGAGTACATCTTATTGAACATAATTTAATTTTCATCACAAATGATCATAGTAGAACAGCTTTCTCAAGCAGTTTGTGATGCATTTTGGAAACAGGAGATGAGCCCCTGGTCTAATGCACCACCTGGCTTGAGAAACCCGTTCTCAAAGACTTACTTTTAGTCATTATTTGGGTAGCACACATATTCTGAATGCCTTCGGCAGAATTCAAATGAGCCATTTTAATCTAGATTAATTTCAAGATTAATCTAGATTAATCTAGATTAAAAAAAAATCTTGGCCCACCACTAAATTATATATAAAGATAATGAAATAATGTGAATTACACCCCTCAAAAAAAAAAATTCTACAGGTTAACTGAATCAATCTACATCGACCTCTAAAGGCAGATGATGACAAAACGACAGCTGATGAAGCACTTCTTGTGAAGGCTGTGATTAAGGAGAATCGCAAACCTGGTCGGGTTCTAGAATTCAGTGCTGTGCAATCTTAATACATGCTACTCAGTCAAGCACATTTAAAAATCAATTCAAATCAAATACTGTATGAAGTCCAATGAGTGTTACTCTAGGAGCGGAAATATGCTGAGCATCAGCAAAAGCCGTACCATTATAGAGGGCAGCTTCACTGTTGAGACAAATGACAAGTTCTGGCAATGAAACTCTAGATGGCACAGTCACAGGGCAGCTGATTGGTTCCTTCTGAAGCATCAGTCAATTATATTGCTGGTCACCGTTTAAATTTTGGCTAGTGATTTTCGTAGCAGTGCAGCATGCTTTCGAAAGCATCTGGATCTAAGATCACTGAATGATCTTTTACCACTGTGCATAAGGTGTGGTCTGCCTAATTCATTTAAAAAATGACCAAGCATATAATAAGTCTAAAATAAGTTTTATGTTAGAAGTCTTGCATTGTAAGCTTGAGATAAATATTAAGCTTATTGGCAGGGGCTTTTACAGCTCGAGCAACGTGCAGTCCGGAGCATGTTATCGCTCAGACATGGCAAAAGTTCCTGATATAAGAACAGGTTAAATGAATAAACGCTCTCGGTCGTATGTTTTTTTACTGGCGTACAAGCCTGTACTAGGAACCTAAGTTGTTGTCCACATGGACTGAATGTTTTGCACACAGGAAGACAATTTGCTAAATGCTCATCTATGTGCGCTTGTTTATGCTCTGTATAATGCATTTCATATCTTGATGTAACTAAATATGTGCATGTGTATGTTATCTAGTATATGTATTGATATTGTGGTTACCATCGGGGAGTGTTGAGCACTGTAATAGCTCTAATTTACCGCGAGAGGGTTTTCATTAATTACATGTTATTGCCCATCTACAACATGCCTATTCGCATTTCTGTCATGACAACTCTCAGAGGGTTTAGCATGGTAGTATACATGACATAAAAATGTATTCGATCTTTGGTCACGCTGCTGCAAATAATAATAATGAATAATAAGGAAAAAATAAGGAATGCTGCTGCTGCACATATAACATAGATGAATTATAGAATACATGATCACCTTGTAGCAGATCTATACAAGTGGAGCTGGGGAAGGAGGAGGGTTTCTGAAACGCGCTGCACTGCAACAACAATCACAGGCCACGTTCTATGGCTGCTGATCCGGAAGGAATCAATCAGCTGCATCGTGTAATAAAGTTAATATGTCCTTTTGTTTAGACTATGTCCGTGCAAATTATCACAATCTAGAGATTCATGCCAGAACTTTCTCAACAGATTGATCGGCAAGACATATGTACTCTTGCTACTATATCTATGTGTGCCTGTGCTTCCATTCCGAGCAACTTAACGCTAATGACCTATGGGCTATGTGTGCATCGGCTACCATGCCGACCAGCAAATCACTAGGGGCCTATGACGATGTGTGCATTGTCCACCACTCCAACTAACTTAACACTGAAAGCCTATGACTATGTGGCCCTTGGCTACCACGCCGACTGGCTAAATTCTTACAGATGCACACTAAGGGCAAAGTTAAATAACAATGATACGTTGCAGACCAAAAGATGAGACCCCAGCATCCATCGGATTAAATTATCATGATTTAAGTCATAAGATAAATGTCATAGATCCATTTAAAGCCGATAAAGCACATGCTACAGCCATTGTTTATACTCACCACACCTGATAAAAAAAAAATCAACCTTAGATAAACATGAGATTACTTGAGGAGTATTGCGACCCCAGTCGTCTTTGTAAAGAGTCTCTTCTTCAATCACCGATTCTTTTACTGTAATCCTGGCCGCCTCAACCAGCTATTTATAAAGCTCTAGCGTAACTCTGCTATGACTGGGGTCGCCATATTCAGAGAGTAAACTCATGTTCACATTTATCTAATGTAGAACTTTTTTTTTATTAGGTATGATGAGTGTGCGCAACTTCAGAAGCATGTACTTTATCAATTATAATGTCTTGAGAATAATTGTCAATGACAATCATTTTACGAAATAAATGATGATAATTTTGCTAAGGTGGATGCTGGGGTACCATCTTAAGGACTGCAATGTATCATTGTTATTTAACATTACACTTAGTGTGCGTCTATTGAAATTAGCCAATAGTCAAGGCACACATAGTCATAAGCCATAAGCCGGTGAGCATGGTAGCCAAGACACACATAGTCATAGGCCACTAGTGTTTAGCTGGTCAGCATGGTAGCTGAGGCACATATGGCCCATTAGTATTAAGCCAGTCGGCATGGTAGCCCAGGTACACATAGGTGTGTTATCTATATCAGCAGCCAATGAGCTTGCTGATCAACGTTTAAATCTTGGCTAGTGATTGTCCTATCAGTGCAGCGTGCTTAAGAATCCCTCCTTCATCCCCAGCTCCAACTGTATAGATCTGCTACAAGGTGATCATGTCAATATATAGGGGTTATTCATATGTGTAATATGTGCAGCAGCACCATTCCTAACATGCACACAGCGGCATGTCGTGGATGTATTGGAAACAGCAAGTCTCTGTACTTGCTCCGTCTTGCAGATCTATTCTGCCAAGACCAAATACATTTATATGTCATGAACACGACCATGATAGACCCTCCGGGAGTTGTCATGAGAAAAGTTTCATTATCCACCAGACTTTATTGTATGGCAGCTATTCCTAGTGATGATTGAGTTCTGATCGGGTTGACTTACCTCACCCTTGCTCTCTTTAAACGAGCCTCTGGATCTCCTAGCACAAGGGTGTCCGCTGCCCGTATTGGTTCGAACGTGCTCCTGCTGGCCAAAGAGCTCCTCAACCGTCTTTACGTCAATTTGATACTGCTGCTGTCTCACTGCCATAGTCCAAATATTAGGTTTTCCCCGTACCTTCTCTTCTGGAATGGTTTTCCAGAAGAAACTCCGTACCCGCCGTTTCTTCCGTGAAGCGTGGGTTTGAGCCAGCGGTAGAGGAGGTGGAGGTGGTGGTGGGGGTCCATCTGGTGGACTGACAAAGCTGTCACCTCCATGGCTTGGGACATTTGTGGATTTTGCAGAAGGTTCTGGGAAATCCATTGGACTTACTGCAGGTCTGGTATGGTCGCCTGGCAACTCTTCCACGGCAAATGTCACATCAGCCATGATAAGCATCACTTTAGCATTGACAGAGTCCTGGAGGGCCACTGAACAAATACTTTACAAATCAGGTCAGCCTCCTTGCTAAAATACAGTGTGATGTCTGGATGTCATAACAAGGTAATTTCAAGCAGAATGCATGAGGAGTTTGTTTTTGATTTCACAAAGAATATAGAACCTTTATTTCACAATGCGGCCGATTCTGGACTCTGATGAGTTCACTTCAACCACCGAGTCCCGTCATACTGTGCGGATACCTTCAGACTTTCGGTCAGAGGTCAAAGCCTTGGAACTGCAAGACAAAAGACAAAAACACACAATTACTGAGGTGCAGTCAAGCGAAGGAACAATAACATAGGAAATGAAAAGTATGAGACATCAAAAGAAATGTGGTTGTCCATTGAAGGAAAGCTCACAGTAGGAAAACGGCAAATACTATTGTTCGGCTTAAGCATTTGAGCCCAACCTGCTTTGTGTAAAATCTATCCTGACAGACGAGTAAAATCTTCACTAATGAAAACTCAAACAGAGACCTTTAAAAGGGAAAGTAAATTTTGCAGGAAAATAATTTGGTATCAAAATGTATAATTCTACAACAAATAATTATATTAATGATTAATTCTTATTATAAATATTAGTTTGTTACAAACAAACTGGCACTGAAGAAGATGCTACTCTGAACTTCTGTATGGGTCTTTCAGAAGTTAATCAAATACCGACGAGTACATAAAACATAAATCTTAAGTATATTGAGATTTCAGAATGAACGCATGTAAAAACTATGTTGAGGTGCCTCCTCCATCTGCTGATTTGATATGTTTTCTACAATAATGAAAATAAATATAACTCACAGTTTTATCTACATACTGATGAAGTTTGTGCTGCAAGAATGTACAGGAAGACTTTAAATATAAGAACTGTGACTGGTAAGGTACTATTTTATTATTAAAATCTGAAAAATGTCTCATTCATTTAAAAAAAAATGTTAGGCCTACCAACAGGTGCAGTGGTTGTGCAGTAGTTTCAATATGATGATCATGTGTTTTATGATCATGTGCAATCCATTTATTTACTTCTGATTAGTGGTTAAACCATCAGTTGCTCTCATACACATTAGAAATACATCAACAGAAAAAATATTTTTACAAACTTATATGTTACCAAATAACACGTGTGAACAAGTTGAAATAAATATGAAATCAACACATAGAAGGCAATATATGAGGTTTTAATTGCCACAACAACATTAACTATAGGCAAGAATTTTAGTGCTGTTTTATCAAGGTAACTTTACAACTTCTATTCAAATAAAGCGGTATTGATATAGTATGCCCAATGTGGGGTGTTCCAAATTGCCAAATCCCTGATGCCTCAGCCCTTCACCCATCAGAGAGATCTTTTCGAATGCCCTGCCCAGGTGCCCATCAGATTGAAGACAACCCATAAGTGTTGAGATTTAATCAAGGTGGTATTTTTCACAAGATGTACATTACCTATATATTATTATTTATTTGTTTGTTAGCTTAGGATTTAAGTCTCACATGGCCGAATGTCATAATTATAGGAATTTACATACTGGTGATTCAGTCATGACCACATCTGCTATTTGAATATGCAAATCAGCCAACATCATAGAACCTTCAAAGTACAGTGAGGTTGTCCGGGAGACCAGCAACCAATCAAAAGCTGCTGCTCTACTGAAGCATTGAAACATTGAAAATGTTTAGACCTACAATGCAGAAGCATTTCTGCTTTACTGTACTCTTTACTACTGCTGTCTGTTGGGACTGAGCCCTCTCAAACTGACACAGCTCTTTTGGGAAATGCTTTTGGTGGGTCACAACAGACCAACTCATGATTCTTTCTTTATGATCACTGTATTTGTTCTCAATTTGCTCAATGGGTAATATTTTCGCATAGTGCTTTTATATTTCCAATACAATTTTCTCATATTTTGCAATATGCAACAGCTTTGAAACAGTGCACATTAGGTAAAAGGGCTATGGGAAAAATTCTCATCGATCAAAAACCATGTTCTTGTATACAAATAACCTTAATGCTGGGACTGACCAGTGGACAAAAGCAAAAAACACATATTGTCATTTTTTTGACAGATATATTTCTAACAGCATGTAAATTAAGTTATTAGCGGGACTGGTAAAAAGATAAAAAATAAAGACAGTAAGTCCTGCAAACCAGAACTCATCACAATACAACCTGTGAACAGTGTCTAATTCGATCCTCCAGGTTTTTAACTTATTGAAAGACATTTGACGTCACAGGAAGAATCTGGTTCCATGCTGGCTGAACTGAGCTGAGTTAAGCATAAGCTACCATGTATAATTAATTAATGTGTAAAAGTAAGGATGTCTTGCCATTTAGAGTCATCTTCTTAAGGAAATGATGTGAGCAGTTCTAACATGCATGTCATGTGGCACAAATACTTATGAATCAAGTATTTTCTCGCAATGCAAAATCTAGGTAGCCAGGCTAAGCCAACCTATCAAACTCTAAAGTCCCAATCCTACATGACATCTTTCCGGTCTCAGCTTTCCAGTGCAAGATTCCTTTCTTCCTTGATGCTAGACGAGAGTTAAGGGTTAACAAACTCTACACATTCTCTCCTTCACCTCAGTGGTGTCTCTGCTGCAATGTCAGTGATAGCAAACAACAATTCACACCCAGATACTCAGTATCAAATCTGTCCATTATCATCACCTACATTTAAAGGAACATTACAGGGTTTGTAGTAGGATCTCTTGACAGAATTGCACTATAATATAGAAAACTATTTCTTCAAAGCTGTATAAGAACCTAAGAAGAACTATAAGAACTCCTGTCTCTATTACAGTAATGAACCGTTATGATTGTAAAACCTAAGCATATGCTATTTACACTACATACAAAGCAGGCCTACATACATTGAATTCGGCGCCATGTTTTGTACAGCAGCCCTAAACGGACAAACAACTCTACAACGAACGTTTCCTCTTCCTCCCTCCTGTAGTATAGTTGTGAAACGGATTGTGGATGATCCATGATCCGTAGGAATCGTGCTCTACGGATCGGAACACATGTGACCCACAGAATAACTGTAAATGTATTCATCATTGAATAAAAGAGTAAAACGCGCTCTCTCTCCAGTCTTAACGCCAATGTGCTCTCGCTCTTTCTCTCTCTCTCTAAATATTAAAGCAGTTCCAGATAAACAATGATGCTCAAAACTTCTCCGTCACACAGCTAATATTACAACAACAACATATCTTGGTTCTAACAAACAGAAAAACCAATGTCACTATAATACTGATCGGAATCAAAGGAACCTCCTCTGGGGTGATTTTTAGATGATCTTTCTCTCCAACGTCTCTCTGCTGGAAAGTATCTCCATAGATATCTATGAGTATCTCTGCTAAAAGCCTTAGTACCGCGGGTCCTAAAGCATCTCTAATGGAAAGTCTTTATAATATTATCGCAGGTCCCAGCTCCTGCCTGACTTTATCCTTCTTTTTATACTTAAAATCCACAGACCTTTTATTTTATGTAATAAATAAGACATCGCTCTTACTATAGTCTTTCTAAAGCCTGCTTGATCTCTTCCCTGCATCAACATGAGCAGACACGCTGTCACAGCCGAAGACATCTATTTTGTAATGTAGTGGCCCCCGTCGTGTTTGGATTGAGAGATTCGTTGCAAATCTATAATACAACGCTAGTGGCCGCTGTAAACAAAAACTGCACCTTTAAATGATTTAATAAGAAATCACACACTAGAATAGATTTAAGTGATTCATAACAAACCTGTATGTCTTTCTTTCTTCCGTAAGCATAAAATAAGATATTTTGAAGAATGTGCTGTTTTGTTACCAACATTTTTCTAAATATCATCTTTTGTGTTCTGCAGAAGAAAGAACGTCATCCAGGTTTGACATGACAAGAGTTTGACTAACAATGTTAGTCAAAAATGCCCCAGAACTGTTGACTGTCCTACATTCTTAAAAATATCTTCTGTGTTCAAAATAAAAATTAATGATAAAGTAACTTTTCATACTATAGTAGTCAATCGGTGTTGAGATGTGTTTGGTTACAAGCTTTATTGCAATTATCTTTACCTGTGTTCATCAGAACAAAGAAATTTATAAACATTTTTGGAACAACTCGAAGATGACTAAATGATGACAGAATTTTCATTTTGGGTGAAGTATTTTCACATTGTGAAAAGCACTATATAAATAAATTGAATTGGAATATCACTTTAATTCAGTAGTTTTGATAGTCTTTTCACGTTGTTCTCACTCCATATGTCACACACGCCGATAAAAACATAATACCAATCTTAGATGCCTTTTTGGAATTCTGCTTTTGGAATTAAACATCTTAAAACATCTTTAAACATATTATTAATACACATCTTACTCCAAAATAAGAGCTGCATTCTACATTCTCCTAGCTAACTATAGTCACAAATCTGAGTACAACAGATAAGCATGTTTGATGGATTTTTTACAACATTCTTAATGAATGGGAGTGTTACAGTCATTTGAGTAAATTTTAGTGATTACAAATGCCAGATAGAAATGTGTTTTATTTACTGTTTATTGTAATTGACATTTACTAAATAATTACTTAAAATCCACCCCAATAAGTATTCTCATTTTATTCTAAAAGGCTCAGAGCAATTGATCATCCAGAAGACATTTTCAGTTTACATAACAGTAGCCTCACCTGCAACTCGATCACACTTTCATGGGCTCGGGTCGAGACATATGTAACCCTATCACAACTCTTCTAGAAAAATCCTGTCATGCTACTTGATTCAACTGACACTACCTGTTTGACGTACTCAGCTTGAATGTGTCTGGTAAACGAGGCAAAAGGAACTATCACATACACACCAGACATATAATCCCTCCATCAGAACATTTGGTGCGATGAACAACACCAAAACAAAGAAGCTTTGAGGAAACACACAGAGATTAAGAAATACTTCAGGAGATTCAAGTGTTAATCTCAATGGTGCTTTGGATTCAATCTTCACTGAAAATCAGCCATATGTCAAAGTCCAAACACACACCAGTTTTTTAGGTAAGTATTGTAAACTGCTTTTCTATCCGGGGGAAAAGATGCACATACTAAAAGGCCTACAACTTAGGAACAATGATAAACAGCAACTGTTTTGTTTGATAAAGAGCAATCCTGAGCCATGCAATGATGCCATGCAAATGCTCCTTGAAAACACTTTTGGACAATCATTTGTATTATTTTTATTTAAGCTCTCTTTACTCTCTGTTTGCTGTTAAATACTCCTGTATATTTTTAGTTGAAGCCTATATATGCAGTGTAAGCTATGTAAAAATATG
The DNA here is from genome assembly GCA_008369825.1 of Triplophysa tibetana. Classification (NCBI taxonomy): domain Eukaryota; kingdom Metazoa; phylum Chordata; class Actinopteri; order Cypriniformes; family Nemacheilidae; genus Triplophysa; species Triplophysa tibetana. Next base: position 20,250,536 of record CM017896.1, on the reverse strand, counting down.
TTAGGTGCATGGAGTACACTACAGAATATTATCAGTGGCTGAGACACAATTCTTTTATCACTATTGAAAATATTCAAATTAACAGATAACCTATCAAAACTCCACCGTGGTTGGATGACTTCACTCAACCACAAAGATCGACAACAATCTTTTATCATGAAAGTATGCTATTTAAAAAAAAAATGGGTGTAATTTAGAAATATCGTCTCTGATTGTGTAGATGAAAAAATGCTGAATGATTTATACATAGATTCTCTATGTAGTGTAAAGAATCACGATTTTTCACTAATTGCTATTATGAATTTCCTAATTGAAATGAACCACAGGTGGAGGCAATGTGGGTACCCAAATAGAGAATGAGATGAGGAAAAACAATGAAGGGATGAGAGAAGATATATAGAAAGAGGTTGGTTATGAGTGGAATCACACATTAATCAAATGTGAAATGACTAAACTGGTGGTTCAGATCTACAAGGTAACTCTGAGAGGAACTTTATAATCAAGACTTGAAAAATAACTACTATGTCAACTTCAATTTGCAAAGTTAACCCTGCCTTTCATTCATACAAAATAAGAATACTCCTTTTACAGTATATAAAGACAGTTCTACATTTACATTAACATTTAGGCATGTAGCAGACGCTTTTATCCAAAGCGACTTACAAGTTGGGTAAACAATGGAAGCAATTGGGACAAAACATTAGGATAACAAAAAGCATAAAAACATGTCTCACAAAGCCTACTACAGTGTACAGAACCAAGATTAGTTTATCTAAGCATGCAATTTTTTCAGTTCTGTCATGACAACCCCCTTTGGGTTTAGCATTGTAGTGTACATGACATCTAAATGTATTAGGTGTTGGCGGTATAGATCTGCTACTTGCTACTGCCAATACATACACAACATGCTGATGTGAGCATGTAAGGAATGCTGCTGCATAAAAAGAAACATATATGAATAACCCTCGAATAGCATACATGATCAACTTGAAGCAGATCTATACATGTGGAGTTTGGGAAGGAAAAGGGTTTCTGATATATTTCTAATATATTCCTCATTATTACTGAACCAGTGCAAGTGTGAGGTGGTGAGCAGTCAGCACCAGATTCATTGCTTAGTGTTCTCTATTGATTGTAAAGGGTGATTACAGAAAGTAAATGAACCATAAACAATGAACGTCTAACAACTTAGTAATGGCCATCACAGAGTACATGGTCCAACCTATAGTAACAGGAGGACTTCAGGAATCGCAGAGAAGACAGCGGTAAGAGCTCAATCAAACCAAAGTTCCAGGTTAATCTCAATAAAGGTGTAAAAGAGTATCTCATTTCGCATTGAGATGTTATTTTCAACACGTTACAGAGTAAAAACAACAGTGTTGAAGAAGCATGGATTTCAAGATACAATCTAATAAATGTTGGGTTATATCAACCTATAACCCAGTAATTGGGTTTAAGGAACCATTTATAGGTTAATTTAAAACCCAACGTTTGGGTTTGTCCATTATTGACCCAATGTTAGTTTTAAATTACCCATCATATTTTTATAGAGTAGATGTAAGTAAAAAGAGAAGAATAACTCTGAAAATGTGCCTTCTAAGTCTCTGGAAAAATCTGTTAGTATTTCATAAGTGTCCCTTTATGAACTTGTAGGAGCCAATTAGATCATCGTTCAGGTCATGGCACAATCACTTAATATAGCATGAAATGTGTACTGACAAGGAAACTGCTCTAAAGTTAATGGTCTTCACTTCACTGTCAATCACTGATGCTGACTTTATGTCTGCCTAAGAGTTTTCTCCTTCCAAAAAACACCCCACACATCTGTAAAAGTGACCTATTTGTCAGATATGGAGACCCATACCCGAAATGTGAGCTCTTCATTTAACCCATCCAGTGAGTAGCGAACATACACACAGCGAGTCATGAAAAAACTTTCACCCGGGGTAAGGTGCCTTGCTCAAGGGCACCTCAGTCGTTACCTGCCGGCCCTGAGAATCAAACCGTCAACCTTCTGGTCACGAGTCCGACTCTCTAACTATGAGGCTATGACTGCCCCTGCTATATAGATACATGACTTGATTGTTTACCATAATAATATGGTGAAAATGTGTTGATAGCTAAGGGGCTGACAAAACACACACAAGCACACAGTCACACGCACACACATACACTCATATTACAGTAGTCACTGCCCGGCTTCAATCAACCACAAACAGACACGGTTACTCCCACAGTCAATACAAATTCAGGCGCAGACAGTCATAGTAAACAGTGAAATACATAAACATGTGTGTGCTTCTTTCAAATCAAACATCACAGAATACCAAAGCAATCACTTGAAAATCATGCAGCTAAACAACTGTAGATTTATTTGCCTGATACAGAGAAATATAACTTAAAATACAAAGGAGATTTATATGATGTCATTTATCATGTCGTTTAAAAGGGAAGGGAAGTGAATGAGCTAGCGGGCAAATAGGACGCACTTTGGTTGCCAAGGTGACAGCAGGTGGGACTAGAAGCTGGAATCCAAACACCTGATGTTTATGTGTGAGCAAACACAAGAGCTAGAAGCTCACTGGTGGATTTTGTCCCTTTAGAGCCCATTAGAAGTATTATGACAGAGTAATTACAACAACAATTGGAATTGTCGTAAGGATTTTCTGTTCAGACACTGTATTTGTGACAAATAAACTGTGTCTGAACAGAGAACAGATAATGTGTATTGTTTTAAAATCCAAAAGTGATACAAAAACTTTAACTAATAATTTTAAACAAAAATCAGAACCCTACACAATCTACAACTTCACAAAGTATAATCCCCATCGACAACCAGGGTGTGAGTCAAGTGTTTCCACGGTAATCAATCAAGTCATGTATCTATACATACCTTAGCTGGGTGTTGGGGGGGCATCAACCTAGTTCCTCTACTTTAGGGTGTGTTACCGTGGAAATGTGGCAACAGACAACCACCCTCCCCCGTTGACCTTAGCCCAAAGGAAAACTTTTCCCTAACCTTTGTTTCAGAACTTGTGAAAGGACTGTCTTCAATTCATCTCACCATGAAAAATGCGAAGGGATACTAAAGAAGCTGGCTTCAGAGGATGACAATAAAGCACATCACAACCTGTGACAAAGCAGCACAAAAGCACTTCTAGTAAAAGCCCCTTGGGTACCTACAGCTACAGGGCAAAACAACAATGCTGAACACGTTCAGATGCACTGAAAAATACTAAATATTTGTAAAGAACAGTTTACATTCGTTCAGCATTATACATAAAGTACTGAGAGGTGAGGGATTTCTGATGATGTAATGTTTACAGACCATGATCCACACAAGTTAAATAAAGGAGTCACTGAAGGCTTTTGGGCAGGCACTGAGGTTTATTCTGCTTTTTTAAGTCTGTACAACAAGTTCGTATTACAGATGTGCTAACTCATTGGAACATCGAGGTTGTGATCTTGCGTCCAGTGATGTGACAGAAAAAAAGGCTACAAAATTGAGTGTTGATGCGACTGAATCACGGGACCTATTTGTAGAGCAATCAATGACGGGCGATATTATAAAAATGTCTGTCAGCCCAATTGATCCTTATTATAAATAACCACTTAATTATCACATTTTTAAAAACTATTATATAGTAATCTATTAACATCTAGCACTAAAATCTAGTACTACCAAGAATCAGCAGGAACATTTGCCTAATGTTCGACCATGCGAGAATCACAGGAAAAATATTTAAATGCTTTTCAGAAAGACCCGGGATATGGTTTAAAGGGCATCACTAGAAACAAAATAATCCATAACAGGTCCAAAGAACTAAATACGTAACGAAACAACGTATAACACCTTACCGTTTAGGATAAGATGGGCTGTGTTTTTCCTCCCAATGCGGCAGGTGTTTTTCAGTGGAAGGTGTGTGTCTGCATCACCGACATCCTGAGCGGCCAGCGCTGCAGCGACGGTCAAAGCTGCGGTATATTACAGCGAGCAGACAAACTCCACATGCGCACAATGTGCTGGGATCCCGCGCATGAGCAGTCCGTGCTACTGTGACTCTCAGGTGAATCTCATTCTCCTCGACTCTTGGGACCTCAATCCATGTGTTCCAAATTAAACGTAGTACAGACAGAAGTGCATTGATTGACTTCGGTTAATATTTATAAAGCATAAACAGGACATTGCAACGAGTTGATGAAACCATTTATTTTGAAACGATATTATTAATAGTTGAGTGTAGTTAAGAACCAATATTTGAAATACATTAAATAATTCACAAGTTTGGCGTGATTACGAATCCAATCCGCACTTTAAAATCAGTTCTGACGCTAAATCTACACCCAGCAATGATTTCAACATTAGTTATTTGCATACATTTGACTTGTTAGGAAACAAAAGAAGGAAGACATTTTCCAGGACCTCGAAGCACTCTTTGTGCGCAACGAACCTGTGAATTTAAACCTAAAACCAACATTAGTAGACAAAAGATTGTGACAGGATAGCAGATGTATTTCTGTTAAACGGTATGTTCCAGTGTGCCTATTTTGGAGACGATTTCGTAGACAGTGAACACAAGTTATTTTGTCGCAGATGGATATGTTTATACAACGTGTGGGCGCGTTACAGATGATCTGAGGTACATCATGAAAAGACATCGAGACGAGAACATTAAGACACCATTTCCTTTATTAAAAAACACTTCTTCCCGTTCACAGCATCATTTGCTCACTGTGAATCAAGAAGCGAACTTGTATGAAACGGAACAGTGCCCTCTGTAGGAAATATTCAGGCTTATGATAAATCATGATCATAGTATCTTGCCACAACATGTTTGAATTTTAAAGGTGTGCAAGATGCAAGTATAGGATGAATATAAATAAATCGAATAAATGACTCAATTATGGAAAAATTCTCCCATAAACAACATTTAGGATTTTTCTCTCAAACGCATGAATCCATCACTTACAACGAATATTAAAAAAGAAATATTTTATACCAATGTAAAATACAAGATTTTACAAATATATAGATGTGTTTCTATGCCTATACATGTGAGCTCTTACATATTTACTGTACATTGGTGTTTGTTTGCAGCTGGAACAGAACTAAGTTACAAACAACAGTAAATTAAATAAAAAGTTGGTAAGATAGGTCCGTGGTTCATGGTAGAAATCTTTAAATGCCAAAATCTACTATGTGAACATGCAATTAATATCTGGGCAGATACTAGTTTAATATAGTACAAGGAGACAGTTTTGGACTTATGAGTTTGATTGGACAATGTAGTAATCTGAGAGTAATGATTTAAAGAGCTCCTTTGGTTTAGGAAAGGGTAAAAAAAACAAATCCTAAATAAAAAAATGAACAACAGAAGCAGCTGACAAGGTACTATACAATGTGTCAAGTCAATTTGGTTTATATTTAATAGAAAAAGGCTTCCTGACTTGGTCATTGAGGAAATTGAATGCAAAAAGTGGTTACTTCTAAAAACAGATAATAGAGATTGTTTCAGATTAAATAGAAGTTGTTTGTCTTGCACATAGGTAAGCATTGAAAATAAAATATCTTTGTGTGATTATCCAGGGCTGCAAGTATACTGGTCCATTCTGTGGTCTGTAAAATAGTAACGGGAATGTTCAACAAGGAATTCGATTTTACAGAGAAAGGCACATTAAGTCAGAAATCAAAACTCATAAATTTCCCATGCACTCTAAAAAAGATTCACTTTAAAAATGTACAGCAAGTATTAAAGATTAAAGCTTAGACATTTTAACCTGTGATTATCCCATTTATTCCCTCTTTTACAACAGTTAACAAAGTATACTGGAACTGCTTTAAGTCTATACTACCCTACTTTCATTATCCCCTATTCGGTTCCACCTTCCTTTGAAGTAGGGAGCATGGAGATTTACACAACTTCCAATTATGTGGTTTTATTAGAAAATATAGATTAAGGAGAGGTGGGCACTACTGAAGTCTACAAATGAGAAAATAGGAAATTTTAAACTTAACTCTATAATTGTTTCTTATTATCAACTAAAAGGAGCTGATAGCAGTTTTTAGCCAAATAACAGTTTGGTTCTGAATTGTCATTTCTTTCTATTAATTTGTTTGTTTTTCCTATATCATAAAGTGCTTGCAAATTGATAGCGAAACAAGATTATTTTATGTTGCACAAGAGAGAGTGTAAACTCTCTCACCAAAGCCAAAAAGCATTTATTTAAAATTAAATGTCAAGTGTCAAGTCAGACATAGCATAAAGAGGAGCAAAACATTGCTCTTCTTTATCAAAATGGTTTCCTGTCTTAAACATTTTCCTGATAGGTTTAGTGTCCTGAACGGAGTAAAAACGGAAAGAAATGATAGCAAAACATTTTGGTTTTCTTATGGAGTGTACATCTTTCAAGCATTCTGCCATCCGCTCAGATACTACTTTGGAGAAGGGGGATCAATCGGTGCTGCTTTCTAACCAAGAGGGGGCATCTCCTCCTGGTAACTTTAGTTTTATGTGGAACTGTTTGATGGTCTGTTCCAGTTGCTGCTGGTTGCCAGCGAAGTATGCTGCAATAGCATTATGGAAGAGAATTAGCTGGTTGTGTAAAACCTTCACCTTGGGAAAAGGGAATAAAAACACAATGACTTGTACTTCCTAATTTAAAATCACCTGCAATACTCAAAAGTATGAATATATATTGTTTAAGCAGATACAGTGTTTCATACAGTATTTTATTTTGTCACAAAAAGTCACATCAGTCCATTAAGTACATGTACTTGCAATTTAACCAGGAAAGTTTAATGTTAATTGGTATCAAGTCAAAATATGTTCTTATAAATGTTTGAGTTTCCATTTATGGGACTGAAACACGTTTTGTAAACACAGTGGCTATGGTGCTGTCAAAACAATGCTCTGTTTGTTTAGATGACTGTACATGGCTAACGCTCTGAAGCAAAAAAATCTCTTTACTAAATCAGAAACCTTTACATAGAATCTATCTGTGAAGAAAAACATGAATAAACATAAACAATGAACTTTAATAGAACTGTCAGGAATCTTCACAGAATGTGAACTTACAAAGAACTTTTCATTTTTGTGTGACCTATCCATTTAAAGGTATATTTCTTTGGCTAAAGGAATGTTTGTAAAACATGCAATTTCATTTCGTCACACTAGTTGCTATTTAAAAGTAATAAGGTAAAGCTTTGTAACAAGTAAACCAACTCAGTAAAAATGTATGTAAACGATCTAGTGTTATAATAGAAGAACAACACATACCCATAACAGTAGTACAGTTTTGAAAAGCTACATTCACCTACCTTGTTCTCTTCCAGAAACCTAAGTTTGACCGAGACATCATTACGCATCTTTTCATATTTTTCTCTGTGAATCTGGAACAGCTGTTGAGACAGCTCAATCTTGGGCAGTGTGTTGGCGTCCCGTGGACCCAGATTGAGCTCTTCTAAATCTGTGCGATACGCATCATACTCAATCCTACAGAAAGAGGACAGACCACTCAGATGAGCAGGGATTGTTTGCTAGTTTGCTAAATATTTCCCCAAAAAGTACAGTACAGTTGTACATAATAGTTACATAGTTTCCCACCTTGCTGTCTCATATTGCTTAATGTTGATCAAGGTGTCTTCTATGGTTTTGTCCACTAGAGTTTTAACACTGGAGATGAAGAAGTTAATAGCTCCTAAAAGTGTATCTCCATTTTTTGCCAAAAGTTTCTGGGTTTCGGCATTGTAGCCAAATTCCTCCTGAAGCACAAAAGGAAAATAAAGATTAAAAGGGGATTCATGAGTCAGACAGCCAGCATTTGGGAAAAAATCTAAAAAACAACATCAAATCTTCAGCAAACATTTCATAAAACAATTAAACATTTAACAATTTAATGCTTTTCCCTAAAGGATCAAGTCACTTACTGGCTATAGTCATAAAGTATTAAGTATTTAAAGTGGTTGTGGAAAACTTAGTATTGCTGCACTGACGGCAGTTGTACTGTATCGTCAAAATTGCTTTTATTGTTCTTACCATCAGTACGTTTATACATTATACAAACACACATTGTCCAATTATGAATTTTGAATAAAATAAAACTGGAACTGCATTTCAACTGGAAGTTCATCAGTTCAAAGGACATGGTTTGGATCACAGTGAATGCAAAATGTATGACAAAATGTATTTTCACTTTGGAAAAAAAGAAATTTGTACTTGGTATGAACACCTTTTATCTGTCATAACAGGTATTCACCTACTAGACATACTTTGAGGACATATATGGGGAGTATAACATGGCCTTAAGATGAAAATATATATATTTTTTAATACTTACATGTAGCTCGGGTGTCTTGAGACTGAGATCAGCAAATGCATCTCCAAGTTGTCTCTGCGTCAGCATCATCTGTCCCAGCTGAGTGACAAGCGTCTGGGCCAGTTTGATCACATGTTCATACTTGCGTTTGTTGTCACGAAGAATCTCGATCTGAGCCTCCAGCTCCAGATCTACCGTACGGGAACCACGACCTAACTTCTCTGATAGGATCTGTTTAGTGCACTGTTGAGAGTGACATATTACATATCTTTTAGAGTACAAATAGAAATAAATATATACAGTATTATGTATAACAAAACATAAATCAGAAAAATAAAAATAAAAGACTACTGCAGCTGTGCATATGGAACATAAATAAAAAAGCTTTTTGTCCAATTTTTGACAACGATAATATAAGGTGGTTATATAATAATGGTGAATAGATTGGGGAAAGAGCATTTAGGTCTAACCTCTCCAACTATCCATTTAATATTGTAACTTCAACCAAAACAATATCCTTTACCCCCATTTTATAGACTTAGTTAAGATTGTACCTATATACAGTGAGGAAAATAAGTATTTGAACACCCTGCTATTTTGCATGTTCTCCCACTTAGAAATCATGGAGGGGTCTGAAATTGTCATCGTAGGTGCATGTCCACTGTGAGAGACATATTCTAAAAAAAATCCAGAAATCACAATGTATGATTTTTTAACTTTTTATTTGTATGATACAGCTGCAAATAAGTATTTGAACACCTGAGAAAATCAACGTTAATATTTGGTACAGTAGCCTTTGTTTGCAATTACAGAGGTCAAACGTTTCCTGTAGGTTTTCACCAGGTTTGCACACACTGCAGGAGGGATTTTGGCCCACTCCTCCACACAGATCTTCTCTAGATCAGTCAGGTTTCTAGCCTGTCGCTGAGAAACACGGAGTTTGAGCTCCCTCCAAAGATTCTCTTTTGGGTTTAGGTCTGGAGACTGGCTAGGCCACGCCAGAACCTTGATATGCTTCTTACAGAGCCACTCCTTGGTTATCCTGGCTGTGTGCTTCGGGTCATTGTCATGTTGGAAGACCCAGCCTCGACCCATCTTCAATGCTCTAATGGAGGAAAGGAGGTTGTTCCCCAAAATCTCGCATTACATGGCCCCGGTCATCCTCTCCTTAGTACAGTGCAGTCGCCCTGTCCCATGTGTAGAAAAACAACCCCAAAGCATGATGCTACCTCCCCCATGCTTCACAGTAGGGATGGTGTTCTTGGGATGGTACTCATCATTCTTCTTCCTCCAAACACGTTTAGTGGAATTATGACCAAAAAGTTCTATTTTGGTCTCATCTGACCACATGACTTTCTCCCATGACTCCTCTGGATCATCCAAATGGTCATTGGCAAACTTAAGACGGGCCTGGACATGTTCTGGTTTAAGCAGGGACACGTTCCGTGCCATGCATGATTTGGGTGGTCCCAGCTCTTTTCAGGTCATTGACCAGCTCCTCCAGAGTAGTTCTGGGCTGATTTATCACCTTTCTTATGATCATCGAGACCCCACGAGGTGAGATCTTGCATGGAGCTCCAGTCCGAGGGAGATTGACAGTCATGTTTATCTTCTTCCATTTTCTAATGATTGCTCCAACAGTGGACCTTTTTTCACCAAGCTGCTTGGCAATTTCCCCGTAGCCCTTTCCAGCCTTGTGGAGGTGTACAATTTTGTCTATAGTGTCTTTGGACAGCTCTTTGGTCTTGGCCATGTTAGTAGTTGGATTCTTACTGATTGTATGGAGTGGAGAGGTGTCTTTATGCAGCTTACGACCTCAAACAGATGCATCTAATTTAGGATAATAAATGGAGTGGAGGTGGACATTTTAAAGGCAGACTAACAGGTCTTTGAGGGTCAGAATTCTAGCTGATAGACAGGTGTTCAAATACTTATTTGCAGCTGTATCATACAAATAAATAGTTGAAAATCATACATTGTGATTTCTGGATTGTTTTTTAGATTATGTCTCTCACAGCGGACATGCACCTAAGATGACAATTTCAGACCCCTCCATGATTTCTAAGTGGGAGAACATGCAAAATAGCAGGGTGTTCAAATACTTATTTTCCTCACTGTATATAGGTACAATCTTAACTAAGTCTATAAAATGGGGGTAAAGGATATTGTTTTGGTTGAAGTTACAATATTAAATGGATAGTTGGAGAGGTTAGACCTAAATGCTTATTTTCCTCACTGTATATGGATGCCATCATAAACACAAAATGAATTACTCACTTTGTATGTGTTGATGCTCCACTTCCTCACCAGCTCCAGTTTTTCTATGGCAGGACTCTTTATGTCATCAGCAAGGACCACAGATCCTGCATTTTGCTCTTCTCTTAAAGCACCTGATGACAGAATGAAATCAAAATATGAAATCTTACTTTACTCATATTCCCAGAGTAAAGCTTCGAAAATCATTTACATAAGTGTTTTGTGATGAGTATGTAGTGTGATGAGGCCAAATCAAATGTCATACAAAGAGAACAGTCTAATCATATAAGATAATTCGAGAACAAGGAACAAATCAGATTCTAATATTGAGCAAAAAATGATTTTCCCAGAGCAAAGATAAGAAAGAAAGCATGACAGAGTCCCTCTAAAGTCAGAAAATAGAAAAGCTGTGCATTGTTTCCTACAGGAAAAGACAAAATGATTTATTACAGACAATCGTCAAGTTATAAGGTGGTTGGTCGATTGAAGATGAATGAGTGCCAACCTAAAGTTAATAAATAGGCAAGTGATAAAAATGGAAAGAGATCAGATCACAGCGATGCAGGATTAAAAAACAAAAAAACACTAAAAAGTTGAGCAAAAGTTAAGCATCATAAAGTTATCATCAGATAAAAGTAACATCACACTGCAGTCCTGCTTGACCATAGTGCTGCGTTCGATACTGTAGACCATAACATACATTTCGATCGCTTAAACCAGTGGTTCTCAAACTTTTTTTTACTTAAGTACCCCTTTTTATGATTTTTTCAAGCCAAGTACCCCTTGACCAGACCGCAACATTTTGCATTAAAATACAGTGAAATGAGAGTCAGACAGTTATTATATCTGATGCCCCCAAGCAGGTTTATTGCTTATAAACATTTCTGTATGTAGCTTTATGCAAATATGTAAATCTCTTAAGTATTAGGCATAACAGATATAGGTAAATCAGTGTTTTTGCAGTTCAGGAAAATCAACATTTCTTTAACATTTAACCGCCACCTCTCCTAACTTGCATTATTTCGCACCCAGACACTGATCCTGATTTGGGGTCCTGGTCCGAAAAAAATAACTCTTATAAACTGAAATGCGTTTTAAATGTATGAATACATTTTTATGCATATTTGTGTAGTCCTCATTTCATATAACAATACTATTATCATAATTTATTGACTAATTAATTTTCATTATTTATTCCAAAAATGTCTCTCACGTACCCCCTGCAGTACCCCCATTTGGGAACCACTGGCTTGGACAATTATACTGGTATTCAGGCGAAGGCACTGCAATGGTTCAGATCTTACTTATCAGACATATATCAATTTGTCCATTTAAAAGGGGAATCATCAAATCTTACGCAAGCAAATTATGGATAACCTCAGGGATCGGTTTTAGATCCCTTGCTATTCTCCATATATATGCTGCCCCTTGGCAACATTATTAGAAAACATGGAATTAGCTTCCACTGTTAAGTAGATGATACTCAGCTATATATCTTATCAAGACCAGATGATCTCTTTCAGCTATTCAAATTGGCAGAAAATTGCATTGCACTGTTACTCCAACAAATACAGTTGAAGACTTATATTAGACATCAACCTGTCATTTGGAAATCACATCTCAAATGTCACAAAAATAGCCTTCTTCCACCTTATAAATGTTGCCAAATTAAGAAATATTCTATGCGTTGCTGACGCAGAGAAGCTTGTGACCTCAAGACTTGACTACTCTAATGCACTACTTAGTGGTTGTCCTGCATTATCAATAAACAAACTACAGTTAGTTCAGAATGCAGCTGCCAGAGTTCTAACCAGGTCCAGAAAATACGATCACAAAACACCAATGTTATTATCCCTTCGATGGATACCCATTAAGCATCGTATTTACTTTCAAGTTCTTTTAATTACTTATAAAGCTCGAAACGGTTTAGCCCCTACCTACTTAACAGAGCTTCTTTCACATTACAACCCATCACGCTCTTTTAAGATCTCAAAACTCCAGACTTTTGATAACATCTAGATAAACTAAATCCACCAAAAGGGATCAAATTTTCTTATACATACCACCTAAACTCTGGAATAGCCTTCCCGATATCATTCGAGGGTCAGACAGACTCTCCCAATTTAAATCTAGATTTAAGACACATCTTTTCAGCCAAGCTTTCACTTAATGCAAAATATGCTAAATAAACCACTGGGAGACTGCATTTATTAGATATTATTTACAAAAATGAGCTTGCTTGTTCTTAAAACACCCTGCACTGTGCTGTGTTTAACCTTTTTTGTGTTTTCTTAATTTCTCCTTTAAAGCGGCTTTTGAACAATGCAAATTATGAAAAGCACTATATAAATTAATTAAATTTAATTAAGCATGTACTTCACTACCAAGCAACAGCGAGAAACCTGTCAAAATTTCGATGTCATGACCATACCTGACAGAATCACTTATGAAATAAGCTACAAAGTTCTGTTTTAATAATCTTCTAGTTTATGTCTTTTGAAGATAAACCTTGTTTTTGAAGGAGGTGGGGGGTTCACAGGGTTTCACGCATTCTGACTTCTTTACAATGGTAAACGTGCTGGGTTTTCATGCTTAACATGGTCAACTTGACAAAAAAAGAGTGCTCTGTTCTCAATACACTCCCCAAAGGTAAGTATAGGTTTCAGGAAGTTTTTTTCCAACATGATATTCCAATTGAATAACAACTTTTCTTAGTCCCTTATTGGCCAATTCTCCCGGATAAGCATGTCCACGCGTCAACCAGCGTGAGCGAGAGAAATAGCACGCCCACACGTCAACCAGCTAGAGAAAGAGCACGCCCATATTGTACTAAAGTGCAGCTGTGTTTGTTTGTTCACTGCATTTTGGTGACGAATGTTACATAAATGGAGAATATAACGCTAAATTTGCAGATCGTTTTAAAGTAAAAGAGGGAGCTGTCGCAGCGCACGAACGGCATGCGGTGAGTGAAACGGAGTCATATGTCTGTGTTTTGTTGCCAGTCGGTGCATACGTGGATAAGGTAAACAACACAAACTTAAAGTGAATCAAAAGATATTAAAGGTTTCCTCAGAGTTGGTATGATTTATTAGGGTCTTCATGAAATGTCTGGAACATATCTTGCTTAAAAACAATCAATGGCTATGTAAACAAAACCTTGCCTCGTCACAAACAGCTCTCACAGCAACCCGTTTTAAGTGCATGTCTCTTTAAATGATATTGAGTTACAGCAAACCCCACCCCCCTTCTGTCAGGCATGTTAACACACAACACGTTCGTCTAGAGACAAAAAAAACCCTCAGCAAACAGCACTCATGTTGTGCGTGTATGCTTGTCTAAAATACAAGGAATGGGCACCTGCAGATCTCAGCAAAATAACGTAGATTTAAACGCTTATAACGTTATTCAAACAACGTGAAAGCATAACTAGTAAGCTGTGAATGACTTTTCAGCCTAGGCACGAATTACTTAGACGTTTAAAACGAAACTAACCTGCAGTGTTCGCAAACAGCTCCAAACAGCTCGCCGCAGCTAAACATATTAATGCACATAATGTATTAACATTCACACAGTTAAACTCCAAGTGTTCATCTGCACTTAGTAAGTTTAACACTGGCTTTGAATGTTCTATTTAGCCTGTGATTATCATATGCTAACGTTATCCTACTAATGTTGTATTTATGGTAAATTTATGTCAATGGTGATAAATATTACTCACATCGGCAGTTTTGTCTCGTTCAGTCGGTCTCGATCCCTCTTGAGGAATAACTTTGAAGTTAATCCTGTATGTACTATCCCAGGTTGAAAAAGCTCTCAGGCTTGAAGTGATTTGCGCAAACAAGCAGGTTTTTACTTATGATTTCTGAGGGATTTCCACTCAAAATAAAATAAATCCACTTCTGTCTCCTCCTAGGTTTGGACTCTTTGCGACTACATTGCATGTTGTCCACGAACTTTAGCCATGGCGTCACGTACACTGCTGTTGCTTGTGAAAACAACAATAGTTGAGCGCGGTGGATGGAACTGTGTAGAGTAAGGGGCTATACATTATTATAAAATCCGTTTTGGACGTCACAACCGAAACGAAATCTGAACAGCACGATCTCTCACATGCTTGCAGGAAAATGCACACCAAAACAAACTTATTGGGTTCATATTTTTCACGTTTTTTGGGTTGCTAGATGCACCGGGGACCCGATTATATCACACAAAACACCGAAAAAGTGGGGTTTTCATATGATGTCTCCTTTAAATAATAATGCAATGATGTATTGTGTGCGCATGTTTGAGTTATGCCCACTGCACGCCTTCAGAAGGTCGAATGTTTCCTGAAATAATCATACAGCTGTGTCTATCATTTATAAATGTGATCAAACTAAAGACTCTTCGAAGATACAAAGTATGCAATACTACTTTAGGTACTCAGGATTAATATGATTAATATGAGATTGGCAGAAATTGTGTGTGTTTCTTCCGCTTTAACAGACATCACTGATAGCTGGTGCAGAGAAACAATGTCTTTATGATGGTACAGACTGAAAGAAAACTGACAGTGCAGTTAGTAAGGAGATAAGGAAGGTATATTCTGTTTTGTGGTACCTTTCTGTGTATCCACATTACTATCGGTGTTGCTGCGAGCCAGCCGGCTGGCTGCCGCATTACTGGGAACAACTGAAGGTGTGGTGGCTTGGCCAGCCGCCCCTAAAAATGGTCAACGGTGAATTTCATGTTACAAACGCTAAGCCTGAAAGACTTCTTGTAAAATACAGCCATGTATAGTCAGATCCATAAATTTTGGGACATCGACACAATTCTAACATTTTTGGCTCTATACACCACCACAATGGATTTCAAATGAAACGAACAAGATGTGCTTTAACTGCAGACTGTCAGCTTTAATTTGAGGGTATTAACATCCAAATCAGGTGAATGGTGTAGGAATACAACAGTTCGCATATGTGCCTCCCACTTGTTAAGGGACCAAAAGTAATGGGACAATTGGCTTCCCAGCTGTTCCATGGCCAGGTGTGTGTTATTCCCTCACTATCCCAATTACAATGAGCAGATAAAAAATCCAGAGATCCAAAGAGCTGTCACTATCAGTGAAGCAAGCCATCATTAGGCTGAAATAACAAAACAAACCCATCAGAGAGATAGCAAAAACATTAGGCATGGCCAAAACAACTGTTTGGAACCTGTCACACTCAATGCCTGTTTTTTGATTTCACTCGGCTGGGCAGCCATTAGCTGATTGCTGCTCCTCGCACCCGTTCTGCCCACACCTGTTCCTTTTTACCGTTTGTCTATTTAAACCTGTCTTTGCGTTTGGTCTGTGTGGGTATATCTTGTGTATAGTGCGTATTGTGTCTGATTATCTTGCCGCTGGTCTGTCGTGTGATATTTCTTACCTTCTTGAGGATTATTGTACTTTTTCTCTGTCCAGGACCATCAGGCGAGGAAGTAATTTTTGATCCTTCCGGACAGTGAGACTTCTGTGAGAGCGTCTGGTCGGATGTCCTTCGGCTTAGTCTCCGTCCACTGTCCAGCTATCGCAGGCACTCGGAGTGCGCTGCTTTCTCTGTTTGCCTTTTTGTTTTTTGTGCTTCATTAAATCCTTTTTGCATTGATCCTTCATCTGAGTCCTTCTGTTCCGTGACAGAATATACCCACCAAACATGGACTCAGCAGGGGACCTAGAGATCCGCCGGGCCATAGCTCAACAGGGCGTACGTTTGGGACGCCAACAGGACGAGATCGGGGAGATCCGCCAGGGATTTACCAACCTGGCGCAGCAGCTTGCTAACATCGCCCAACGCCTCGACCTGATTCAGGCGTCTCCAGTGAGCGCTTCTCCAGCCATGGCAGAGGCGTCTGTGACACGCCGTACTGAACCACGTCTCAATCCTCCGACTCCATACACTGGTGAGCCCACCGTCTGCCGTTCCTTTTTGTCACAATGCTCCATGACTTTCTCATTGCAGCCCTCCTGTTTCTCCACTGAACAATCCAAGGTTGCTTTTGTGATCATGCACCTGGCTGGCATCGCCAGGGAGTGGGGAACAGCGGTGTGGGACAATAATAATGAGTGCTGTAACTCCTACGACAGTTTCTCTCAAGAGCTGCGCAAGGTTTTTGACCGATCGGCGTTGGGCAACGAGGCGGCTCGAGCACTTTCGCTTCTTCGTCAGGGTCCTAGGTCGGTGTCGGAGTACGCCATCGAGTTCCGCACACTCTCCTCCTCTTGTGGCTGGAACGAGAAGGCACAGTGGGACCATTTCCTCCATGGATTGGAGGAGCACATTAAGGATGAGATTTACTCGCTAGAGCTCCCCGCTACACTCGATGGCTTGGTGGATCTTGCTACGCGGGTTGACTTCCGCATGGGGCTCCGGTCTCAACACTGCCAAGTTACTGAGGCGAGGGAGAACTACGGGGCGCCGCCCACAACCAGGATCGTAACGCCTCCTCGATTCGTCTTCGCTGAGGGGGAACCTATGCAGATTGGCCGCGCCCATCTCTCAGCTCAGGAGCGGCGTCATCGCATCACCAACGGCTTGTGCCTCTACTGTGGAGAGGGGGGGCATGTTGTTACTGCCTGCCAACTACGGAAGCAACTTCCCGCCATACCGATGCCGCGCAGGGTAAGCGTGACCGCTGCTCCTTGTTCCCCTAGTGATCGTACTACTCTTACGGCCGTCCTCGGGTCGGGGGGAGTGAGTCACTCAGTCAAGGCTCTCATTGACTCTGGGGCGGAGGGGGACTTCATGGACATCGAACTGGCTCGGTGCTGGAATATTCCCATCGTGCCTCTTACTGACTCCATCGCTGCCAGAACACTCTGTGGTACCCCCCTGACAGAGATCACTTCCATTACCGGACTTGTGCTGCTAACCACCTCTGGCAACCACACTGAGGAGATCCAGTTCCTCCTTATTCACTCTCCCTCCGCTCCCATTGTGTTAGGCCATACTTGGCTTACTAAGCACAACCCCCTCATTGACTGGATTAATCATGTTGTTGTTGAATGGAGTTCTTTTTGTTTGTCTCAGTGTTTATCATCTGCCTTGTCCCCTCTAATATCTGTCCCTGTGTTACAGGAGGAGCCGGTTAAACTGACTGGGGTGCCGGCAGTTTACCATGACCTGAGAGCAGTGTTCAGTAGGTCCCGAGCGTCATCTCTCCCTCCGCAACGCCCGTACGACTGTGCTATTGACTTGTTACCTGGTACTTCTCCACCTAAGGGGCGCCTTTATTCGCTCTCTGGCCCCGAGAGGGAGGCCATGGAGAGATATTTAAGTGACTCTCTCTTAGCCGGACACATTCGTCCCTCTTCCTCACCAGCTGGGGCGGGGTTTTTCTTTGTGGAGAAGAAGGATCGGTCCCTCCGCCCCTGCATAGATTATCGGGGGCTGAACGACATCACAGTTAAGAATAGTCACCCCTTGCCTCTGATGTCTTCAGCTTTTGAACTCTTGCAGGGGGCTACCATCTTTACTAAGTTGGACCTGCGCAATGCTTATAACCTAGTTCGAATTAGAGAGGGGGATGAATGGAAGACCGCTTTTAACACCCCTACAGGCCATTTCGAATATAGGGTTATGCCTTTCGGCCTGTCGAATGCTCCCGCGGTCTTCCAGGCACTCGTCAATGACGTGCTCAGGGACATGGTCAACCGTTTTGTTTTCGTCTACCTTGACGACATTTTAGTCTTCTCTCAGAACGAACGGGATCATGTCCAGCACGTTCGGCGAGTGCTACGCCGGCTGTTAGAGAATCGCTTATTCGCTAAGGTGGAGAAGTGCCAGTTCCATGCACAGTCGGTTCCGTTCCTGGGGTTTATCTTGTCGCCAGAGGGTATTCGAATGGACCCCACCAAGGTAGAAGCTGTTGCAGATTGGCCCACCCCAGAGAATCGTAGAGCTGTCCAGCGTTTCCTGGGGTTTGCCAATTTCTACAGGCGGTTCATTCGAGGGTTTGGCCAGATCGCCCTGCCTCTGACTAGTCTCACCTCCACTCTCAGAAAATTTTCTTGGTCTGAACAGGCTCAGAAGGCTTTTGTCAGGTTAAAGAGCCTCTTTGTCTCTGCTCCCATCCTCCGTAACCCCGACCCATCCCGCCAGTTTATTGTGGAGGTGGATGCCTCAGAGACAGGAGTGGGGGCGATCTTGTCCCAACGATCCCCCACTGACGACAAGGTACACCCCTGCGCGTTCTTCTCCCGCCGCATTACCCCCTCAGAGCGGAACTAAGATATCGGGAATAAGGAGTTGTTGGCTGTCAAGTTGGCGCTGGAGGAGTGGCGTCACTGGCTGGAGGGCACTAAGGTTCCTTTTTTGGTTTGGACTGACCATAAAAACTTACAATATATCCGCTCCGTTAAGAGATTAAATTCCCGGCAGGCCCGCTGGGCTCTCTTCTTTGGGCGTTTTAATTTTAACATCTCCTATCGCCCGGGTAGTAAGAACGGCAAACCGGATGCGCTTTCGCGGATGTTTGAGCCCCATACTGCCTCTCCCTCCCTGGTACCTGTCGTACCCCCTGGCCGAGTGGTTGCGGCGGTTACCTGGGAGGTGGAGTCGAAGGTCCACGACGCGTTGAGCGGTGTTCCCGTTCCGGTTGATTGCCCAGAGGGCTCGTTGTTTGTTCCACAGTCAGTTCGAACCAGTGTCCTCCATTGGGGGCACTCCTCCGGTCTTGCTTGCCACCCCGGGTCTACTCGCACTCTTTCGCTGGTCAAGCAGCGGTTTTGGTGGCGGTCCATGGCGCGGGATGTTAGCGAGTTTGTTTTGGCCTGCCCCGTCTGCGCGGTGAGCAAGAGCTCCAATCGCCCCCCGGCAGGACTTCTCCGGCCGCTGCCCACCCCTTCAAGACTCTGGTCTCACATCGCCATTGACTTTGTCACGGGACTTCCTCCGTCCCGTGGCAACACTGTGGTTCTCACGGTGGTGGACAGGTTCTCGAAGGCGGTGCATTTTATTCCCCTCCCTAAATTACCATCAGCGAGGGAGACAGCGGCCATTGTCTTAGATCACGTCTTCCGTATTCACGGCCTCCCGGCGGATGTGGTCTCTGACAGAGGTCCTCAATTTACTTCCAAATTTTGGACCGAGTTCTGTCGGCTTCTGGGGGCGACGGCAAGCCTATCCTCCAGGTACCACCCGCAGACTAACGGCCAGTCTGAGCGGGCCAATGAGGACCTCGGGAGGGTTCTGCGTTGCGTGGCCTCAGCGGAACCGCTGTCTTGGAGTTCCAAACTTGCTATGGTTGAGTACGCTCACAACTCTCTGCCGGTGTCGTCTACGGGATTGTCGCCCTTCCAGTGCTGTTTAGGCTACCAACCCCCGTTATTCCCCTCACAGGAAGCCGACGCCACCGTCCCTTCTGCCCACGCTTTCATCGGTAGATGCCTCCGCACGTGGAGGATCGCTAGACGGGCCCTCGTTCGTACGAGCAAGCGTAACAAGGCGTCAGCTGACCGCCACCGCTCTAAACCCCCACTTTACGTGCGCGGACAGAAGGTTTGGTTGTCCACCTCCGACCTACCTCTTAAACTGCCCGCACGTAAACTGGGACCCAAATTTATCGGCCCCTACCCCATCACCAGGATTCTCAACCCTGTGACGGTTCGGCTCAAACTACCCCCCATGTTCAAAAGGTTTCACCCGGTGTTCCATATTTCCAAGGTTAAACCTGTCGTCCACTCCCCTCTCCAACCCCTAACATCCGCCCCTCCGCCCCCTAGACTCATCGAGGGGTCGCCCGCCTACACGGTACGACGGCTCCTTGATGTGAGGCGACGGGGTAGAGGCCATCAATATTTAGTAGACTGGGAGGGTTACGGTCCGGAGGAGAGATGCTGGGTTCCGGCTCGCGACATACTGGACCGCGCTCTCATTGATCAGTTCCTCCGCTCTCGTGAGTAGCTCTCGTTGATGCCAGGAGGCATCTTGGGGGGGGGGATTCTGTCACACTCAATGCCTGTTTTTTTATTTCACTCGGCTGGGCAGCCATTAGCTGATTGCTGCTCCTCGCACCCGTTCTGCCCACACCTGTTCCTTTTTACCGTTTGTCTATTTAAACCTGTCTTTGCGTTTGGTCTGTGTGGGTATATCTTGTGTATAGTGCGTATTGTGTCTGATTATCTTGCCGCTGGTCTGTCGTGTGATATTTCTTACCTTCTTGAGGATTATTGTACTTTTTCTCTGTCCAGGACCATCAGGCAAGGAAGTAATTTTTGATCCTTCCGGACAGTGAGACTTCTGTGAGAGCATCTGGTCGGATGTCCTTCGGCTTAGTCTCCGTCCACTGTCCAGCTATCGCAGGCACTCGGAGTGCGCTGCTTTCTCTGTTTGCCTTTTTGTTTTTTGTGCTTCATTAAATCCTTTTTGCATTGATCCTGCATCTGAGTCCTTCTGTTCCGTGACAGAACCTTCTTAAAAAGAAGGAACGCACCGGTGAGCTCAGCAACACCAAAAGACCTAGAAGACCACGGAAAACAACTGTGTTGGATGACCGAAGAATTTTTTCCCTGGTGAAGAAATCACCATTCACAACAGTTGGCCAGATCAAGAACACTCTCCAGGAGGTAGGTGTATGTGTGTCTAAGTCAACAATCAAGAGAAGACTTCATCAGAGTGAATACAGAGGGTTCACCACAAGATGTAAACCATTGTTGAGCCTCAAAACCGGAAGGCCAGATTAGAGTTTGCCAAACGACATCTAAAAAAATCTTCACAGTTCTGGAACAAAATCCTATGGACAGATGAGACCAAGATCAACTTGTACCAGAGTGATGGTAAGAGAAGAGTATGGAGAAGGAAAGGAACTGCTCATGATCCTAAGCATACCACCTCATCAGTGAAGCATTTACATTTAGGCATTTGGCTTTTTATCCTTTTATAGCATGGTGGTGGTAGTGTCATGGCGTGGGCATGTATGGCTGCCAGTGGAACTGGTTTTCTTGTATTTATTGATGATGACAATAAATCGACAAAAGCAGCAGTATGAGTTCTGAAGTGTTTCGGACAATATTATCTTCTCATATACAGCCAAATGCTTCAGATCTCATTGGACGGCGCTTCACAGTGCAGATGGACGATGACCCAAAGCATACTGCAAAAGCAACCAAAGAGTTTTCGAAGGGAAAGAAGTTAACTGTTATGCAATGGCCAAGTCAATCACCTGACCTGAAACCGATTGAGCATGCATTTCACTTTCTGAAGACAAAACTGAAGGGAAAATGCCCCAAGAACAAGGAGGAACTGAAGACTGTTGCAGTAGAGCCCTGGCAGAGCATCACCAGGGATGAAACCCAGCGTCTGGTGATGTCTATGCGTTCCAGACTTCAGACTGTAATTGACTGCAAAGGATTTGCAACAAAGTGTTAAAAAGTGAAACTTTGATTTATGATTATTATTCTGTCCCATTACTTTTGGTCCCTTAACAAGTGGGAGGCACATATGCAAACTGTTGTAATTCCTACACCATTTACCTGATTTGTATGTAAAATTAAAGTTGACAGTCTGCAGTTAAAGCACATCTTGTTCGTTTCATTTGAAATACATTGTTGTGTTGTATAGAGCCAAAAATGTTAGAATTGTATCGATGTCCCAATATGTATGGACCTGACAGTATGTACTACCACAGCTTAGCCTGTTGAATGATACTGACTGTATGCTTGATGTGAATGTTTGGTAATCATAACAAATGTTTAACATTGAAGTTTTAAAAAGTACATAAATACATACATTTAAATACATTTTAAAAGTAGTAACTGCAGTTATGTGGAAATCCTAAATACGGAAGCCGCTAGGTGTCACCGTGCTGCAAAGGAAGAAAACACATGCACATAGAAAAAACACAAGCACACTCAGAATGAATCTTAATTAGTTTGGCAACACATGCCAAACACAAAAACACACTGCAAATTCTCATAACAAAAACAAAGTAAGAGGCACAAATAAAGAAACGCGCTTCAAGTGCCACACACGACAAAGTGTTTCCTGGGGACTCGAAATCAAAACTGATGCAGCATGACATATGTAAAAAAAAGCGCACAAGTTGAATCCTACACACTACACATCTTCACATGGTTGACCTAATTAAAATGCATTTTCATATTGCTAGAGAGTTACAGAAGAGCTTCACATATACTTATAGTCAAAGCTGCAACAATCAAATAAGTACAAGTATAATTATTTTTTATTATAATGATTATGGGTGTTATGTGTATATTGTATGGGTGTGCATGACTTTTATTGCTTCATCTTTAATTACTTTATGATGAACATAATCATTTGTAGCTATATACCCATCTTTGTTCACTCAGATAGCAAGTTAATTTAAATATTTTAAGTTTACAAACGGGCCGCCTGGATAGCGTTATGCTCTGCTCACATCACCATATAACATTTTTTTTTTTTTTGTTAAAGATCCCGTTCCCCGCGATCCCATTTCTCAACCTTAAGTTAGTGTGTAATGCTGCTGTTAGAGCATTAACAATACTTGCAAAATGATAAAGCTCAAAGTTCAGTGCCAAGCAAGATATTGTCTTTAACAGATTTTGCTTCTCAAGGACTACATAGAACAGCTGAAATCGGACTACAGCCCTCTACTTCCCGGGTACATGATGTCACTATTCTGAGTGCCTTTAATAACCTCTGCCAAAAGGAACACGCCAAAGAAGGGAAGAGGCCTTCCTCAGAAAAGAGGAAGAGCTTCTAGAGTAGTGTTTTGTTATCAGAGATTGTAAACATTTGACTGAGCTGCGCGCTAAACTACTTTCACTTTCATCACATTGCTACAGCTGGTAATAAGAATTCAGCTACACACATTCTAAGATAACCAACGGTTAAATAACAGCTTTCATGACTTTAACATCGGCTGTGAAAGCTGTTCTGTGTAATACACTGATATTGTGTGTATGTGTGTCCATAGCCTACCTCTTAAACACTTCTATGAAATGTCCTTTGAATTCCTGCTTGCAAATGTCTCCAGGTCAATTTGCTTGTTTTGTTATCAAACTAAAACTTCTGATATTAGTGTAAATTAATATAACTGGTCTGACGCCATTTGGTCCAGTGGCTTTTCCCTTTCCATAGTAGGCAATCTCAAACAACGATTGATGTTTTCACATGCACTAGCAGACCTCCGTTACACTTTGATCGATCTGGATGTTTTAAATGATGAAGTGAAGTTGACGCCATTGTTATGGTTATTGCTAAAAGCCAAAGTTTATGAATACAGGTGCAATGAGAGGGGGACCGAACGTTCACAAAAGCCTGAGAAGCGGAAGCTCGCTGATATGCTATGGGTGGAAAATCTTCACACACTTTAAACAGGGAACCATTTACAACAGACCGGGTCAGCTTTAGCAATCATAGCATTTTGGAAGGAGGGACTATATATAGAACGGAAGATATCTAATCGTTTTGTAAGAAGAGGGACAGCGGTGAACAATAGACTTGAAATATGAGAAATATAACCTGTTTTTAAATTAGAAACATGAACATCCATTGTTAAACGCCACAAAAACATAATCAAAGCTTTAAGAACAGCAAAAGACTGGCTCCTTTATCATAATACATTATAAAAACACCAATGTAATATTATATAATTCACACTATTTAATGTATTACCATAATTTTAAATTATTTTTTGATGCCGGGTAACAGGGATAAAAAAGAAGGTAAGAAGATTGTAAATGAGAAAAACAGATGTTCTTGTCCGGCTATTGTTACCGGGCAAACGAAAAGTCTTCTCCGCTGTCGGCTTTACTATTACAGGCTAAGGAACATAATTTAAAGAGTAAAATAGGCATTAATGCTTGTTTTCTCATCAAGAACATGTAAACAAAATACAAAAGAAAACCATATAGCACAGGCTGTCAATAAACATTTATTTTTTGTCCGTTCTGCTTTATGCGTTACTCCGCGTGGGTTTAAACCATAGACTCGATTAATTACGGAAGTAGTGTCCATGATGTCCCCCCGTAGGTTTGTGAAGAGTAAAAATGAAGCCTCAAGTAGGCGGAGTCGGTCGTTGCGATCTTGGCATCCCTTCATCGGGCGTCACTCCCGGATAATCGAAAATGGGCAAAGAGGCAGGACGTGGGTGGAGCAGCTGACGTGCCTGGTTGCTTTAACAAACCACGCCCACCAAGCTTGACGTATTGGTGGTTGACATTTAAACGTTTACAGGTTACTCAAAAAATGTGCATGTGACTGCTAAATGGACACTTGTCACACAAGTGGCCACGCCCTTAATTATGCAGAATCTTAAGGCTTAATATAATCTAAACGGATGAGTTATAAAAAATCCCCCCCCTTGAAGTTGTCATGAAGGGAAAAATTACCTATATAGACCAAAATGTTTTTTGTACCAGCTGTAGGCTAAACATGTTTTTTTGTGCTGTAAAGTTGGTCATCTTAACATGGGGCTCAATGAGATTCTGCTCTGTTTTGGAGCCAGCCGCTAGCGGCCAGTCGATGAATTGCAGTCTTAGTCACTTCCGTATTGGTTTCAAGAGGGAGACCGGAAGATTGCCTCTTGGTTTAAACGCAGTTTTATGCATTTTTCTATTCTAGCCGGCCGATTTGAACAATTTAACAAAACATGAAAGATATTGTGCTGCCTGACATGCTTTCATAAGTGTCACTTACGTGGAAGGAATAAAAAGTTTCATGTTGTTAAATCAATTATTAAGTACGTTTAACATGATCAACATAAGTTCTTTGTTGATAACTCCACCCAACAAGTATGGCAACAGTGAAATGAAGTGTGCCCCAGCCATGGTGAATCAGTTTTTTAGTCCCCCAGAAACACTTCCGTTGTTGTTTCTGCCACTTTACAGAACATTTCTGTATTTGTTTGTGTTGCAAGAATATGCAACGCATCTCTGTATTTGTTTGTGTTGTGAGGGTTTGCAGGGCATGTGTCGGCAAACTAATGAAGAGGCTTTGTGAATTTGCTGGTGTTTTTATGGTTTGCACGTGTTTTCTTCCGTTGCATCCCGGTGACACCTAGCGGCTTCAGTACTTAAAGGCATAGCGTCAAGAATACTTTTTCAAGAGAAAGTAAATAACAATTTAGATAAAAATTGTTCTTCTATAGCAAACTAATCAGTTTCGCTATCAGTAGCTCAAATGAGGCAAAAGGAAACAAGGTCCATAGCCTCCCAAGCTGAAAAGTGACAGGGAAATGTCGACTGAATAATAAAAAGGGATGGACAGCCATAACATCCAACAGGTTGCTAGGTTTCCATCCAACAAATTAATTCACACAGAGATTGAGAAAAAAATGAAAGGGGGAAACAGATAAAGAGATAGCAAATGAATCCATAATGAGGTAGGACCACCTTTCTTTTCAAATTCAAATCCTGCCTCTCCACATCACACTTACAACATGGATAAACAAATAACCGACTGTGGGCACATATTATGATGCACAGTATAGTAAAGATACCATTCTCCACTATACAAACCCAATGAAAACCCTACATTTCAATAGTCTTTGAGAAAAATCTTTTGCTTTAACAGGATATGTATATACAAAGCGTGCTTAAGGAAACAATCCTAATCGTGCATAAGGAAACAATATACTCTCCTTCCTGGTGGAACATTCACCCTTACTCGGTCAGGTCAACCACATCTCTCACAACATTCAAAAAACTACTTAAAGCCCATCTCTTCTGTTAATACTTGACCGACAAATAAAAAAAATAATAAAAAAAAACACTAAACCTCTTATTCTCTCAACAGGTAGTGGTCTAGCTTTTGTTGAAACCAGTAACTTTGTATTGGCACCTATTGTATGATTGCTCCCTAAAGTCATTGTAAGTCGCTTTGGATAAAAGTGTCTGCTGTTTGGCCCCAAAGTACCTGTGTATGGCCCCACCTCGACCACTCCCTCAGTCACTGCATAGTTTTCAGGTGAATTGTTGGAGTGTGACGTCATTGGTCCAGAGGAGACACCATATGGCACATCCTTAAGAGGAAAATAAAGAGGATAGTTAATAAGTAAGTTAGATCAATAAATTACTTTTTTTCATAGTTTGTCACCAATGACAACTGACAATAAAATAAGTAACATACAAGCAACTCTGCTGATATACAGTAGGCATAGTGTATAAAGTGTATACTAGTGTTTGGTGACTTACTGTGTAAATTATATAATAGTTTTTTCATCCTTTATAATTAAAAAAATAATTACAGTCATACGAGGAACGCAGAATTAAAACAGAATGTATTTCAGTGTTTTTCATCAGTATGTAGTACACTGGCAACATTCACACTAGGGACAGTAATGTTAATTCAATGACCTCTGTTCAGGACAAGAACCGTTGAGAAACATTGGAAATGAATAAGATCCTAGTTCAGATCATATTGAGTGTCTTTGTCTGCGCTGGTGCAACTGCATTATGGGTAGAGTATCTTACCCTCTGAAACACATCCTCATGACTCCTGTCGGACTCTCCATTTCTGGTGACTGAGATTTGAGCAGCTGGGCTTCTGTGGGCCTCTTCTGCCATAGCCTCCTTTAGTACACACACACATAAACATGATAAGGAAGACATAAAAACAACACAAAAGATGGCAGATTGAGAAGCTTAAATGCAGAGCAATACCACCACCTGAAAGCTTTGCAAATAAGCACCACAGCCAATAAAAAAAAATAAGAATGGTTAAGAACAAAATGTATTACAGAAGACAGATAAGCAGTTGCTTTGTGACATTGATTTAACAATGACAGGATACTAAGCAGGTACAAAACATATACGTTTAACTACACTGCTGCCATCTGGTGATCATTTCAATCAATGATACGCTGATATCTCACTTTTAAAGCGAAGGAGTTACACACATTAAACAGAATACTAATAGTAAGTAACCCTAGCTTTCCTGTAGCTCGGTGGTAAGAGCATTGCGCTAACAACGCAAGGTTGTGGGTTCGATCCCAGGGGATTGCAAATACCTATGTAACATGTATAGGATAAAACAATTTTAAAATTAGTCGCTTTGGATAAAAGCCAAAGCCAAGTCGCTTTGGATAAAAGCATCTGCCAAATGCCTAAATGTAAGTATATATGAACCGAATAGAGATAAACAAATATTAGGTAAATCTTTTCAGACAGACACATAATTATGCATAATTCTGACCTAGATGTGATCACTATAGGTGATTATTATAAAAACTACAAACTGACAATGGTCAGACTGAAATTCCTGCTGGTTTTACATGCTGTAAAGCAGTAAAAGTCACACTAAAGCAATTATAAGTTATGAGTCCAAATAACATAGTTAAAGGGAAGTCATCCTGCTAGGTAGCCATATATGCAATGCCTCCAAGTACTTTTACCCATTCTTAATGTGGAGCTATTCTATTCTGTTAATATAATATCTGGAAAAGGATTGCACACCCTGAAAATGAAAAACCTGTCATGATTTCCTCACCCTCTAGTTATTTCCAACATTTAGCCTATATCACTTTTTTTCTTCTATTGAACGTAGAAGACATATTTTGAAGAATGTTGGCAATCAAACAACAGTGATACCCATTGACTTGCATTGGTTTTGTGTCCATACAATAGAAGTGAATGTGCACCGCCTTTGATTGATTACATTTTTGTTCTGCACAACTATCACTTTAAATAACACGTCTTTAGCACATCTGGAATAAAACAAAGATAGCAATGTCAAGGTCATGACTCATGGGTTCAATCACCAGAAAACACACAAACTGATTCAACGTACATCTTTTTGTAACATAACTGCTTTTGACACGATTGCACAAATTTGCAATCGTGTTAAGTACTAGAGAGAACTAAATATTGACCAGTCAAGACCAAAATTTCCCAACATACCCCCGCTATTCCACTATTGAAGTGAATTAAGACCTAATTTTAACCCGAGCTTTTGTTATATAAGAGCTAATCGTATTCAAACGAACATCGTGTAAGTGACAGAACTGAAAACACCCTTGTAATTACAAATGTTATAGAACTCAGCGAACACTAGGTTCTGGAATGCACCTATCTATGATGTCATCGATAAATTGAACACTGCCTCCATATAGAAATTTAAAAACTACTTCTCTAGCCCTGCTCAATAGTATAACAACACTACAATAGCAATTATTCGCGCATGACAGTACTGAAGTTAGTTAGTACAGAAGTTGCGCAGAGCCAGATAGAGCGACCAAGCAATAAACATGCCGTTAAAGATCGCAAAATATTGTGGAGTCAGTGCCTGGTTGTTGGAAAAACACAGTCGCTTCATTATGCATGGTTGCAGTTTATTTTTAAGTAAATTTTTGCTTTGTTAGAGATCGCTTGATACACCCTGAGCCCTATTCGCACAGGATTAGTATTACCTGGGGACATCTAGTCATTTGTAATACTTGCAGAGGTTGTCTAGGATCTTAATCCCGTGACCTTCCATATTTTGAGGAACACCGACGTCCTGTGATAACATTAGTCCTGTGCGAATCGGCATTTCTGTGATTGGGGTGCTCATATATAATTTTTCAAGGTTTTATCCACAGTTTACAAATAATGGATGCTGTTTTGAAGTGTTTTGGTATTATTTTGGTATTTGGGTGTTATTGTTTATTGTCGTGGAAACTCTCATAACATTTGAGATTTGCGATCGCGGTGATCTGATGTCCGGTTTGCAATCACGGGTCTCAAATGCTGACAGGTATGGATATCATTAAACACAGTACAACTATAGGCTATTCAAACTATACACAAAGCCTTGCCATCACATCCGGGAAATAAGTCAGTAAATTTGCTCAGATTTACAGGCTTCATTTATCCCGTGCAAATGCACCACATGAAATGTGGGGAGGTAATTTAAAAATCACACGAGGTCTCCAGATAATTCTAATCCTGTGCAAATAGGGCACTGAGTAACCAATCCTTAGATTTTTTTATTTATTTAAGTAATTAACGTTTTAGGAGGCTTAAAACAGCCAAAAAGTATTTGCGAGGTGTCATTTTTCCCCGGATCCAGAACAAAGAGGTATTCGGTTATTTAAAGGGACCACGCACTACTTTTATTCAGTCGATTTGACGCTGCAGTATTTATCCGATCATGATCGTGTTGACACAGCAAATATGCAAATAAGAATGTTAACCCAGGGTTTAATGATGTACTGTGTTAAACATCAGGTACATCTTAACCCCTGGTAAATCGTAAGCAGTGTGAATTGTGAAACAGATAACCCAGGATACTGTTTACCTGGGATTAAGAATAACCCGGGGTTAACGATTTCAAGTGTGAAAAGCCCTACTGAGAGTTACAAGGTCTCTAATAGAGGTATCTAATAAAGGCTGCTGTCCCCCGATAAACTGTCTGTCACTGTCCTATCAATAAAGCCTGAGAATCAAAGTAAAACATATATTGATATTTAATATTTACTAAAAAAGTTGAATAAAACAAGAAACTTTTCTAGGTCAGTCTAAGGTCGGAAAACACATGAAGTGTTTAAAGAAACAATGACCATTTAAGTGAATAAGTAATCCAAGCATACAGTGTTCCGTAAAATAGTTACAGATATCAATTAAATGTGTCTTGAAAATTAACACTTGAAATTTTGAACAGACAGTACTGTTACTACTTCAGTGCTGGGTTACAGAAATGTACAGTACTACAAATAGATGCAATGAGCGTAAATGATGAATGAGCTTTCAGTCTCTTCTGTTTTTTTGTGTGTGTTTAAAACTAGAATGAATGTTAAGTTTAGATCTACAAAAAGATCTACTAAGGTTCGCGTCCCAGTGATTTGAATCTTCTTGACAGGTCTATTATTTGTCTGGCTGGTGAAAACAGCACACAGTGTCCAATAACAGAGCATGAATATTTCAAAGCCACTTGATGCCATCCCGCCAGGAGGTCAATGGCTTGAAAATCCCTCTCAAATTAACCAACTGAACAGATCTTGCAGGTTACTCTTAAAAAAAATCTAAACAGATTAAGAAACATCATTTCGTTTTAGGTTAAGAGGGTTCATTTGTCAATGACTGCCAATGTTGTCTTTTCCTTTCAAATCTACCCCTTACATTAATGAAAATCCCTTTTTTCCAAGCAGTTTGCTACCAGCGGATCTGCTTCTAAAGCAGCATTGATGATGGCAGCACCCACGGTCAAGCCCAGTATAAGAGTCCCCCAGAGTTGAGTTGCTTAGATACGTACAAACAAAGAGAACAACAGAAACATCAGCAATCCGATCAGTCATGCTGAAGACAGGTGTTATCTTGACCTCTTTATAAATGCTAAGCGAAATACAGTATGTCTAATGAATATTAAATAAAGAGGAATGAAAATGCATAGCTCTGCTACTATACGTCTCAGACAAAGATTCGCTGCAAATCCTTTAATTAAGATTGAAAAATGCTATTTGATGGACTACAAAAGGGATAATTCAGCCAAAAACTCCAATTTTCCGTTGATTTACTTATTTACATTCAGGCCATCAGAGATGTAGGTGACATTTTTTCTTGAGTAGAACCATAAAGAAGTATGTTTGGTTAATCCGCAGCCCTTTCTGCTTCTTATAATGGGAGTATATGGGGTCCGCCATTTTATAGGGTTCCTAAAGCAATTAATTCCAAAAAGTGGCTCCTGGCAACATGTTGACGTTTCGTGAAGTTACTCGCTCAATATTTACATAAATTTGAACGTCCTTTTTTATAACATTAGCCATACTGTACAGCCTCAACAGTCCCTTTCTGCAGGTGGCGCAAAACATACCAGACGCTGCTATGCCATCCGCCACCAAATACTACAAGAAAAAGATTAAGATTGTGTGCAGAGGCTCCAAATTATTGCTAATATTATTAAAAATTACATTCTGTTTTATGAAAATATCAAACGATTCACTTCACTAAAAGTCAACATGTCGCCAGGAGCCGCATTTTGGAATTATGTGCTTTAGGAACTCTTAGACAGGTGGACCCCATAGACTCCCATTATATGAAGCAGAGAGGGCTGCGGATTTACCAAACAATCTTCTTTATGGTTCTACTCAAGAAAAAATGTCACCTTTATCTCCGATAGCCTGAATGTAAATAAGTAAATAAACGAGTTTTTGGCTGAACTATCCCTTTAAGTGTAACCCAGTGACATCTTGAGGAATGACCTAACTTGAGGTTCTTGAAGTAAAGAAGGTCTAACAAAAAAGCAAAGACTGTACCTTTACAGTAACTAGAAGAAAAGGTGACCAGTTATATCACCTGAAGGAACAGTTTCTGTCTGTTTATTTATTCACATTCAACTTGTTTCAAATCTGTTTAAACTTCTTTGATCTGATGATATTTTGGAAGAGTGCTTGTAACCAAACAGTTCTTAGCCACCATTGACAACCATAATAGGACAAATGTCTTTGTACATTTATTTCATAACACAACAGATGATATTTTAAAGAATGTAGGAAAGCAAACAAAACAGTTCTAGAGCCCTTTGGAATACCCTTGTAATTTTTCCAAGTCAATGGTTGCAAAGAACTGTTTGGTTACAAGCATTCTTCCAAATACATTTCTCAGTGTTCATCAGAAAAAAAAATATACAGATTTGGAACAACTCAAGGGTGAGTAATGATGTCAGATTTCTTTGCAAGCATTTTTATCCCTTTAAAATGCTTGCTTTACCTTAATTGCCCTTCATAAAGGTTTTGTTTAACCTAAATGTTCCTTTACACGTTAATGTCAACCTGCACAGAAATGCAGACTTCATCATAATAAATGATAAATAATACATTTCTGTACAAATTAACCATGCATGATTTGAGATGATTCTTATTTTACAAATAATAAGTCCCCATCACCAAAATGCTTAAAACCAGCAACAGCCAAACCAGATTTACTAGAATAAGCTAAAGAAATGCACCATAAACGTAAAGATATAAAATGCACCTAAAAAAAAGATTGAAAGAGAAAAAAAATTCACTGTCACATTGTTATGTTGTAGCATTCAGGCAGAGGTTCATTTCTTCTAAATTTAGAGCCAATTTCTTTAATTCAAAGAATATTTTCCACTTTGAAATAATCTCATACCTGAAATCACAGCGACATATGAAGGAGATCAACTATTACCCAAGCTACAAGTTCTAAATAGATATCATTATTGTCACCTTAACATCAGCTTCTGTCTTCACAGATGCCACACTTCTGGTACTTTTAACATCAGCATTTTCCTTTACGTCTTTAAGGACTTCGCTAGTTTTTGTCTTGGCCTGATCCTCATAATCATCTTCATCAGCATCATCATCATTCACAATATGGCTGTGGTTTCCAGCTTCCTTGTTTTCATTGATGTCAATTTCAGTCATGTGTGTTTCATCCAGGCTGTTTTCACTAGCCTCTGACTGGCTCTGAGAGTCAGCGGTATTTTGAGGGCCCTGTTCTTTCGGGTCCAACTCATTATCCTGTGAGGCATTCTTCTCTGACCCAAAACTAGCTTCTGACATTCCTGAAAGTAAACATACATGTGAGCAACTGACCAAGTCTTCCCAGAGAGGGTTTCGCTCTCAAGCTATACTCAAGGCTATAAGGACCCAAAAGATGTATGGTTGAGAAAAGGTTTTATAACGTTTATTATAAAGTAAACATAACAAAACCATAGTCAGCTCATGATAATCCAAAATATATTTAGCAAAAAACTGTGTTTATGGTCTGTGCACACATGGACATACCAATGACACTTATGTACCAATAAATTTAGGTTTGGTATAATGTGAGCAAAAAAAGTACATCAGCTCAAATATGTGTTCTAAAAATGAGTTCTTACTTATTTAATTTAATAATGTCATTAAATATATCACATTTTCTAGAAGTGAATTCTAGAATCTAAAAGTGCCCCAGCATTTATTATCATTAACAGTTTTATCGAATTTATGATATAAATAAAGTTCAATAACAAAGAAAGTTTCAAAAAGTGTATTTTGTTAACAAAAATGAAGAAAAGGAATGTTAAAGGTACGTCATAGACAATTGCAGGAAGAAGTCCGCTGTCCCTTTAAGTGCGAAATGAGGAAACGACGGTCCTAGACAAGAAATTACAAACCCCACTATAACACAGGCAAACCCAAATATTTTAATCGGGTCATGCTCTTCAACTTTCGTTTGAGCACCCAGTCACGTGAGCCATTTACTATTCATGAACCAGCCTTTTCCATAGTAGTTTACGTTCACCGGCGTCACGGACACGTAAACGTTTTCTACTTTACCATGTAGAGCAATGGTTTATTTACACACCCTAACACAAAACAATCACTTTATAAAACATATACATACAACTATATAAACACCCGCTTCTAATACATGTTTTGCTGTTTGATTACACTTCCTTTTTCTTTAATTTGGAATTTCATCTATGAACGTTGCAACATTGTTGCGCCAGCACGTCATAAAGTTGCGATTGAGTTACTGTACTTCCTATCCCAGAAACACTTCGGTCGACTTATGTTTCATAACTCTATGTGCCTGTGCTTTTACACTCTGTACCACCTACATGCTCTGCATTTCCTCAATCATGCCCTCTTTGAATCTTATAAATACAACTGGTTGACATTAAGTTAATGTATTTGGATCTTGTGATCTAAGACGTGACATGATCAAACTCTAAAGTCCGGTAGATTGAATTTCCTCAACTCACTTTCCTCGTGCCGAAGGATTAAAGCTGAAGAGTATAAGCATTACTGTAGCCATCATCCCTGCCATTATTCATAAGCACCAATGCAACAGTTGGTCCTGTTCAACAACACTCACCTGCACTCCGTTTACAACCGCACTCTTTGTCGCTGCAGGGATCTTTTCATATAAATGATCTTGATTGAGTCGGAGATAATGTTTGTATCATTCGAGCACACTGAGTCCCACCACTGCTCAGTGAAAGTCTTTTCGAAAACACCCGGAAGAGGACGAGTGTGTCAGTCCATATACTGGATCAACAGCACGTCTGTCTCCTAGTGGTCAAATCAACAATGGCAACAAAACACCGACAAAACAATGTCAGTGGAAAATACAAAAAACCCACTGAGACAAAAAATTCAGAAGGATGATAATAAGTTATATAATAGACACAGGAAATGTCATGAAAATATGAGCTTATTTTCTTTTCTTTTTTCTTTTTCTCAATTGTCACTTCCCACCAATTGTACCAACAATTGACATTCCTAGCTTTTAGTTGGCCGTCTAATTTGTTTTGAGATCTATGTTAGAGGAAACGAAGAAATTGTTAGCATCAATATTTTTTATACACTAGGGGGAACTAAAGACCACATGTTCCTCAGACAGCGGTGGCCTGTTACGGTATTGTTTATTTAAATACACAGATCTATACAGTTGACAAAAAGGATGTGCATTATTTCAGCATCTCATGTTACCTCCTCGAAAGTAACAATTTTCGAAAACTGTAAAACAAAGACACCCTGAAAACCTACTTAATTAAACAGCAATGTAGACATTATTTTGCAGAAAACTTTTGTAACAAAACGAAAGCTGAAATCTTATGAAAAGAATCTAACATGGCATAACGTTTTTTTTTCAGTTTAAAAGAAAATGTTGCAATTACATGTGTAAAACCATTATACACATTTTCATCTGTTTCTGTATATTATGACCTGATCAGGTTGTATCTTGTAAAAAAAGGTGTTATACACATTGACACCTGTCTTTTGCACTGTCAAATTCTGATCAGAAAATCCGAAAATAATCTTAACAGTAGGCGTAAATGGTGTGTTGTGATTCATGTTATTATGCAACATACTTTAGTTGTGATGTCCTCAAGAAGAGTTGATTGCAGAATTTTATCTAAAAAGCTTCTTGCATGTATTAAATGATACCTTGGTCATTTTATTCCCTTATAATGTGTTTACAAATGCAAATTTAAGTATTATGTGTCTTTTTTAGTATATCCAGCAGTGGACTTTGTGTACATACAGTCAAAAAACATCCACCAAATATAAGCTTTTATTTATTTATTGTAAAGAAAGGTACACACCAATTGTGATTTTCATTACAAATGTATTTGCTCTTTTGTATTGTGGGGTCTTTGGAGACAAGTGATACAGTATAACTCATCAATAATCAAATTAAATTACATGAATAAATGCACCAATACTCTTAACACTTGCAAAATAATTACATACTGCTAATGTGATTAAAACATGAACATAAACATGATTCTATGTACAAGAATAAAAATCTGAATATCTGGATATTTACAGAGGATCAAAAATGTCTTGAAATTGCCATGTGCCTTTTCAACTAACCTACTTCGACACAATAATATACAATCGACTTTGAGACCATAACGAGAAACAGACATTATTATTATTATTATAACGGACATGAAAGGAAATAAACAATTACTAGTTGCTACTACACAATATTTGTATGCTAATTGAAAGTCAAATAAACGGTTTAACAAAGGAAAAGTGCAATGTTTAGGCTACATGTAAATAGAAAGTAGACAAAATCATTGGGTTATAAAAATCATGCATTTGTCTGTGTTCCACACTGTCTTTATCTAGTCTGGGCAGAAGTTTTATCATTCACATTAACATGATCATATTTTAGAGGCTGGTCTCACATGGGATATTTTGTTAAACATTGAGAATAGATCCAGCTATCTCATTGCGCTGAAAACAAAAACACCCACACAAACACACTACTGTTTGTAGATTGAGTCATTGCATTGCTGAAAAACTAATTTCTTTACTATAACCATCAGGAACTACATAAAAAAGACAGCTATTCATCGGTGTCATGATTCAGCTTTGCACAAAATCTACATGCCTGTTATTGATAAATCAAAATGGACATCAGGGAAAGATTTTGCAGTAATTCCATTTTTCTGCCAATATTTCATCTAATACTTCATTAACATTCATCTCAATGTGTGCAGAAAATGAGTCTTGGACCTTCACCTGCTGTCATCTTTCCAGTAACAAAAACGATAACATTGCATTAAAAAACAGACATGCGGCTTTGTTACATAATTATGATAGCAGACAGTACAGCATCCGTCCAAGATTAATTACATTTTAAAGTGTTCGAGGAGAGGAACAAGCGTATGAAAGTGGATCTGTGCTGAACCTATAGTACTGTAGATGCTTCTTTACAGTTACTACTGGTAATGTCCCCCTGACTGAACTGTTCTTTAGATGGCATTGACATTTTTAATAGGTATATACTGTAACTAATTAATAATACAGGCTATTACTTTCAAAATGTAATTTGATTGCTCAGACCATCTATGCTGAGTCCTAGCACTGAAGCTTGCGAATACTACGAGAAATTCTCTTAAACTCACGCTGACCCTTCTGCCAGCGCTTCAAAGATGTTATAACCAAATTCCCATCCATCTTCTGGCCCATCACCAGATAGGCAGCATTGATGTCATTCATTTCATCACACACACACTGAAGTCCATCTTTCAGCCAAAGCACGGTCTTTCTGAGGTCACGCTCGGTGACGCCACCGTTCAGCTTGTAGACAGTCTTGCTCTTGGATTCCGGAATGATCTTGGTGTCACCATTCATGTAGGAGATCTCCTTGACCTTGATCTTTAAAGCTTGTATTTCATCAAAATAGAAGATAGTGTTAGGGTGAGAATCTGGACAAAGGAGAAAAATAACTGCCTGAACCAAATTTGGGAATGCACCTCCTTAAATAACTTCTGGTTAACATGTATGAGCAGAGTTTAAGGTTGGAGATGTTAGCTCTTTTCCATTTCTTTTTTATTGTGGTTCTTTGAAAATTATATTTATTTTCAGTATACGTAATGTTCTAGTGCACAATTATCGTGCCTTGGTTTTAATTAAATAGTTTTTAAAAAAGCACCTTATTTTGTCACACGTACAAGTTAGTACAAGAAAAGAACATTCCCTAAGAATAGCCTATGCCAAATGCATAAATATAAAAGTTTAAACAATGTGTGTAAAAGAACCATAAAATAAGGACTTACCAAAGTCATTCTTGCAAAAGCTGTCCACAATTCCATTGTCATTCTCAGGTTTTTCTTTGCATGCGTCACATACCTTCGGCACTACGCAAAGAAAGATCAACATAGAAGTTAAGATTGACTTTTTTGTTTAAAAAACAAATAAAACCAAATCCTTACCTTCATTGGTGACGGGCACTAAAGCATCACCACCACCAGGTGATATGCACAGGTCATTATCCATAGGAAAGCGCTCGCAGTCCAGAATCTCCGGCCATGGGAACCCAAACGCAGCCATCACTGGAGCGCAGCCGTTCATCACGCTTTCGCACAGGGACCTGCACGGCTGAATCGGCTCATCTAGATCTTCCAGACACACTGGAGCGAAGAGGGAACAGAGAAACTTTCTGGTGTCCGGATGACACTGCTTCTGCACCAACGGGATCCAGGATGAAGCCTGTTGCACAACTTCGTTCAAGGTTTCGTGTCCGAGGAGGTTGGGGAGACGCATGTCCGTGTACTCTATATCGTGACACAAGAGAAGGTTTGCGGGTATTGGTTTGCAGTTACTCTTTTTCTGGAAGATCTCGTGCTGACTGTAGGCGTATAATCCGTGAAATGCATCCAGATATTCAGGTAAGGTAAGAGCTACCAGAAGTGCCAGATATGCCCGCATCTTTATATCACTTGAGCAGAGGCAAAACAGTGAGAAGTTACTTCCAAAAATGCCAGTTTAACACTCAGCGTTATTCTCAGTTATGGATAACTGGACTCTATTCTGTGCCAAAACCTGTTCTCACTAGCCTGGGCGGAGCGAAAGGGGTCGATCTGATGTCCAATGCTAGGATAGCCCTGTTTCTTGCATAGGCTGTTTTCAAAACTTAGTAGCCACCCACCTAGAGAGCGTTTTTTGCCCCACGTCGTCACAAAAGAAAGGCATTAAAGTGATTGTGAATTTTATTAGATGACATTTTTACAAAAATATAAAGAAAAAAAGCTCTACGCAACATTTATGCTGTGTTTATTGTACATTTTGGTTTAAAAACCAAACTGTTACATTGCTTAAGGATTTTTATTCTTAATGTTACTTGACTATGATAAGTAAGGACAGTTTTATTACAATTGTTAATATGACAAAATAATTCACGTTTTGCTTTATGACTTGCAGTTCATTTGACAGCTGGATGCATGAAGCTATTCTTGTGATGTGTGGTGTGCAAAATGCTTATACAAAATGTTAAACTATTTTCATTTAATATGCTACTATAGAAATAAAACTATGCAAAAACCTTTAAATGTATGATGAAATGTTAAAATTCTATCTACTGCCCTTTTCCATGAATAGTATTTGTATGATTATGTTGTGTGGAACCACTTATTTAGAGGTGATAAATATAAGAGCATTTTTATAACAAATTTTAC
Organism: Triplophysa tibetana; assembly: GCA_008369825.1. Taxonomy (NCBI): domain Eukaryota; kingdom Metazoa; phylum Chordata; class Actinopteri; order Cypriniformes; family Nemacheilidae; genus Triplophysa; species Triplophysa tibetana. The sequence continues at coordinate 20,211,600 of CM017896.1, read as the reverse complement.
ATAATTCTTATATTATTTTATAAAATATTTGCTTAAGAATCTGATAAAATCTTTTTTACAAACACATTGCAGAGTCTACAACAAATAAACAAATTTATGCATTCTGATGTGTGTTTGTGTGTGTGTGTGTGTGTGTGTGTGTGTGTGTGCCTGTTAGAGAGAGAGAGAGAGAGAGAGAGAGAGAGAGAGAGAGAGAGCCCTGTTGATTAAAACTGAACTCCTTGCAGCAGTAGGTCTGGTCCCTGTTTCATTCATCACTCTGTAAGGGTCGCGTTTGATTCTGCTAACCACCAAAACTTTGATCTCTCACAGACTCCTACCTTCATTCTTTTAAAGTTAAAGGAAACATACAGTGAATAGCTACAAATCTGAACCACTGATTCATTGTGTCAGGCTAGAGCATGTGTGATCTGTTAAGTGTTCAAGAAAAATGTTTATAATGTGAGTGTTTGTAAAGCGATATTAGGACCCTAGTGGTTCCTTTGGATCTTTCTTGTCACCAGATTTACTGGGTAACAGTTTCTCTTAAAGTCCTCTCAGAGAAATTCCCCTAAGGCTTCGAAAGGTCATAAGTTCAGAGGCCCCCATTAAATACAGGTTAGCTTCTGGGGTTTCCTCTCTTTGTCATTCACAGACTTGTATCTGGATGTAAAGTTATGGCATTTGGTCTCTGTGACTCTGAACAGGAACTTTTGCTCTCTAGTAGATCTGTGTCCTTTGGTTTCCCATTTATACTGTGTACAGTATATGGGACCATGTCTGTGAAACTCAGCTAAAGTCCTTTTTTGTGATTTATGGTTTTCTACATAAACTCAACCTATACACACGATTCACATTAAGTCAATATTGACCTCAAAAACTAACTTTCTATAAATATTTTTAAAACACTTTGCCATTGTCATTCAGAGCTCATACTGCCAGAATGCATATTACTTTTGTATGAAACCAAGGAGTTTTTGATGATTTCATTTTATTCTAATTACTGACTTTATTTGTATGTAATGTAAAGAACTTTATGTACTTTAAAACACAACCTGTTGCTGTTTGTCTTTGAATAGAAATACAACAAATGCTAGATTAGTTTTAACCCAGCTGGGTCAAAAAGTGATGAACCCAACTGTTGGGTCGTTTTAGTCCAAAATTTGGGTTGTTTTAACCAATGGTTGCATCAAATATAAACATATAGCTAAACATATAGGTTAATTTAATCCAACGGTTGACTGTCTAAATGACAATTGACAATGCAGGAATGAACAATTAACAAGCACAATGAATGTTTCTGTTATGGGTAAATGGGGTCACAGAGCCTTAGTGTTCTGCACAGAGCTCTAACACGCTGTCTTAAATTCTTTTACTGTTTCTCTCCTGCTGGGAAGGTAAAAGTTAGTTTAGAGAGAAAAATGTGCTACAGCACTTACAAGCTTATAAGATTCAGTACCAACTCTGCACAGCTTGAGTTGAAGAATTCAATCACACTGTAAACGTATTAATGTAAATGAAGTTCCATATAAACATGCAGATTGTACTTACATGTGTGATTCAAAAACACACTGACTTCATAATTCTACGTTTTAGTTAGTCTTTGTTTGATCGTTTTATTTTGTATCGAAATGTGGCCCAGGCTGGAATGAACAAATAGTGTGTATATGTTTCTTTGTGTTGGATAAATTATGAAACCATATTGCATGGTGATATTGCATCATTTAATTTTTTTACTAAAGAGCCACAATGCTTACAAACTTTCTCTCCTCCTTTTACTGTCTTGAGTGCAAATCATTGAAGGAAAAAAACAGAAACACCAAATAACCTAATTAAAGATGAATGTCAGTAATAGAATTATTTATTGCAATATTTCGGCTACAATAATCATGATGTGATCTGATAAAATCAAAGGTTTAGCTATTTCCATTTCCATTTAGCTATCTCTGTTTAATGCAATTTTCAGTATGAATCAAATAGTCTGTTGCAATACAGCTACATATAATTCATAGAAAATGAAGGCCAAAGTTCAACAAAAAAATCCACTGCATTTGAGATGTGTAATGTGGGCTGTGTAAGTGACCCTTGTTGACCTTGGGCATTCCAGAGAATCGCTTTGCGGGTAAATAAAGCCTGTCAGCCACAGCTTGACTTGTGGCAAAAAGGGTTTACAGGCATCGACCAAATAACCTGGTGATACATGAGACAAAACAGACACTCTGTAATCCCGCCCACTGTTTAACACATGTACATCTGAAACAAAACTACACCATAATATAATTTAAATACACATGGCTTGATGCTGAAAGCACATTCATTCATCATTGCATTTACAGATGTATTCTGTCATTAGATTAATATAATAATAAAGATGTTACTGTTATACTAACAGGTGAAAGTTTAAATAGCAGAGAAAATGCTTTTTTAACAACTGAGGTTGAGACAACGGCAAAAGCTCAGCAAGATAAACAATTTGTGGAACCAGCCATTTCTTATTAAATGTCAAGGAGGAATTCAAGAATGTTATACTGTCCCTGGAACATAAAATACAAATCAATTTTTTCTGTTTTAATCAGTTGAATTTGTAAGAACAATAAATTAATCTACAAAAATCACAAAAGGGTTTTATATCTAGGGAAATAAATATTTTAGTTCTCATTTGATATTTTCTACTGCAGTTCTATCAGCATCAGAACTACACCCATTAATTTGCAGATAAAATGTAGTCTATACATTTCTACACCATCTTCACTGTCTTGAATTCAGTAAAAATAGTGGTTGGGTTTTGTGTGACAAGATGTGTCAAGCAAGTCAAGGTTTATTGCAGTTTAAGAACTTGTGTGCCAGACTAAACCGGTTAAAATATGTCAAATTCATATGACATTTCTAATCTTAAGAACAATCTTTTGTAATCAATGTTCATGCTAAGTGCTATCTTAAGGTCACCCGTTATTTTTGGTATCATTGAAAGTGAAATGTTTCACATAATAAAACTAGCTTTCATCAAGTTGCAGCAGCATGTTAAAATCTTTGAGCTAAAGTGCTTGTCTGGTTATTTTGACAAGGCATGATGAATGATTACGCAGTGTCTTGACGTTCTACAGCATATGAAAGTAGCTTTGCAGTGTGGTTAAATTGCTTTTTTTATTTTTTTAACTAGAGGTCTGAATTTTCTTATGATTAATGCTTAGCACTCAAGATTAAAGTGTGGATCTATGCACACTACAAGTCTCTAGTTTTCAGTCTTGTTTGTGCACACATTACATGATGAATTGCTGAGCAGGTGTGTCAATAAAATATTTTCCACCCTAATTAATGTATGCTAAAATGAGCAGTTGGTTAAAAATAAGCAAAAAACAGTTATTAAACAAGTACATAAAAGGTTGTATGCACATGATGTCACGGCACTGCTCCTTGGCCTTGACTGGGCTTGGGAATGGATTCAATGAGCTTGGCTGGCCTCGAGAACGGACTCCTTGGGCTTGGCTGGGCTCGGGAACGGACTCCTTGGGCTTGGCTGGGCTCTGGAACGGACTCCTTGGGCTTGGCTGGGCTCAGGGAGTGGACTCCTTGGGCTTGGCTGGGATCGGGAACGGACTCCTTGGGCTTGGCTGGGCTCGGGAACGGACGCCTTGGGCTTGGCTGGGCTCGGGGAGCGGACTCCTTGGGCTTGGCTGGGCTCGGGAACGGACTCCTTGGGCTTGGCTGGGCTCGGGAACGGACTCCTTGGACTTGGCTGGGCTCGGGAACGGACTCCTTGGGCTTGGCTGGGCTCGGGGAGCGGACTCCTTGGGCTTGGCTGGGCTCGGGAACGGACTCCTTGGGCATGGCTTGGCTGGGCTCGGAAACAGAAACGGACTCCTTGGGCTTGGCTGAGCTCGGGAACGGACTCCGTGGGCTTGGCTGAGCTCGGGAACGGACTCCTTGGGCTTGGCTGGGCTCGGGAACCGACTCCTTGGGCTTGGCTGGGCTCGGGAACGGAAACGGACTCCTTGGGCTTGGCTGAGCTCGGGAACGGACTCCTTGGGCTTGGCTGAGCTCGGGAACGGACTCCTTGGGCTTGGCTGGGCTCGGGAACGGACTCCTTGGGCTTGGCTGAGCTCGGGAACGGACTCATTGGGCTTGGCTGGGCTCGGGGAGCGGACTCCTTGGGCTTGGCTGGGCTCGGGAACGGACTCCTTGGGCTTGGCTGGGCTTGAGAACGGACTCCTCGGGCTTGGCTGGGCTCGGGGAATGGACTCCTTGGGCTTGGCTGGGCTCGGGAACGGACTCCTTGGGCTTGGCTGGGCTCAGGAACGGACTTCTTGGGCTTGGCTGGGCCCGGGGAACGGATTCCTTGGGCTTGGCTGGGCTCGGGACCGGACTCCTTGGGCTTGGCTGGGCTCGGGAACTGACTCATTGGGCTTGGTTGGGCTCGGGAACAGACTCCTTAGCGGACATGGACATTTTGTGCTGCTGGATTAATCTGGTCAGTCGTTTTGTAACACTGAGGCAGAGACGAAGTAAAACTAGAGAACAAACATGCAAGCTTGGTAATCCAAGGCAAACGAGACGACTCAGGATAGTGGGACGCTACAGCAAAACAACAAATGAGAACCACAAAAGAAAAACAGTGTGGGATTTATATACAGACTAACAAGTTAACAAGAGAAGCTAACAAGACACATGGGGAGACAAATCATTATTTAAAAAAAACAAAGGACTACAAATAGGGTACAAGAGAGGAAATAATCAAGTTCACACAAGCCAAGAGACAACATAGAATCAGAATAGTTAGCAAGTATGTAAATCTCAACAACAAGATGCAACAAAAGATTGCAAAATTGTCTCAACATGGATTCTGACCTAAACCAAGATATGTATATGCAGTTTAATAATTGATTTGATTTTTTCAATGAAATTTAGGCTCATAATATAAGACATTGCATTTTTCTCATCTACTGTATCAATCATCCCATAATTTTATATGTGAAAATAAATGCAAAAAAAAAACATTCAAAACGTGCAAAAATGGATTTTGGATCATGTATAACTGGAAGCAATGCTCCGTTTTTTTTAAATAATAGCTATTATTTAGGAATAATAGCTCAAATATCTGTTTTCCTGGAACTTCACAGTGTGATCTCATACTGTATACAGTAAATGGTTTCATTGTGTCTTTTAAACTTGGTACGTCTTGCTCCAGCTCCCAGCCAGATGTGTTTTATGTTTTACAGTTGTAGACAACAGATTAAACTTTGTTTTGAAACACCAGCGAGTGACTGAGTAATACCATGTACTGAAATTTTACAGTCACATAGGAATTCGTCACATATTCAGGATCTGTAATCTTTTTAATTTGTGTTTATGAACAGGAATTTACCCCTTTTTTGTGTCACCCAGCACGACTGTCAATCTAACATATTTGAATACCCGATACCAATACATATCAATGCAATCTGATAGAAATTCATCCCTATTTTACAAGGTGACTCATTCGTGAGAATTTTTATTTCCTACGATCTCATTTATATGTTTTGTTATGATTTCACTTTGGCCATTTAACGTTAGGTTCAGGGGTGGCGTTAGGGTAGCCATTTATCGTTGCTTTGAAACCTCGTGAAACTAGCCTTTGCGGTTGGGATTTTAGGGTTTGGGGATAGGTAAGGAGTTGCTTAGCCACCTCCTAAAATATGTATGACTTCTTTTGATACGTGCTAACTGACATGGAAAAAGGGGGAAAATCGTGTTCAAGAACACAAATCAATTGATTGCAAATATTGTTTAAATCTCTCTTTGTTCTGGTTAAGGGCACATTTAGCCTGTGAATTATGTGTCCATGTTAGACTAGGCTGACTTGTTGATTTATGTGAAATAAATATAATTTAATGTTAACTATTTCTCATATGTTCATAACATTTGAGAGAACCAGCAATTTAAATTATTAATAAGCTGTTTTTCCCTCTGCCTGTTTTTTTGTTATGTATTTTTGGCAGAGAAAGAGTGTGTGTGTTCAACTTTGTTTTTTATAAGTGAAGATTGGAACAAACTTCTAAACAGATTTAGCCCTCTACACATGCTGAATGATGAAATGTATAGAGGTTTCAAATATATGTATAAGTATCAGTGTTGAACTCTCTAAAACAAGCAATATTGGACTCGAAGCCTGTTTAATTTTCATACAATCCAATGACGACACAAACAAGGTATCGCATCGTAAAAACGTTGTGACCTCATAGTCACACAATGCTCATTGCCCACTAACATGGGTACTGAGGGTCTGACTATATTTGAGAGCGCCAAAGTTCAGTTCTGAAGTCTTTTTGCCAAAAATTTTAGCTTTATTGATTCCAGGCATAGTGACATTTGAGCAATGCATGGTGTGCAGAAATAAAAAGTAATGTTTTGAGCATGTGCAGAAGTTTATGCCAAGGCTGCATATTTGTTTTAAGAAACCATACTGTTTTCAAATATTTCGCGACATTCGGGGATCGTTTCTCTATCAAAAGAAGATTTTTTTTTTTTTTGAGTAATAGAAAAATAATTGACAGCAGGAATACTGGTTTCTGAACCAAATCTAAATCATTTTCAGTCTACAGACTGGTTCCTTTGAAAGCTTTATTTGTAGATGGGTTTTGTCGCTAAATTTACTTATTCAGTCAAGAACTATATGAAGTTAGTCACCAAGGAACAAACAAAGAGCTGGGGTCCTGTGTGAGGTTGCTAAGCCATGCTTATGTAACACTGTGCATGTGTAACCAATCAAAATTGTTTTCCTCCTCTATATAGCAAGGGAACATGTGGTAAATTAAGTCCTAGTTTCACCCTCCCCTTCATTCAAGTCAGAAGCTAATAACGATTAAGTACAGCACGAATTACTTATGATAACAGCGTCTTTCCTTTGGAATGTAGTTTTTTGCTTAAAATCGCACAAAGAGCAGAAGAGCATATGTTACTTCAAACAAAGACCCTATGCTGCATTTGCATCAGTGATTAATACCGGCCAAGCTGCGGTCTTATGCCTCCCCTTGCAATGGAAAGAGGAAACTTGCTCTTCGTTCTGCACCACGTCCCAATAAGTTTCTGGAAAATGATTCCTGTATCCGCTGGGAGAATTTGAACAACTTGACATATACCGTGTATGGAGTCTGTGACCCTCCACAGAATGTAACATATGGATAGTTTCCTGCTGAATTTAGGCATTGTGGGCCCATGCACTCATGACCCACGTCAGTCACATGTCAACAAACACTCTATCCAGCAAGCCATTTGAACTGTGAGCTGGTGGGGCGTAAATCAAAAGCTAGCTGGCCTTGACCTGTTAACACCCAGTTTCAAATTCATTCTGCCTGCTAAAAGCTGGAGTATATGGGTCCGTTTAGGATTCCCAGTATACATGACACTGATAAATGTTAGTGGGACTCCCCAAAGACAAATTCTCCTCCTTTTACAGACCTAGGGCCCCATTTGCTGCCTAAATCAAAAAAAGGTGCACTTCAGTAGAGTGATAAATGTGTAGTGGCCCTAAACTGAGTAATTGTCAGTGACCATTAATCTATCAGGTCCGTTTTCCACAATATGAATCATTCCGTTCCCAAAATAAAAGCAGAAATTAAAATCAAAGAGAATTAATGACAGCACAGCTTTGTGATTTTTCATCATTGCTTTACCATTGTTATTTGTCAGAACATCACTTAATTGTGGTTTTAAGAAGACTTAGTCAAGGAAGTTTAGATTACACACATGTAGACAAATAGCTTTTTGGAAGTCCAGCACCTGGGCCAATCTTTCAAAATAATTTAACAGTATAAGTCATTTTCCTTCAAGAAGGGTTATATTCCTTCAGGTTTCTTGTCTTCTGCTTTGGGTACAGTTAAAACATGTAGGAAGAGTTCATAGTTCATCAACAAAGTGCTTTCAAGGAGGATTGAGAAAGACAGTTAGGGATGGATAGTTTCCTATTTATTTTGCCTGTCAACTGTTGATGGGGGCAGGGAGATCCACAGAATGCTGGGCTTCAACAACGGGACACAAAAGGGTTGTGGTTTGGTCAATCAAATGTTCAATAATATCAGCAAGCATCTGATCGGACATAAAGCAGTTTTTTGTTTGTATACCCCTTCAGGCCTTTGATAGTCCTAATCCGATGGATTGCTAAAAATCTATTCTTACAGAGAAGTCTTTCTTTGTAGCTCTTAGTCACTTTTTCAGTTTTGACCTGGCTGAGGATTCTATTGGCTCCCAAATTTGGGATATAAGAAACCTATCTTTCCTAGACCGTTTCATCAGAAGTGCCTGTGCCTGACCCCCAGTTACTTACAGTTTGTATTTGGCATATATATTTTGCTAATTGTATAACTATTTATATTTAATGTAATTAATCTGTATTATAACTTTAGTGTAAATTAAGTGTATTCAATACACTATTTGTGGAATTTTGTTGTATGTTCATGTTGTGGCGAACCACAAGTATTATGTTTATTATGAGACATTCACCAGGGTACTGTACCTTTAAGGGAGGGAGGAGTTAGTTCAGTGTTGTTCCGGTTTTCACGTGTGTTGTTGTTTTTGATCTCACTCGCTGTTCGGAGTGAGATATATTGTGGATACTAAGCAGACTCGACACAGCTTCGTCTCTAGTCTCCTCATTTCTTGTACTCCACATTTGGTGACCCCGACGCGTGTAGGATACGGCTGAATTATGTCGCAACACGACGGTACTGAAAATGCTGCTGCTAGCGGCGCGGCTAATGTCGGTGCTACCTGCGCCGCCACCGTCAAATTACCGGACTTTTGGCAGCACAACCCACGCCCGTGGTTTCAACACATCGAGGCTCAGTTCCAGCTGAGAGGAATAACACAGGACGTTACAAAATATTTCCACGTAGTAGCGGCCTTGGATGCCTTGACGACAGCCAGGGCTATGGCGCTGTTAGAGGCTCCTCCGGTTGACGGTAAATACAACGCACTCAAAACGTTCTTGTTGCAACTTTTTGAGCTGTCGGAGCTGGAGAAAGCAGACCGCCTGCTGTCTCTGAACGGCCTTGGCGACAGCAAGCCATCTGAGTTAATGGAGAGGATGTTAGCTGTTCTGGGCGCGGCGGATCCTTCGTTCCTTTTCGCGCACATATTTCTGCGGCAGCTTCCGGTACCCGTACGCACTGCGCTGGCCAGTTCAACCCTCCCTTCCTCCAGAGACTATCGGGCGCTGGCTGTGGAGGCAGACAGGATTTTTCTTGCCAACCGGCAGCAGTTTGTCCATGCACTGTTGCCTCCCCAGCACATGTCTGCCGCACTTGCCTCCCCGGAGGACGACCTGGACACTGCAGCCGCCGTGACGGCCCGCCGACAGCGTGAGGACGGTTGGTGTTATTACCATTCCAGGTTTGGGGCTAAGGCCAAGCAGTGTCGCCAGCCTTGCGGTTTTAGAGCCCTGGGAAAAGCCAGGGCCATCACTCATTAACAGCTATGGGCGCTGGCCGTGACTGCAAGCTGTTATTCATCACTGACACCTTGTCCGGCCGGCGGCTGCTGGTCGATTCGGGGGCTCAACGCAGCATTCTCCCCGCGACGCCTGTAGACACTATGGCTGGCGGGCATGGCCCCCCAATGGACGCCGCCAACGGCACACCCATTCGTACCTATGGCACGAGGTATGTGGAAGTGTGTTTCGGCGGGCGGCGTTTCGGCTGGGATTTCGTAATGGCCTCTGTATCTGCGTCGCTCCTGGGGGCGGATTTCCTCTGCACTTACCGTCTGTTGGTGGATGTTACAAACTGCCGCCTTATCGACGCCCTGTCTTTTGCTTCGTACCCCTGCACGCTTGGAGGGGTGGGGGCGCTTTGTCTGTCGAACACACTTGCCACCGGGGACTTATATCAACACCTGCTTGCTGAGTTCCCCGACATCACCACGCCCACGTTTTCATCGGCGGTGGCCAAGCATGGCGTGGAGCACTACATCACCACGGTTGGCCCCCCAGTCTATGCACGAGCCCGGCGCCACGACTCTGCCAAGCTTGCGATCGCCAGGGAGGAGTTCACTAACATGGAGCACCTTGGCATCGTGCGCCGCTCTAACAGCCCGTGGGCCTCCCCCCTACACATGGTGACTAAGGCTGGTGGCGGTTGGCGTCCCTGTGGTGATTTCCGTCGCCTGAACAACGCCACCACCCCCGACCGGTACCCAGTGCCACACATACAGGATTTCTCTGCCCACCTAGCTGGCGCCACTATCTTTTCGAAGGTGGACCTGGTGCGCGGTTACCACCAGGTGCCGGTCCAACCGCGGGATGTCCCCAAAACAGCAGTCATTACACCCTTTGGCCTTTTCGAATTCCTGCGGATGCCTTTCGGCCTCAAGGGTGCAGCGCAGACGTTTCAGCGCCTTATGGACTCTGTGCTGAGGGACATGCCCTTCTTATTTGTTTACTTGGACGACATTCTCGTGGCCAGCGCGTCCGCAGACGCCCACCTGACACATCTCAGGCAGCTATTCGGCCGGCTCAATGAGCATGGTCTCATCCTCAACCCGGCTAAGTGTGAGTTTGGCCGGTCATCCATTACTTTCCTCGGCCACCACGTCGCCCCGCAAGGGGCCGTTCCCCTCCCTGCCAAGTTGGACATCATCGCCAGTTTCCCACGCCCACGGACTGTGAAGTCCTTGCAGGAGTTTCTGGGTATGGTGAACTTCTACAACCGTTTCCTTCCCCATGCGGCTCAACTCATGCGACCCTTATACGACGCCTTGCGGGGTTGGAGGCCGGCGGACGTGTTGGATTGGTCCCCAGAGATGACTCATGCCTTTGATGCTGCCAAAACCGCGCTGGCCAACGCTGCTCTGCTGGCGCACCCGTCTCCGACCGCCCCTGTTGCTCTTACTTCGGACGCTTCTGATTACGCCGTGGGGGCTGTGTGTGAACAGTGGGTGGGGGGAGCCTGGCAGCCGCTGGCCTTTTTCAGCAGGAAGCTCCGTGACAACGAGAGGAAATACAGCACCTTTGACAGGGAGCTCCTGGGTCTTTTCCTCGCCACCCGTCATTTCCGTTTCTTGTTAGAGGGCCGGCATCTTTCGTTGACCACAAACCACTGACGTTTGCAATGGCAAAGTCTTCAGAACCATGGTCTGGTCGACAGCAGCGTCAGCTCTCTGCCATCTCCGAATTTACCACTGACATTCAGCATGTGGCCGGTAAAGACAATTTCGTCGCAGACTGCCTTTCCCGGGCTGTTGCTGGGTCCGTCCATTTAGGCATTGACTACGCTACGATGGCTGTGGATCAGACCACGGACGCTGAGGTGCAAGCCTACAGGACGGCCCCCAGAGCGTTGCTCATGGAGGATGTGGTTTTTGACACGGCCAACGCTACACTCCTCTGCGATGTCTCCACTGGACAACCGCGCCCTATGGTACCTGCTGGCTGGAGGCGTAAGGTTTTTGACGCCATCCACAGCCTTTCCTACCCAGGGGTGAAGGCCTCTACAAAGCTGGTGGGGGCCAAGTTTGTCTGGCCAGGCCTGCGGAGGGACGTCAGGGCCTGGGCTGCTGCCTGTGTGGTGTGCCAGCGAGCAAAGGTGACCCGGCATACCAAGGCCCCTTTGGCACCGTTCAAAGTGCCAGAGAGACGTTTTGATCATGTGAATGTGGACCTGGTGGGCCCACTTCCCCCCTCCCGTGGTTACACCTACCGCCTCACCATGGTGGACAGGACCACCAGATGGCCTGAAGTGGTTCCCCTGTCTTCAATTACTTCAGCTGACGTGGCCCGGGCGTTCATTATGGCTTGGGTGGCCCGTTTTGGCACACCATCCGACCTCTCCTCAGACCGAGGTCCACAGTTCACATCGGAGCTTTGTACTGCGGTTGCCGAGGTCCTTGGGGTGAAGGTCCACCGTACCACGGCCTATAACCCACAGAGCAATGGACTTTGTGAGCGGTTTCATCGCGACATGAAGGTCGTGCTTAGGGCCAGCCTTACGAGCTGCGACTGGGCTGACCGCCTCCCATGGGTCATGCTTGGCCTTCGCTCTGCCCCAAAAGAAGATCTTCAAGCCTCATCAGCCGAGCTGGTGTACGGACAGCCTTTGCGCGTTCCGGGGGAATTTCTTCCTGATGCCGCGGCCCGGTGGTCAGTGGCCTCTCATCGTGCTGGGTCCCGGGACATTGCTGATGCTTTTGTTCCTATTCCCACATCTCACCATGGCCTCCCAAAGTCCTACGTGCCCAAGGATTTACTGTCGGCCAAGTATGTGTTCATCCGCCACGATGGCCATCGCACCCCGCTGCAGCCCCCCCTACGATGGACCCTTCCGTGTCCTGGTGGGGGGTCTAAGAACTTCGTTGTGGATATGGGGGGGAGGCCTGAGCGGGTGGCGATAGACCGTCTCAAGCCTGCTCATCTGGATATTGGTGCACCACTTCAGCTGGCCCAGCCCCCACGGCGAGGGCACCCCCCTTCGGCAGCCTCGGCCCCTGCCCTGCCCCTTCGCCCTTCTCCTGTTAAGCGAAGCCGTTATGACCGCCTTATTCGCCCTACTATACGTTGACTTACCTAAAAACTGTCAAATCTGTTCTGTTTTGTTATTATGTATAGAGTCCTATGTTTTGTTAGGGGTGAATTCTGGGGGGGCCTGTGTGGCGAACCACAAGTATTATGTTTATTATGAGACATTCACCAGGGTACTGTACCTTTAAGGGAGGGAGGAGTTAGTTCAGTGTTGTTCCGGTTTTCACGTGTGTTGTTGTTTTTGATCTCACTCGCTGTTCGGAGTGAGATATATTAAAGTGGATACTATGCGGACTCGACGCAACTTCGTCTCTAGTCTCCTCATTTCTTGTACTCCACAATGTAATTAAATGCAGCTACGAGACGAGACAACGGAGACGGGAGCCCTCGGAGCGACCGGAAAGAGAGAGGAGAGAGAGGGAAAAAAAATTATAGTCCGGTTCCCTGATATGCTGCCGCTCGTTCCTCAACCAGCCGAGAGGCTCTTCCTCGTGGTGCTATGCGGTGGTGCTGGACGTTCGGTGGACGGCCCGATCCTCCTCCGCCTCCTGGCGGTTGGCGATGGCTCCTCCGTGTGAGGGCACCGGGGTAGCGAGTCAGTCCGCCGTTTCCTGCTCCTCACCATCATGGCTGTTGGCAGCAGGATTCCGGCTCACGGCCAACGGCGCTGACTCCTCCGCTCCCTCTTGGACGGCCGCCATCCCACCTCGGCCCAGGAGCACGGCAGCGAGCTCTCCGTTCCATCCGAATCCTCACTCCAGAACCACCGCCTCGGACAGACACTGGCGGACGCCCTTCGTCCGCGCTGCCCGAACTCCTCAGCACCGCGATGCCCCTCAGCAGCGAGGGCTCTCCAACAGCATGTCTCTCCTTCCTCCCGGGTTTCGGCACCAATGTAATACAGTTCAAAGTAGGGAAGGAAATAAACCATAAATTTCAAACACAAACATGTTCGGGCCCGGTCCTCTCTCATCGACGGTCCGGTCGCTCGTTCCTTTTATATGCTCCCAATCTCCTACGTGATGCGAGGCCGGTACGCGCACCACTGGCGCTAATTAACAATTACTTACCGGCCTCGAACCACGGTCTCGCCTCGCATACTCCACTACAGACACATTTAAACAAATCGTACGGTACATTGCGTCTAGCGGTTGAGCGTGGTTGTCTAAATTCAAAATACTGGAGAGGCAAGTTTAGCCAATTAATGATTCTTTTCGGTTTCTTTTTATTGTTATATAACTGTGTAGAAATAAAAGTTTGCGTGTGCAGTAACGTTTGTTTATGTTGATAAGATGAAATATTGGGAAGAGTTTTCTCTGTCAAAAAAGAAACAACTCTAGCTGAAATACTTGAAATGTTGCTTGCAAACAGTTCATTTAGACTTTCTAATTATAGCTGTAAAAGGTAATAAAAACAAATAGAAGTCAGAATGTGAAGAAAGGACTAATCTGATTGTTGCATTATATAAATTTTTATATGATCAATATTTTTTTTATGTTAGTTAGTTCTAGTTAGTTCCAAATGTTAAATTATGATTAGAAAAAAAATACACATTTAAAAATAAATGTTTTGCTATTTACCTTTGGCAAGTGAGTTACCTATCGATACTTCACTCGTACTGCGTAGCAGGACGCTATGGGGAAAACTCATTTTTCTCCGATGACTGAAGCTTTATAATAACGCAGTGAATGCTACACGGCCATTGGTGCGTGTAAAGTAAAACTTTACGCCAATGGCAGCGAAGCTGCACGGACCTATGGCGATGGCACCCGACAAAAGGGGCGGGGCTTATGGCTATATAAGCAGAGACATCGCCGTAGGATCCTCAGATCTCTTCTCCTTCAGCGACGACTTCTACTTCGCTACCCGGACTGATAGTTTCGCCGTCGAGAAAGCCTTGCAGCGGACTGGACCTCTCTGCTCAGCGATTCCGCTGGTTTTAGCAGCGCTGTATCCTTTTCCCTGCCGCTATCCGGCAAGAGCTCTGAAAGGCAAATTTCCTAGCAAATTTCCTGCGGCATTGTTGCAAATGCCGCGCCGTCCCTGTCACTCGTGTGGGGTCCGCCTCCACGCCGCTGATGGTCATGGCGAGTGTGTCTCATGCTTGGTAGTTTCCCACGCTCAAGACGCACTCGGAGAGACGGAATGCCCTCACTGTGAGAGCATAAGTCTCTCCTCTCTGCGCTCGCGGATAGCTTTCTTTTCAGAGAGCGATTCCGCTCCTCGTTCCCTCCCGCTTCACCCTGCAGGGACGAAGCAGCGGGGAAGAGGAACTAAGCGCTCGGGGAAAGGCGGGCTCACGTCCCCTCGGCGTGCCTCGCCTTCTCCACAGAGAGAAATTTCACCGGAGATTCCGAGCTTTTTCGGGTCCTTGCTAAGGCTGTGGAAGAGCTGGGCTTAGAGTGGTCCTCTCCGGAGGAACCAACTCGCAGCCGTTTAGACGAATGGTTTCTACCGGGGCGTCGCCCAGCCCCTCGGCAGCGGACTTCACCATTCTTCCCGGAGGTTCATGATGAACTCACCAGGTCATGGCGCGCCCCCTATTCGGCCCGTTTACGACCCTCTTCTTCCTCCGCGCTCAACTCCATTGATGGCGCAGAGGAAAAAGGTTATGAGTAGCTGCCTCCCCTCGAAGAGTCTGTGGCCGCACATCTGTGTCCGCCCTCGGCCATCGCTTGGAAAGCGAAAGCGTCTCACCCCTCCAAGCCGTGTAAGACCACCTCGGCGCTCGCTGGACGTGCATTCTCGTCCGCCGGCCAAGCGTCTTCCGCTCTGCATTCCATGGCAGTACTCCAGGTGTACCAGGCCAAACTTCTCCAGGGAATGGACGAGTCCGGTACTGACAGTGCGCCCTTCAAGGAGTTGAGGAGTGCGACGGATCTGGCTCTATGCGCCACCAAGGCCACAGCCCAGGCGTTAGGCGTTAGGCGTTAGGTCTCGTGGTTCTCGAGCGCCATCTATGGCTGACGTTCACGGAGATTAAGGAGGCAGACAAGGTCCCCTTCCTCGACACTCCGATCTCAGCCAGCGGCCTCTTCGGACCGGCAGTCGAGGGCTTTGCAGAACGTTTCACAGCAGCTTAGAAATCTTCGCAGGCCATGCACTTCCTGCCCAAGACACCCAGATCCAGACCAACGTCGGCTCACCCTCTTCTTGATGGCGCACAGCCGGCAGCCACAGCCGGCTCAGCAGCCGGCCAGGACCATCCCCCCCCCGCTGCTCAGAAGGCAACAGGTGCTGAGACGCGTCAACGCTCTCGCTCGGGGAGACGTTTCCCCCAGCGCCAGGGACCCCGGCCTAAGATCACGCTGGACCCGGCGCCTCAGGCATCATCCTGAGACCGAACCAAGGAAGTGGAAGGGATCGTGTCCGGCTGGACCTCCCTCAAAGAAAGCTCTTGTGTGTGCCCAAACACCCCTTTCTGTTCTGGGTGCCGACAAAAATGTGTTTTTGTTCAACAATGTGAAAACCGGGTCTGTTCTAACGCCCGCACAACCAACCCCTGTTATAGCGGGCACTTTAGTAAAACACAAACATTTTCAAAAAAAGAGCAAACTTCCTCTTCAGCGGAAGTCAAGCCCCCAAAAGGCGGCTTGCCTCCCCAATGCATTCAACCCCTTGCCATCGGGCCGAGGCCTAGCAGGCCATACCCGGGGTATCGGCGTGGGTGATGGGGATAATATCTCAAGGATATTCACTCGAATTCGCTTGCAGACCCCCGCGGTACCGCGGGGTCATCCCAACCCAAGTTCAGAACGCGAATTCACACGTTCTGCGCACGGAGCTGAGGAACTTGCTGGACAAAGGAGCCATAGAACAGGTTCCTCCGGATCAAACCGAGTCAGGCTTCTACAGCCGCTACTTCCTCGTACCCAAAAAGGATGGTGGTCTCCGCCCCATCCTTGATCTCAGACATCTGAACCATGCCCTTATGAAACGGCGCTTCAGAATGATTACACTGAAACAGATCCTCTCGCAAATATGCCCAGGGGACTGGTTATTCTCCCTGGATCTGAAAGACGCGTACTTCCATATCCAGATAGCTCCCCATCACAGACGATTCTTGAGATTCGCTTACGGAGGGGTTGCATATCAATACAGGGTGCTTCCGTTCGGACTGTCTCTAGCTCCTCGCAGATGCTGGGTCTCATGGCCTCCGCATCTCAAGTGCTGCAGTTAGGCATTTTTCGGATGCGTCCACTGCAGTACTGGCTGAAACCAAGAGTTCCGCCACACGCTTAGCGTCATGGACGCCTACGCGTCTGGGTGGATCAAGTCTGTGTAACTGCTCTAGCCCCATGGAAGGATCTTCCTTGGTTGGAGCAGGGTGTGCCCCTGGGCACCGCATGCAGACGAAAGGTGATCACGACACGGGTTGGAGAGCTCTGTGCGATGGTGCACCTGCCTTCGGCCACTGGTCGATTCAGGAAAAGGGACGGCACATCAACTACCTGGAAATGCAGACAGTATGGTTGGCCCTTCGCTATTTCCTGCCGGTCTTACGGGACCGTCATGTCTTAGTCCGATCGGACAGCATGACAGTGGTGTCCTACATAAATCACAAGGGAGGCCTCTCCTCAAAACGCCTTTTTTCCCTGGTACTTCGCCTCTTGGAATGGGCGCAGTGCAATCTGTGCTCACTGAGACCAACTCACGTACCGGGCAGACTGAACCAGGGAGCAGATATGCTACCTCGGAGCAATGTCCCTTCAGAGGAATGGACGCTCCACCCAGGTCGGTAGAGACAATCTGGGAAGTCTTCGGCAGGGCAGAAGTCGACCTTTTTGCCTCAGAAGACAACACTCATTGCCCAACCTATTTTTTGAAGGACAAGGACGCCTTAGCCCACAACTGGCCCAACCGGCTCCTCCATGCCTTCCCCCCGATCGCTCTTATACCGCAGAGGATCAGGAGAATCATAGAACAGGCCCATTCTACTAGAGGTGTTGCCTCTTCATGGGCATGGTCTAGCGGAGTCACCATAGCAGATATTTGTGCGGCGGCTTGCTGGGCTTCGCCTTCCACATTTACCAGATTTCACAGTCTGGACATTCCGGCCTCACAGGCCCGCGTCCTTTCTGCTTAAGACTAGACTGCCCTCAAGCAGACTGGCACCTGGCACATTTTTAGGATGATTAACCGGATTAAGTCACCTATTAGCTTGGCTTTTCAGTCTTCTGCAGGGCTACCCTGCGTTATACATATCCTTGAGCCACGGTTCCGGGATTATATGGTGTATTTCGTTCCTCTTGTAGCACGGCGGGATTATACTGGTTCCCCATAGCGTCCTGCTACGCAGTACGAGTGAAGAATCGATAGGGAACGTACTCGGTTACTAACGTAACCTCGGTTCCCTGACATACGGGAACGAGTACTGCGTTCCTGGCCATGCTTACAAGCTGCATATGGTCGTCGCTTCAGTCGAAGTAACCTGAGGATCCTACTGCGATGTGTCTGCTTATATAGCCATAAGCCCCGCCCCTTTTGGCGGGAGCCATCGCCATAGGTCCGTGCAGCTTCGCTGCCATTGGCGTAAAGTTTTACTTTACACGCACCAATGGCCATGCAGAATACACTGCGTTATTATAAAGCTTCAGTCATCGTTGAAAAAGGAGTTTTCCCCATAGCGTCCTGCTACGCAGTACTCGTTCCCGTATCTCAGGGAACCGAGGTTACGTTAGTAACCGAGTACGTTTGTTTAAACATAATTTGTGTTATTTAAACATAATCTTGTGCATACAAATAAAAAATTCTTCATGCCTTCAACACACAGAAGTTTTGGAACACATCTGAAAATCATAGAGGCCGTATACCACATGGTTTTGATAAGGCCTGATGCAGAGAGAAGACTTATGTGTTGTCAGCATTTAGTGGGGCTGCATGAGGCCTTTATGACTCTATGCATTATACAAAAATACATAGTCAAAACCGATCTCCAAAGAGATGCAATGCATCACAAATCAAGAGGAACGGTATTGTTACATGAAGTACAAAAAAATCCTTAAAAATTGATTTTCATTGGAGAGTTATTAAAAAGTAGAATTCCAAAACTTTTATATTTGTGTGTTTGTATTTAATAAAATGTGGATCTAAATATTATTGGTTTGGAATTATTTGGTTTCAGCATTAATCCTAAAAGAAATAGATCATAAATTAATTTCATATATATTTTTGGTACTTACATACATAACAAGATGACTATATATAAACTTCTTTCAGCTTTGGAAGTAGGCCAAACCAAAAACTTTTACGGGGACCTAAAAAGAACCAACACAAATAAAGCTCAAATCAACCTGGGGACTTTGGGGCAAACATTTGACCCCGTCGACATTTCCCTTAATGTCTGGTGTTATGGAGACCGTTCACTGGTGATGAATAGATGGCCATCATTTATGCAGTGTGTTCTACTGTAGTGCTGAGAGACAGTAAACAGAGAACTGCGTCTGCTGTAAAGTCTGCCTTCTGTCATTTATCTGCATTGAATGTATAACTCTAAACTGATTTAAATCTAACACAGATGTGTAGTCCTCCATTTTTTTCATGTTCTTTGGCTGCTTTGTCCCTGGAATTTCGTAGACACGCTGAAACTTTGCAAACCTTAATTTTTAGCATTGTTGCCAAGTGGGACAGCGTTCATGGATTAAATGTGTAATAAATTCTAGAGGGATTCTGGGCAAACTAAAATTAAATTAGGGGATTTCAGGGAAGGTTGAGTAAAAATCGGATATCAGATTTTTTGGGGATAAATTAATGGATTTAGGCATTTAACGATTAAAATCTTTGGTCTGTAATTTATTCTATTAAGGTAATATGAAGTGCAGCTTATTGTAGACAATATTTTGTTCTTCAAGCTTAATTTGATTTATCTGAGCTGTTTACTGTTTTCTCTTCATGATCCAGCCACAATGAAATTAATATCAAATAAATATCAGATTTACCAAAACTCCAGTTAATTTGGTTGAAGTGTTTCAGGAATGGCAAGAAGAATGTTGGAACATTAGGCTAATTTTTAACAACTTGTCATTAAGCAAAATCAACAGTTGATCTCAGTATATCTTGTGCATTTAGGTATGGAGTTGGGGCATGAGGTTTGGTATGGATGGGAATATAATAATTCTGAAAAGAACAAACATTCCCAGATGTTTCTTTATGATGCTTCGGTATGTTTGAACGCATAATTATTTCTTAAGTCTGTCCAAGCCTGAAAATAATCTTTGTTTCACTTTACTAGGACCACATCTGTAGACAGTTAAAGAGTTTTGTTGAGTGCATCATGCATTGGGGCCCGTGTAGCATCGTAAAAAGGAATTTTTGCTCCTATCAGTGACCAATGAAGACCATGACAATTTAATTTTACCATACTGGAATTGAATCACTTTCCTCACATTTGTTGAGATTTGTGTGTTAGATATATAAGTCCTTATATAGTGTCATTCACACAGAGAAAATGCGTTTTGAACAGACAAGAGGAAAGTCAGCCATAACTGAGTTCACACATTATGATCTGCTGACCATAAAAACTGCCAGTTCTCTGTCCCTAATTCCATTTATTGGACCACTATTGGTGATATGATGTAAACACAGTGCAAATCAACTTTACACACTTACTTTTGAAGAAATGCCACATAAACCACACACGCACACACACACGCACATACACACATAGGAAAATCCTTTATGGGTCAGTCAAGCTCAGCTTTCATGATGTCCAAAGAGCATGCTTTGTTTATCTTCTGTAATGACCAGATGTGATAAACATCGCAGATGTTGTTTTAAGGTCTATTAAGACCACTAAAGAAAAACATTGAGAGTGTAATAAATAGCTATTTATTGTGTAAAGTAGTATTTACACTAGTAAAAAACATGTTTTTTTAAATCCATATAACAAACTTTGGTAACACTTTATATAAGGTGGCCTTAAATCCCATTTTATATTAAATGATAGTGTTAAAGGGATACTTTAGCCAAGAAATAAAATTTCCCCATGTTTTACTCACCCTCAAGGCATCTAATCTGAATTAGACTTTCTTCCTGAAGAATGATGCAATCGGACATACAATACCATGTAACCTTTTTCTTCTAAGCGGTAAAAGTGCATTAATCGATCAAAGAACAGAACAAAATGGAACTTACTGTGTCATTTGTCTGAAAATCAATCCTTTGGTTCATGCACAGAATGTAAACAAATGTTACAATCTAATGTTACAACAAATCTTAAAGAAATGCATCGATTCGCTTCAGAAGACCTCTGTTAAGACCTTTGTTAAGACCACAGAGCGTGTCGAGTTCTTTTTTGATTGATGGATGCACTTTTAGGAGCTTCAAAAACTTGCCCCCCATTCACTCTCATTCTACCGCGTGAAATAAAAAGGATATGTGGTAATATAACTCCGACTGCATTATTCTTCAAGAAGAAAGTCATATTCAGTTAGGATGCCTTCAGGGTGAGTAAAACATCTGAACATTTTGTTTGTTGGATGAAGTATCCCTTTATTATAAAGTGTTACCTAAATCTATCTTTTCATTTACATAAAAGGATGGGTTTGTTCTGAAAGAATGACAATGAATTTAAAGTGTTTATTACACTCTTGTATTGACATTTATCTGCACACAATGAATGTATTTAGTTTACTGTCTGAATCTGATCTTCTGCTGTAAGAGATGAATGTGGGACCTGCAGTCATGGGTTTTTACCAAGTTTGGATTTTAGGGGTTGTAAATCTGGCTAAAACATAGCTGCTACCTCTCTAGTGGTTTTGAAAGCCCTTGTCATGGCCCTGGAACCCTACATGGGCAAACATTCGTTTAATAACTTTCAAATTGAGTGTTACTCTTTGTCTGTGTTCCAAGTTCCAACAAGTCTTTAGTTCCATTTCTTACAAATAATTATTCGTTTGGTTTAGTTTTTAAAAAAATGTCATGTAAAATGAAGAATAAAGTGTCACAAAGACATTTAAGCAATATATTGTGCCAGTAGCAAATAATTTGTTGCAGGGAGTAAATGGAGAGCAAGTTTCCCCCTTACTATCTTGCTCTAAAAGAGCATTTACGAATGTTGTATGCACATTTCAAATTTAAAATACACTTTTGAAAGAAAGTTGAAATTGTATGTTAAATCACAGTCTCCGACCTGAAACAGGTATAAAACATGGTTAAGAAACACAGTACAAACTTTCAATTATTGCAAATAATTGTAAGATATGTAAATGAATATAATATAAGTAGATGTATTTCATGGAAATTCTTAAAACTCACAGCTAGATTTCTTTTTTACTTATTTAAGGTAATAAGAGAAAATTTTAATAGTGGGGTTGTTTTTTCAAAAAATATGTCAGACATCAGGAATTTATAATAAAAAATCACGCCAGTTTAAGTCCATGTTCTATGTGTAATAAAAGTGCTGGTTCAAGATTTGACTGGTTATTTCGCTCATATTTGCAGTGCCAAAACAGTTTGACAGCAGGCTGAGAGCATCAAGCTCTCTTTTTCTGCTTATCATTTAGTTTGACAAGTTAACAGAAACTACGATTACTAAAATTGGAAACCAAAAGGATTTCTTTGTGTAACACTGTTTGATAAAAAAATTATAAAATTCTTAATTGAAGGAATATCATATCACACATGAACTCCATTTACAATAAAGTGCTTGTTTTGTTAAATATACTGAATGTATATTAATTGAAACAATGCAGACGTTTTATAAAAAATTTGGTAAAATAAACTAAAAGATGTGTTTTCAATAAACCAAAACATTAACATAATACAAGTGTGAACTGTTTTTTCCTTGTGCTTTGGTTAATAGCATTATTTCATTAAATAACTGTCCTAACATACTTAAACACTCACGGCAGTGCATATTATGTAATTATTGTCCAAAAAAATACTACACTTGAATCTCAACATCTTCTAAGACATCTCTTGGCAGTGTTGATATTTTTGTGTAGTGTTCCAACCCTGTTTCTGACACCACTGGAGAGGTACTGGGTGTCCTAACTGTAAGCAGTGACAGAGAGGGCGAGAAACTGGGAGTCTTTTCTAAAGGCGTCAATTCTGTTCTTCTACTGTGAAATAGGGTAGGTCCTTCATGTGGCATCCTTGGGGGTACAGGACGTATTCCTGGATGGGCAACTGTTGTGATGAGAGGCGGTGGGTGCAGGAGGCTGTGAGACTCTTGTTCCACATCACTATAACTAATACCTTTATCTGGAAGCATGCCAATGTCTGTAAAAACAGCAGCCAAAGATTGGAAGCCTGGCTGCCAGCTAAAAAAGTAGTCCCCTTCATAGCTGCCACGTAGTTGATCCTCAGAGTTAATCAGATTAGCAAGAGAGCCCTCAACTGCACCCTGGTCACCAGGCATGGACATGCATCTTTTCATCACCTCCTCCATGTCCCTCATGTTGACCACCTGAGGGAGCATCCCCTCACCTCCACCTTCTTCCTTGAAATTGTGGAGACTCTCTGAACTAGACATGTCCACTATTTGGACTATTCCTTTATTGGCACAAGAAGGCAGATCTTTATTTGAAATGCGATAACAGCGCTGTCCAGAGCCCTTGTGGATCCCCAAGTCTGAGACTCTTAATGGCTGTTGAGTTGTGACTGTTCCAAGAGGTTTGAAGGATGGAAATTTGTTGATGATCTTGATTTCTTGATCCTCAGTAGTCTCATCCTCTGCAGATCCTCTTCCACTTGAGTCAGAGTTCCTCAATGGGTACGCATGATCAGTTTTTGCCCACATGTCTAACGGTGGTTGTAAATCTTGGAGGTTTATATTGTCTATGTTGCAGTGAAGACTTCCACCTATCCTGCCAAAAGTGTCCGTCTCGTGGCTGAGGTTAGCAGTAACGTAAGCTGTCTTCTTGACCGACCTCTCTTTTGACTTGTACCTAATGACAAGTGCAATGAAGCTTAACAAAAGTAGGAAGAATACAATTAATGACACAATGACACTGGTGGTCTGGACACGGAGAGCAGCACTGGACAGTGCCTTTGCGGAATTGGATACATTCACAACTACGTGACAAGTTGATGACCTGGAGTCCAGTTTGGGGCTGCTTGCCAAAACCATTAAGTTCTCTGTTGTGTCTTTAGAGATGGAACTTTGTCTCTGATACACTAGGTTTGAAATAAATAAACTGCCAGTTGTTTTATTGATGTTGAAAAATGGGGATGGGTTGACCAAAGAGTATTCCACCAAGCCATCCAGACCCCCATCCCGATCCATGGCCATCAAGTAACCTATGCTTTGGCCAACCTTGGCATTAACTGGCAAAGAGAAATGGTAGACATTCTGTGTAAATATAGGGCTGAACTCATCAATGCCTTTAATATTAACCAGTACTCTCAAGGTTGCCACCTGATCTCCTTTGTCACGCACCTCTACCACAAAGCAAAATTCCCTCCCTCTTTCATAGTCAAACGTCTGTTTTGTGTAGATGTCTCCAGTAAGTGCATTAATAGCAAACGCTTCATTTTTGTCCGGGTCTGTACTATCATAGTCCGTGAAACAGGGGGTTATGATGGAATAGGTCAGTAATCCAAAATTTCCTGCATCTTCATCGACAGCATGTACTGTGCACACAGGGGTAAAAGCCGGCAGGTTTTCAGCCACCGTGCAGTTGATAGTAGGGAACACGAAGAATGGGGAATTGTCATTCACATCCAGTAATAATATGTATACACAAGCAAAAGACACCTTTCTGTCATTTGGTGCACCGTCATCTGAGGCTTGGATTATTAGGGTAAATTTAGTGTCCTCTTCATAGTCAAGTGTCGCAATAACATCAATGACACCTGTTGTAGGATCTAGTCTGATCAGGCCCTTGCTGTTACCAGAGATAATGTCGTATTTTACCGTGCCATTGTTCCCTAGGTCAGGATCATGAGCAGAGACATGGATAAGAACAGTACCAAGGGGGCTGTTCTCACTGACCTGCGCATAGTACTCTGTATTGCTAAAAACAGGTGCATGGTCATTAATATCAAGCACATTGACTGTCACAACAGTTGAGCTGTTAAGCGGAGGCGTTCCCCTGTCTCGTACCATCAAAGTTAAGGAGTAAGTGTCAGCGATCTCTCGATCCAGACTATCACAAAGAACCACCTGACCAATATATTGTCTATGGGCTTCTATGGTCTGAATGCTAACAGCATCTAGGCAAAAGCACCTTTCGTCATTTCCACCCACAATTGCATACTCCAAATAAGTGTTTTCAGTTGAATAGTCCTTGTCTTCTGCTGACAGAATGAGGAGAGTGCTACCAACAGACAAATCCTCAGGAACATTAATGTGGTAAGAGTTCTGTGTAAAGTAAGGGGAGTGATCATTAGAGTCTGTCACCTCGACGTCCAGAAAAGTGACAGTAAATAGGCTTGGGTCACCACTGTCCCGTGCTTCCACCAGAAGCCGCAGCATGTTTCCATTTGCAATATTCTTCACAGGCTTGTTTGTATACACTGAACCTGTAGACAGTAGAAAATTCATTCCAATCTGTTACTGATTAATAGGTAGACTAACGGCACATTGCATCAGTACACCGTGGTGTCTTATGTCTTCTTTAAAGGAATTCATCCAACCATTACATCCCACATCCCACATTTTTGTTGATACTGTAAATATTATTGAATATGTTTGTGAAACAATTGTCTAACGTAAACATTTTTATAGGGATAGTTTACCCAATTCTCTTTTTTATTCTCCAATCCTCAGAATAAAAAGTAAAGTTTTGGACTAACATAAGGGTGAATAAATTAGTTTCTTATCTGCAGTATTTCTTGACCATACGTCAAAAATTATATCAAAACTGTTTAAAATCTTGTTTTCTTTAAAGTATCCAGAGGGAAGATGTGTTAGTTGCTTAAGTGAGATACAGTGATTTGTAAGCATACAAACATTACCGTTTTCTGCGTCGATGTAGAAGCCTTTCATTGGGGAGAAAAGAAGCCTATAAGAAATTTTTCCATTTAGGTCAGAGTCTCTATCAGTTGCTGACACAGTCCCAACATACGAGTGTGCAGGTGTCCACTCTGGCAACACAACCTGAATGGTAATAATAGTAAGACAGCAAATAATTTACAATTTACATTTAGCAGACGCTTTATCCAAAGCGACTTGCAACAGTAATAAAACAAATATATAATATAACAATGTGAATCCTGTCAAAATTTACTCTTGTATGACATGTTAAAATGAAATTTGTTTTTTTTCTGAATTATGGCTGTATTATACAATTCTATGCACACACACATTTAATACCTGATAAGACTCCTTAGAAAAGACTGGGGGGTTATCATTGACATCCAGCACGTGTATGGAGAGTTCAGCCACTGTTTGATGGACAGAGTCTGATGCTTCCACTCTTAGTATAAAGTCCATTTGATTCTCATAGTCCAGTCTGTTAGTTGTGGTAATCACTCCTGTGTACTGGTCAATTGCAAAGCTAGCCTCATCCATCTCTATAAATCTGTATGTTGCTGCAGGACTAAGGTCAACATCATTTGCAATCACTTGAGTGACAATAAAACCAACAGGAATATCTAAGGAGACAGTAAATAAGAAATACTCTCAGTATGTTGTTCATTAAACATTTGACATATTATTATAAACGTAACAATCATTCAACAGTTTGGGCAATGGGAAATAGAAAGCCTGATGTGTCATTACAGAAAGAGTGGGGGAGACTTTAAGGTTGAATGCCCATCAAAGCCTTTTTGCTTGAGACAAGCATTCTTTTACAGTTGTTAACAATAGGAAAGTCAAGTTTTTCTTAACCACCTACGGATGTTTTAAAAAAAAAACTAGTCCGAGTCTCTAACGGCCGCGTATCTACGTCACTAGAAATAGTCACCGCCTACGTTTTGATGGGACTGCCGCGAAAACTTTACTCTCCTCCCCCAAACACTGCTGCTCATTCGTGATGCATGTGCATCATGCCTAGAACCTTTGTTCTATGTTGTGAAACTACGTTCACAGCAGGATATGTTTAACTACTATTCTTGAAAGAGGGGGCAATACCAACTTTATTTGAACCTGTTAGCTCCATCAAATCACAACCTGTAAGTGTGACTATTTATTTTTGTCTAAACTTCAAGAAATATTTGTGTACCTTATGTCTGTGTTTTGGTAATGGATATAACGCCAACGTTAACATGTACTGTTATTTCTGGTTTATTACAGTTTGTTTATCTAGATATGAACTAGGCTTATTTAAGTGTGTAACAACTTCAGGGAATTTGAAGGAGGCGGGCACCTGCGAACATTTTACCAACTTTTTCAATTAAATAAACAAACCACAAAGCGAAAGTAAAATACCGGCAGATTCCTCGCGGTCGTCTGCCAGCCACATAAACATAAAAAACCATAACGTTAAGTCGATACCTGGTCCTCTCTTGTCGTACACTCCTGTCGCTCCTCCTTTTATGCTTCCGATCTCCTCCATGAGAGATGCGAGATCGGTGCAACGCACAACTGTTGTTCCCTCAGAGCTCTCGTCCCGCCTTGCTCGTTACAAAGTGTTCAATCTATTATCATCTATCTATTATTTACTTTCGTCTCCGGATGTTTCTACATCAGACTCGGCCTCAAACTGGTAGGGTAAAATCCCTGCCCTCTCTATCTATACACTGTACATGATATCCAACCACCTGTAAACTGTAATCCTGTAATGATGGTAGACGTGCTGTTTGCGGCACATCATCTGACCAATCACATGACAATCACATGCGGCACATCATTTGACCAATCACATGACACTTTAGGAAGAATTTAAAAGTCCACAGCTTAAAAGTCAAAGCTTATTGCTTCTGGTTGATGTAAAATATAAAAACTGGTCAATTTATTTTGTGAAAGTGAATCGCTTTACAGACTGCTGTATAAAATTTGATTACTTCTTTCAACGACAACTGGAGATTGCAGTATTAGGTTCTTTGTGTGTTTGGTGGGATGACCCTTATTGTTTCCTGTTACTATTGGCCCCATGTTCCTGTCCTGATTATTGACACCTGCCTGTTGTGATCGCGATCCCGATGGCTCGCAAATGGGGAATACCTGCCATTCCCCTCTCCCATTCCATCTCTGTCTGAACGCTAGCCGGGGAGCCTTTCACCTCCATCACTCACGTCACTCCTCACGTAAGTCTTTATCTGTCTGGTAACC
This sequence comes from Triplophysa tibetana, assembly GCA_008369825.1. NCBI lineage: Eukaryota > Metazoa > Chordata > Actinopteri > Cypriniformes > Nemacheilidae > Triplophysa > Triplophysa tibetana. The sequence goes on along the minus strand of CM017896.1, from coordinate 20,183,980 downwards.
ATTGTGAGCGGTTAAAGCTGTCCATCCTCGATTCCCCCAATACTCCCATCATATTAGGGCATCCTTGGTTGTCTCAGCATAATCCTCATGTGGATTGGGTCACTAATTCTGTTTTAGCTTGGAGTTCTTCTTGTCTTGGGTCATGTCTTGGTCCTGCTCCCTCTCCTGTTTCTGTGTCTCCTATGTTTCAGGTCGAGGCCATCGATTTGGTCGGGGTCTCGGAGGAGTACCATGATCTTCGGTCCGTGTTTAGCAGGTCACGAGCCACCTCCCTGCCTCCGCATCGCCCCTACGACTGTGCAATAGACCTCCTCCCAGGCACTTCTCTGCCACGGGGTCAGCTTTTCTCCCTTTCTACTCCTGAAAGAGAGGCGATGGAGAAATATATATATGATTCCTTGCACGCTGGGCTCATCCGCCATTCCTCTTCGCCGGCCGGTGCTGATTTCTTCTTTGTTCAAAAGAAGGATGGCTCCCTGCGCCCCTGTATAGATTATTTTGCCATTGAACTGTTACAGGGAGCCCGGGTCTTTACCAAACTAGACCTTCGCAACGCCTATCACCTGGTCCGCATCCGCGAAGGGGACGAGTGGAATACGGCATTTAATACACCTTCGGGACAATACGAGTATTTGGAACTCCTGTTCGGTTTGACCAATGCTCTTGCTGTCTTCCAGGGCCTCATTAACAAAGTTTTGGGTGACATGCTTAATTGCTTTGTCTTTGTGTATCTGGATGACATTCTGATTTTTTCCCCATCTCTCCAGGAACACACTCGTTGAACACAAATGTTCGAGGGGTTCTTCAGAGACTGCTACAAAATCAACTCTTTGTTAAGGCGGAGAAGTGCGAATTCCATGCCGCGCCGCTCACAGCATTGACCTCCATCAAGGTCCCATTCAAATGGAATCTTCAAGCACAGGTAGCCTTTGATAACCTCAAGTCCTGTTTTGTCTCTTCACCTGTTCTTGGTCTTCCAGATCCTGAATGGCAATTTATTGTTCAGGTCGATGCTTCCGATGTCGGGATAGGTGCGGTCTTATCTCAGCGTTCTGGCGGTGATAGGAAGGTGCACCCCTGTGCATTTTACTCTCATCGCCTGAGCCCTGCTGAACGAAACTATGACATTGGTAATCGAGAGTTGTTGGCGGTTCGTCTGGCCTTGGGAGAGTGGCTTCACTGGGTGGAGTATGTCTGTTCAGCCAAGAGGTTGAGCTCGCGGCAGGCACGCTGGGCACTTTTCTTTGGCCGGTTCAACTTCACTATCTCGTACCGGCCTGGGTCAAAGAACGTGAAACCTGACGCGCTTTCTCGTATCTCCGAGGCTCCTGGGGAGGAAGCTTCGGCCAATGACATTCTCCCTAAAAGGATGGTGGTCGGGCCATTACCTGGGAGCTTGAGCGACGAGTGGTAGAGGCAGGTCAAGAGGTGCAAGTGCCGGAAGATTGTCCAACGGGCAGGCTGTTCGTGCCGGCTGCACTGCGTCCTGATGTCCTTCAGTGGTGCCATTCCTCCAGGTTAGCGGGCCATCCAGGGATTCAGGGAACCTTAGCTTCCATACGGCAGAGGTTTTGGTGGCCTGCCTTCACCAACGACGTCAGACAGTTTGTTGTTGCTTGCCCAGTGTGTGCTCAGTGTAAGCCGTCCAACCGTCCTCCGGCTGGTCTACTTCATCCTCTTCCCATCCCCTCCCGCCCATGGTCACACATTGCTATGGACTTTGTTACTGGCCTTCCACCGTCAGATGGTAACACTGTCATCCTCACGGTGGTGGATCGCGTCTCCAAGGCAGTCCATTTTGTTCCTTTGCCCAAACTTCCTTCCGCCCGGGAGATGTCTCAACTGTTGGTGGACCACGTCTTCCGTCTCCACGGTCTCCCAGTTGACGTTGTGTCCGATAGGGGTCCTCAGTTCACCTCCCGGTTCTGGAAAGAGTTCTGGAGACAGATCGGGGCCTCTGTGAGTCTGTCTTCAGGTTTTCACCCCCAGTCCAATGGGCAGTGCGAGCGAGCCAACCAGGATCTCGAACGGAGACACCGCTGTCTGGAGCTCCTGGACCCAACAGCTCTCATGGGTTAAGTACGCCCACAACTCTTCACCTGTCTCTTCGTCAGGTATGTCTCCTTTTGAATGCTCATTAGGTTATCAACCCCCCTTGTTTCCCGCGCAGGAACTCGAGGCTGCGGTACCTTCGGTTCTGGCATTCGTCCGGCGTTGCCGTCGCACCTGGACGAGAGCCAGAAAGGTTCTAGCCCGAACCTCAGAAAGGACCAAGACAGCGGCTGATCGCCACCGGTCCTCTCCTCAAGCCTAAGTGTGTGGTCAAAGAGTATGGCTCTCTACCAATGACCTGCCTCTCAGTGTGCCTTCTCGTAAATTAGCACCCATGTTCATTGGGCCATACCGCATCACCATGGTGGTGATTTCGGTGGCTGTCCGGCTCAAACTTCCCCCCAGTCTTGGTCGAGCTCACCCTGTTTTCCATGTTTCCAGGGTTAAGCCTGCTGTCACTTCCCCTCTCAACCCTGCCAGTAATAGCACCACCCCCCCCCCCACGCACGCCTGGTTGACGGTTCTCCAGCATACACTGTCAGGAGACTGGTGGATGTACGTCGCCGCGGCAGGGGTTTTCAGTACTTGGTAGACTGAGAAGGTTATGGTACAGAGGAGAAGTGTTGGGTGCCGTCTCGTGACATCTTGGACGGGTCACTGATCATGGACTTCCACCGGAGACGAGGTGGGCGCCAGTTAGGGGGGGTACTGTTGTGATCCCGATCACGTGGGTTCTCTTTCCGTCACTGTTTGTGTTTGTCTGCGTCACTTACCCCACCTTCGTGTTTCCCTGCTAGGCTTTTTCCTCACCGGTGTTTTCTCTTCACCATGTTCACCTGTAGTCGTTCCCAATCATCATTATCGTTATTCCCTGCCACCTGTGGCTTGTTAGGTTTACCTATTTAGTTCCCCTCATCAACTTGTGTCGGACCGTTTCAGTGTAATTCTTCTGACCCGTTACCTCTGCCCATTCGGCAAATTCTAGTCCCATAGTTGTCGTGTCTTGTATTGTCTGTTCCGGGTTTTCTCCCGTTGCCCCTGCTTTACCTGTTTTTTTGGAATTGTTTAGTTCCTGTTGGCGCCCCAGCTTCTCCACGCACCATCCACTAAACTCGTCTACAGGCACAAAGGTCCGCATCCCGTGGGGGTTCGTCTTCTCCTAGGGTTCGAAGCCGTCCTACGGCTGGACGCCCGACCTCCCATATAGGGAAACTACTCTAGTACTCCGCCTCTCCGGTGGCGCTTCCCGTCCCCAGCTGACGCTGCCATACACTGGGGATTCCCAGTTGGCCTTGCAGTCTACTACCTCCATCTAGAATTGCTGGGACCTTCACTCACGGAAGTTGTTGCTATCATTTGCTCGTGCTACTGACTGTACCTGTGTTCGTGCTACAAAGGACCTTTTGTGACCTGTTGTGCGTGCTTAATAAATATTTGGATTTTTCCCCTGCAATTGAGTCTCCTCCGTTAGTATATCATGACACCTGCCCTTTGTTCAGCCACATTAGTCTTTGTGTTTTTTAGGGATGCACCGAAATGAAAAGTCTTGGCCGAAACCGAGAACCGAAAAAGAGGAAACCAAGGCCGAAAACCAAAGCATCGAAATTAATAATGCCAATTATTAGTACCCTTACATTAATGGCTATGACTGTAATGTAATACTGTAATGCACTTCAAGGTGGATGCCCTGCAGGCCTATTACAAAAACTGCAACTGGTTCAAAACGCGGCAGCTCGAGTTCTTAAACATACAAAAAAGTATGAGCATATAACCCCGGTTCTGTCAACCTTGCACTGGTTACCAGCCACTGGTTAAAGCATCGCATTAACTTTAAGATCTTGCTTATTACCTATAAAGCCCTACATGGTCTAGCACCGCAGTATTTGAATGAACTTCTATTGTATTACAGACCTCCTTGTACATTACGCTCTCAGGCGTCCTGTCAGTTGGTAATACCTAGAATTTCAAAATCAAGTGCAGGTGGTAGATCCTTTTCTTATCTAGTGCCTAAACTTTGGAATATTCTTCCCTGCGCGGTCCGGGAGGCAGACACACTCTGTCAGTTTAAATCTAGACTAAAGACTCATCTTTTTAATCTTGCATACACTACACCTCCATAATATTAATCCTCAGAGGATCTAGGCTGAATTATTTAGATCAACCGGAACCAGGAACACATCCAACAACAAATGATGTACTTGTTGCATCAAAGACTGCAGAACAGTACTCTACTCTCAGCCAGTCTTGTCTCTTTGTTCCAAGGTTACCGCAGGATGCAGTTCATGCCCAGACCTGATGGCAGAGCTGAGAATGGGAAGCGGTGACCTGACAAGAGCTAAGAGGATAGAGCTGGATAAAGGACGCGACAACTTTGATTTTCCTACAACATTTCAAATGCTATTAGATTGATAATGATAATCTTAAATCTATCATTTTTTATTTAGCCTTGTTATGCAAGCACTGTTGAGCTTGTGCAGAGGCAGCAGCTTTTGCCAGAGGGGAACTGGAATCCCCTGGTTGGGCCTGGGTTCTCCTGAGGTTTTTTTTCTCGATGGGAGTTTTGGGTTCCTCACCACCGTTTGCATATTGTTTTGCACTATCTGCCTGGCCGGGGGGGCTGCTTTAGAATTCAGAAATTAGACATAATTAATATTGCATATAAGAATTTATAGTCCGTTTAATATTTGACCTGTGGTTCTTTCTCCTTTATCGCCAATGTGTGCTTTCACTGTGTGTGTGTGCGTCTATGTCAATGTGTGTATGTATGTTTGCATATTGTGTGTGTGGAGCATTTCTATGTCTGTCTTTGTTGTTTTCACCTTTTTCTTGTTTTTACAGGTATATGCCTTTAGTTGTTTTACTTGTATTCAATGTGTACAGCTGCTTTGTAACAATGAAAATTGTAAAAAGCGCTATATAAATAAAGTTGAGGTGAGTTGAGTTGAGTTGAGTTGAGCTGAGTTGACTGTGTACTAACATAACTAAAATCAAGGCATTGCAATTGCATAAATTAATATTAAAGTTTCAAAGAATAAATCAATTACAAGTTATGCAAATATTTATTTAGCACATTGCAACAATGCAGAGTATAAAATAAAATTAGAACTAAAATGTTTAACTTGACCCCACTCATGTGTACATTAAATAATAATGAATGGTTCTCTCATAAAAACAAAGTGCATTTAGGTCAAGTGCATTTAAGATTTTCCTCTGTAGGACTACTACAAGAAAGTAAATTCAGAACAAGTGCAACTGCTTTAAGACACAACAATATTTTCTCTGTAGGCCTTCTACATAATATTGTATTAAAACAAAGGCCGCCATAGCCCATTAGTTAATTGTAGAACTTTGACAACAACAAATGCACCAAGAATTGCTGATGTGCAAAGTGGATAATAAATATTTAAACACTATCTTTTAATCTTATAGTAATCTTCGTCTCCACGCGGGTTCTCCGCATCCATCGTGCCCTGGATCATTTCTCGTGCGCGGTGCTTTCTTTCCGCATCCAAGTAATGGTCTTTATAGCGCGGACCAAGTACAGTCGCGATGAAGTGCAGAAGATCCGAATAGATCTCAGTGAAACGTGTGCTGACAGACTCTAAGAGTGTACTTTTCATTGTTTTCACTCAACCTCTTTGCTTAGGAGACACTTTATTACTGCGATTAAATGAATAACGTCCGCTACAGATGCATCAAAGGAGCGGTATATGTTTGTGTCATCAGAACATTTCGGCATCGAAAATGTTCTTTTGGGCCATATTCGGCCGAACATTTTCGGTGGCCGAATATTAAAGTTATTTTGAATGTGCATTTATCATTGTGAATGGTCTATGTAAATTTTAACATTCAAATTTGCTTGATTAATGCTCATTTATGTAACTCACAACTTCCTCCTATGTGAAAGCTCCTGGTCTTAAATCACTATTAAACTCACTACTATTCTATTATCTAAATAAGTTGCTTACCTTCTGCAATGGTCACTTGTTCCAGGTATGGTATCCTAGGGCTATTATCATTGACATCTACAACCTGGACACGGACAGTGCAGGTGCCTGTAAGGGGGGGACTTCCCATGTCTATGACCTGAAGAATTAACCTGTAATTAAAATAAAATTACTTTTAAACACGGAATCATAAAACAGACATGCTACCTCGCTGTCTGTTTAATATCAGAATTCCTTTACATTTTTCCACTACGTTAGCATAAAAATAAATGAATTTCTATAACTGCTCAACAAACGACTTCCTTCAACATATACTTATAATTGTGTGGGAGGACAAAAAGCCAAGAGGACATGTCATACTTGTATGAGGGAACAATCTCTCTGTCCAGTACTGTATTGGTGGCAAGAATCCCACGAACGGAGTCGATGACGAAGGCATTATTATGGTTCCCATCCATAATGAAATAACTAATATGTCCATTTGCACCACTGTCAGAATCTGTGGCTAATACCTACAAAATAAGATAAATAAAATGGTGATTGAGTTGTATATGGGTGTACATCTGTTTTCAGCGTTTAATAAGAAGGCTCTTCAATCTCAATCAGGTAAACTTCAAGCTAAACATGTTTTTACATATTGTCATAGATTTTGCTTCTTTACTTCATTTTTCTTCAACCAAAAAGGGGGTAAAAACAAATATCACCTTTCATAAATGTGATTTAATGTAAAAGACAAACACTGACCATATAGAGGTATGTCTATGTTTCTTGCAACTGAGGTGAAGTAAACATATCTATCTATTTAAAAAAAAAATGTTTTTGGCTTCTAGAACTAGGAACATTGGAGTGTCAACCATACAAGTGTAAAACAAATCGACAAACAAACAACATGTGATTTAATTTAATTACAATTAGCACATGACTACAAAACTCTGACTTAAAACATTTCGATACAAAGTTTCAAAACAAAAATATTTTTTGTTTGTGCAAGATTATAATGTTAAAGGGATACTTCACCTAAAACTCTGTAATTTACTCTTATTCGAGTTGTTCCAAATATGTATACATTTCTCTGTTCTGATGAGAAGGTATTTGGTAGAATGCTTATTCTCAAAAAGATTTTGTCTCCCATTGACTACCATAGTAGAAACAAATACAATGGTAGTCAAAAGTGCCCAAGAACTGTTTTGTCCTGACATTTATACCGATTTGTGTGATGAAACACTAGGAGAAGAACCCAATTACGAAGCAGCAGCAGTGAAGGGGAAACTAACAGATATTTATTAACTACAAAGACACTACACAAAAAGGCAAAACCAAAACCCACGAGGGGGAAGAAAAGACAAGATGATCTATAAAGACAACAGGGACACTGACTAACTAAACTAAGAAAACAAAACACTTGACATAAACTACACTGAACTTCCTTGGCTTGAGAATTACAGGCATGAACAAAGATCCTGAATCAGAGACATGGGAGATGAATGAGACTAAATGAGCTGCACAGGACAAGAAATGAGAAGGCAATTTGAGGGTAGACTAACAAAGGACAATGACAAGAACCAGGTGATGGGGATTAAACACCGAAGGAATGCTAACGAGGAAACAAGATGGCGGGAACAGAGACGACGACCGGAGAGAGAGACTATAGAAGACCGAGAGAGTCAAAATCTCTCTCCACATAAAACCTAAGGGTATGCCAAGACTCTGTCCCAAGACCAAGAATAAACATGCCATGATGGCGGAATCATGACAGATTTAGAACAACTCGAAGGTGAGTAAATGATGACAGAATTTTCAATTTTGGGTGAAGTATCCCTTTAAAGCACAGTTACCAAAGAAGAAAGGCATAGATAAACAAAAGCTTAAGATCTTTACCTGCATAACAAATGTGTTGTGCATTTGTCCCTCCCAAACAGCTGATCTGTAGTAGCTTTGCTTGAACACTGGTGCGTTGTCATTGACATCCTGCATTGTGATGGTCACTCTGGCATAAGCTGTCTGGTGTCCATTATCAGCCAGAACCACAAGATACACTTTATGCTCTACCTCGAAGTCCAGCAGTCTTTGTTCCCTAACTGTGATATCTCCTGTCAGAGCGAAAGAGTAAGTTCAACTGGTGTATTATCTCTCTGTTAGTACGGCTGCCCTTTTTGATTTAGAGACACAAGTCAGAAAAATGGCAATGACACTAGACCACAAAGAAAAGGATGTTTATAATTTATACTACAAAGCATGATACTGTTTATTTTTCTACAACCACTATTTGTTACTTTTACTTAGTAAAATTTCGAGTGCCTTAAAATTCTTTGAATAGTTGAAAGTCGTCTGGGTTTGATTTCTCTGCTGTTTTCAAACAAGAGTCAAGTAAGCAGCAAGTAAAAAAAAAACAATCGCTAAATTCTTGTTTCTTCTTCAGAATTCTTGTAACGTCGTTTATATTGAAGCTATATATAAACGAAGTCTAGAAAACCACAAGGACTCAAAGTGTGTGAAATTTAATGTAACAGATTATACAATAATGTAATATTTATATTTTGAACATGGGGGACTGTTACCAGTTCTGCTCAACCCATTCTGAGAGGGATTTGAACAAGTGATAGTTCACCCAATGTACATTTTGTCATCATTTGCTCAACCTCTTGTGGCTTTCTTTCTTCTGCAGTACAACCCAGAAGATATTTTCAAGAATGTTGGTAACCGAACAACAGTGGTACCCGTTGACTTGCATTGGTTTTATGTATGTACAAAAGGAAATGGATACCAACGTTGTTTGGTTACCAACATTCTTGAAAATATCTTCTGTTGTGTTCTGAAGAACAAAAGAAATCCATACAGATTTAAAAATGATTAGAGGGTAAGTACATAATAACAGGATTTCCATTTTTAGGTGAACTATCCTCTTAAGAGTTTTATACAATTTGAATAGAGAAGGCACGAGTAACCCTTCAAATTCTCACCTGAACTCAGGTTTATAGTAAAGGCTTCATTCTCATTGCCACTGAAAATACTGTACTTGATTGTTGCATCTTCTGCTGTCTGGTCATGAGCTACAACATTTGCCACCCACGAGCCTTACAAAAGAAAACAAATTAAGTCATAACCAATACTACAAATACATTGTCAAACACAGACCATTAAAATCCCTAGCGAAACTAAACCGACAACAATGAGACCATGTTTCACAAAGCCCACCTGTCTTGCTGTTCTCCAACATGGTGACTTCATAGAGCTCTTCTGTAAACTGCAACTGTGGTTTATCTCCGTTCAGCTGAACAAGCAACAGACAATTGGAGGTGAGAGAAGGTCTACCCAGATCCGCTGCTTGCACACGGAGGAGATGTGTTCCTGAAACCCCATTCCTCAAGGGAGCTTTCAACCTCACATCTCCAAAAATCCTGTCAACCTGAAATAGCTCATCTTCTTCTGCTAAACTAAACACCACCTTCCCATTGTCTCCTTGGTCTGGATCCCGGGCTACAACTGTTAAGATGGGCTGATGGAGATGTGTGCTCATGGAAGCCACTGAAACCCTCATGTTGTCCTCAAAACATGACGGTGGGTTGTCATTTATATCTTCTACTTGTATCGTTACTATAGTGAATGAGCTGCGTGGGCCCTGCCTGCAGCCGTCCGTAGCTACAGCACGAAAAACATGCTGAGAACGTGTTTCACGGTCCAGAGGTCTCGCCAGTCGAATCACGCCAGTGGAGCCATCAACATGAAAGTTTCCAGAATTCTCCTCCACCAAAAAATATGTGACTATACCATTGGACCCCTCGTCTGCATCCCGTGCAATGATATGTATGATCTCAGAACCCACAGGAAGATCCTCTCGAAGGGTGGCACGGTAAGTTTTCCGTGTGAATGTGGGGCTGTTGTCGTTTTCATCGGAGAGGGTAATGTGCAGGAGTGCCGTGGAGTTTAGGGGTGGATGCCCACTGTCAGATGCAGTGATGAGGAGGGTATAGTTTGATCGTTCCTCCCGGTCCAAGGCTCTAGTGGTGTTTATTGCCCCAGTCACACTATCAATACTAAAATATCTGTTTGAATTTTCTAACAACAGATGATAAATGAAAAAAGAGAAAAAATGTTGATTTAAAAGGATTAATACATGATAAGTAAAACGTTGATATAGTAATGCGTAAAACAGCATCACTAAGGTAAAGAAAAATTATGTCAAATCAGTGAAAAAGGGATACTTCACCCAAAAATTAAAATTCTGTCATCATTCAATTACCCTCAGGTTGTTCGAAAGCTATATACATTTCATTTTTCTGATGAACACACAGAAAGATATTTGGAAGAATGATTGTAACCAGACAGTTGTTGGCCACCATTAACTACCACAGTAGGAAAAATTACAATGGTAGCCAAATGTGTCCCAGAAAGGTTTGCTTTCCTACATCCTTCAAAATATTGAGTGGAACAGAGCAAAGAAATTTACAAAGAATTTGTCATACTATGACAGTCAATGGTAGCTAAGAACTGTTTGCCAGTGTTGGGCAAGCTAATTGAAAAATGTAGTGAGCGAAGATAAAAGTTACTCTACATTAAATGAGGCTTCATAAAATAAAGCTACCACCCTGAGAAATGTAGCTAATCTAAGTATTTTTTCTAACATCAAATATTTTACTTAGAAACCAACTTCTTTCCAAATGTTATCTCAGTGATCAATAAAACTTCAATGTCAAACTATGTCAAACAGATTTGCATAATTATTCAGAAACAAAAATTTCAAGTAAGTGGCACATTTTGAAAATTTTCCCTTCTTTATAAGGTCATTTTTAGTAATGTTAGTGCATTGTCTTTTATAACAAATATTTAGAGAACATTTAATCAATTAGTTCAACAAAGAGGTATAATGAAATGTAGACAGTAAAATATGATCAACATCAACAAAACCTGCAGAGGTTGCATCTGTGATGGCTTATTACAAAGACTTTTTAATGCTGCTCAAATGTGCCATAACTGTTAATACAATACTTGCATAATGTTGTGAGATATAATTTTAAGTGCAAAAAGTATATTTAAAGATATGAATATTAAAATGGAAAAAAGTAAAAGGCTGATTTGTCTTTACACTGAAATTTGTCTAAGGAGCACAAGACATATTATAAATATAAAACATCAGGCGCTCATTTCGACTGCAAGATTTCAACAAAAATCATTCATTTTCACCAGAATATACGAAAATACAAAGAACATTTAACACCACCAAAACAAACAATGACTTAGAGTTATACCTGAAAGAGTCTTGCTACTCGGCACACTGTTCACTTACACAATGAAAAGTATTTCAGGAACCCTAAACCCAAGGCTTAATATTGAGACTTAAAATACAGTGCTTCATTAGTGTGTCCTGTGCAGCTGCGCTGGCTACTGCCGAACATCAAAACAAAAGCTTGGTTCAACGAGAGGAGAAATCACAAGCCAATCACCATCAGTAGCAAATAAAATGTTGGAGTGAAACCCATGGTGGCCAATGGGATGTCACTCAGATCCCTGTATGGTGCTGCCGTCAATTGCTGATTCATGATCAGTGATCCTTAGCAGTATTTCAGATTTGCAGTTGAGGTTTGGAAATGCTTGGGAAAATTTAGTTTTTCTGGATGCTACCGCACTACTTGATCAAAAAAAGAGCTTCGCTACTCAAAAGCTATTTGATTCAGAAAACAGCAATGCTACCACCACACAACTGAGAAATGTAGTTAAACTAGTAGCGTCACTACTTGTACAGAGCTTTTGCCCAAAACTGCTGTTTTTTGTTACAAGCATTCTTCCAAATATCTTTCTTGGTGTTCATCAGAACAAATAAATGTATACAGATTTGGAAGAACTTGGATGTGAGTAAACGAAGACAGAATTATAATTTTTGGGTGAACCATTCCTTTAAACTATAATTGAAGAATAAAATAAGTTAGTTTAACTTATTTACCTTCTATTAAGTACTGAATTGTTCCATTTAGTCCATTATCAACATCTGAGGCCATGACAGTGTGTATGACTCCAGGAGGCAAATTTTCTGGAATTATTATGTGCAAGTCAGGCTGAGAAAATTGTGGAGTGTTGTCGTTGTCATCAAGAATAAAGCAGAAGACTGTGGCGGTACTGGAGAGAGAGGGTGTGCCACTATCCTCTGCCTGAACTGTAAAACAGCCAACAAATATGGAATGAGGTGGCCAGATTGATATTAAATGTGCTGAAACAAAGAAAATTTGATTTCCATTTGTTTTTCAGAGTAATCATTCCAATACTAAATGAATTTTCATGTTATCCTAGCATTGTTTTATTTGATGAATAGTTCATAAGCAGTCAAACAAGCAAAAAATATCATGACAATTCAAATAGTTGAATGTATCGCTCTCAGTAAGTAAAGCAATAATTATTTCCAACTGCTAAAAAACACTAAACTCTAAAATGATGGACTTGAGTTTATTCAAAACATAAGCCTTCACAAAGCCAAGTTAGAAAAAAATCTCAAAATACTCTCTACAGTTTGATGAAAACAGATGTGGGAGGTCCAAAATGAGATGACGTCAATGCAATGAACTTGTCATTTAAATTGTGTCTATTATGCTGAAATGTTCTCAAAAGAAAAAACTTCTGTAAGTGATCGAACAACAAAACGCTGCAAAAAGAGTTTGTTTTTCTGGAGGGCTGTATGAACAGCAGTGGTAGGTAGAGAGGAAGAAGAAATCACCTCTGAGAGTAAATCTGGGTTGGATCTCTCGATCCAGCTGTGTGGAGGTGCTGATCTGACCGGTGTGAGAGTTTATCACAAACAGCTCATATCCTAAACCTGGCAGCAGGCTGTAGGTCACGGCAGCGTTCTCTTCTGCGGGAAACAAACACGGTCAATTCTAGTCAAATTACTCATCAGGTCAAAGTGTTTGAAGAAGAAGCCCTGACATATAATTGTAGACGGGTTGACATCGTGACAGAGTGGTTAAGTACTACAAGTAATCCTCTTCTTTTTATGTGCTTCTTTCAGGTCCATTGTGCTACAGCTGCCAAAAAATAAGGAGAGCTGTGCTCTGGCTGTTTGAGTTCAGTCTTTGTTTACCATCTTGTCTCGCAAAATGCCATTTCCGATCCTTATCTGATGCTATCTGATCTTTGAGATAGAAACAGTACTAAAGAAATAAAACCGTATACAATCTACAGCATTCTCACAAAAAGACAATAATAAAGAGGAAAAGGAAACAAGAGATGGCCGGCTGGTGGAGAATTTGGATTCAGGGTCAATGTAGAACAGAAGTGTGAACACACACAGACACACTCAGATCAGACACAAATACAGAGAGAGACACGTATACTAGAATATGCATACGGTTTCACTTATTCAGACACACACACATTCAGACAAACTAACAGACACACGGACAGAGAGAACTTTATCACCTGCCACAAACATATCCATCAGCTTTACGGCTGTACTAAAGTTACTGACAGTATTAATCTCCACCTGACAGGCAGGAGCATTTGGCATGCTGGTTTTGTGGAGTTCCACGTAATGGAAGATTAAAATCAAAGAACAAACCATAGACCACACTGCTGAAAGGAGGGAACTCGTGAAAAAATAATCGCCTTTTATTAGCACAGATTACTTGAGTTAGTGAATCATCACACACAATTTCAAATATCCTGCAGGAGGACTGAGTGCTGTTCCTAGGATAATGTCAGAAAGGCAGAGACAGGCAGACACTGATATTGCGGCTGAGGTACTTTAAAAGGGCCTGGTAGATTTGTGAATATTTGGACTAGGGTCAAGGCGCACAGAATAACACGCAGTGGGCGAAAAAGAACACAAAGACCTGTTGATTTATGTTAGCAATCAAGCTCAACAAAACATGATTCAGGTGGATGAAGGTTTTAACCGCGGTGCGCTAACTAAATAAATGTCAAGCTGGATGACTCTGCTTCTCCAGACTTAAATCCCGATGGACAATATGTAAAAGATAAATCTCAGGTTTCTCTTGTTGACAGGTTTCATGCTAAAAATTAAGAAATTTGCAAGTTACTATTATAGGAGTGATATTTACATCGTAGAAATGTCTGTACTGTACTGTACCTATACAACAGTCCTATAATGTACTATTAAAATACAAAAATATTGATGTAAAATGCAATACACTGTCTGCATAGTTAAAGTTTAATAAACTAATTCATTAAATTGTTTTTGTCAATGATACAATTTAACTAGAAAACAATGAACCAATATGACTGAACATAATGCAAATCTAAGATATGACTAAGAAAAATGTGTTTTAAATATTTAAAGCTTGGGAGAATATGGAAGCTTTGTGTATTGAAGTGGTGCAAATTGTAAGTAACAATACTGCCATCTACAGTAGTTGAGCTGTTGGCAACAACCTCATATCTTAAAATGACTGGAAGCACTTGAGTACCCGTTTTAACTTCTATATTTGTATTATATTTAAAGGAAATATATGACACAGGATACAGGTCTGGAATGACATGAAGGTAAATAAATTATGACTATATTTTCATTCTTGGGTGACTTTCCATTACATGAACTATTCCTTCTTACTGGATTGGGTTATAAGATTTTTTGGTTAATAAAATGAGATTTTGATGTGGTACCTGAGTCCATGTCAACTGCGGTGACCGTGAAAACGACCTCTCCTCGTTCTCGGTTCTCCATTACGGTGGTATTGTAAACTTGCTGCTGGAAAACAGGAGGCTGATCATTAACATCCTGAACCTTGACTGCGAGTATCTGAGTAGAAGACAGAGATGGGACGCCTTTGTCTATGGCCTGGACTGTGAGGATGTGGACATGCTGGGATTCATAATCCAGAGAAGTGTTCAGGTACAGATGCCCTGACAGAATGAGAGAGAGAGCAGTATTGCACAAATAAATACAAATATATGTGACGTATAAATTAGACATCTTTGCTTTACTTTTGGTCTTGCTTAAATATCAAATGGAATAATCACAGGTGTTGCTGTCAATCATGTTCACTTAAATCTATCTCATAACAGGCATCCTACCTGTCTCTTCAATGTGAAAGAAGCCATTTTGATTTCCCGATAAAATGCTGTAAATCACATGTCCGTTACTTCCTTCATCCTCATCTTTGGCAATCATTTGATGAAACAACAGCCCCAACTCTGCGTCTTCTAAGACACAAACTGTATCCACAGAAACAAACGTGGGGCTGTTGTCATTGACGTCCAGTAGAATCACCTGAGCTATGACAGAGGGATTTTTCTGATTTTTAGGGTCACCCATGTGGTCACTGGCAGTCACTTTAAATATGTAGCTTTTGCTACGCTCGCGGTCTAGCTGCGTGTTTGTCATGACGACTCCAGTGTGAGGGTTGATGTGAAAAGGCAAGTCCTCTTTTGAAAGATCAGGGTCAAAGGTCAAAGAATAAAATAGCTCACTGTTTTGCAGGCTTCCGTCCCCATCGCGTGCATTAAAGACATACACCGCTGATCCATTGACAACGTCCTCCTGGACACCGATTGTTACAATGTTGTCATTATAGGGGAACCAGGGGGTGTGGTCATTGACATCAGTTACGCTGATTGCTACAAATATGGTGGAACTGAATGTGGGGAGGGCTTCTGCCAGTACAACCAAAAAGTAACGCTGTGTGACTTCGTAGTCCAGATGCTGCGCCACGTAGAGTTCACCACTTTGTATACTAAACTGCAACGTTCCATCGCCCTCCACAATAGAGTATCGCAACTGTGTATGTGGGGCCATAGAAATTCCAAGTGATCCAATAACAGTTCCAATCTTTACATCTTCTTGTACGGTAAAGTGTCTGAGGCTTTGAAAATCAGCATAAACCTGTAATAAAGATAAGCTTCAGACACTGTATTTCAGAAGAATAAAGATTAATTAAGGAATAACTATATAACTATTTTACCAAAGACTTCAATCCAAGGTCACTTAAAAATGCACTTTAAACACAGACAATGGCACAACATCACTTTTATGAACTGGCCAGCTCTCCAACACCTTTTTTTAGATTATATTACACACATCTGTGTTTTCATAACTTTGAGCACCTGTATGTGAACAACTGCAGTCTCTTCCAGAGGTACAGAGCCACTGTCTATGGCAACCACCTTCAGGGTGTAATGCATCTGCGGGTTTGAGGAAAATCGCTCTGTGACCGTGATATCCCCACTGCGGCTGTCACTACTAAAGTGGCCCATATGATCATCTGAAGGTATAAAGACGAAGTACAATGCAGATTCTAACTTCATTAATCTGATATTTAGCTGTACAACAACTGCAATCGCTGTATCACTTTACCTTTAATGAGAAAACTGACAGTTCCATTTTCTCCAGCATCCAGGTCTTTGGCAAACATACTGATTATAACAGAACCCACTGGAATGCCTGCCCACACCTGTACAAATAAATGCATTTACAGTGCATTTAAGAAAGATATACTTGTTTATTAGTTGTGTGCTCTTGATATTAAACTCATGACCTTGGTGTGGCTAAAACCATGCTGTACCAGTTGAACTAACATGCAAAAATCTGGTTAGTAAAAATGATGATATGCATGTGCCATTTTACGACTGCCAGAAACTGCATAAACCATAACTAGACCTTTTCCACTACGGTTGTAATCTCATAAACTATAAATAACATAAAAATATAACATAAATATATATCTAGGCCGGGTCACTAACCCATTCTTTATGGATATTTTACCCCATTTTATTAACTCAGTAAACCTACAGAAAACACAAATATATCTATGAGAATTATGTTGTAACTACAAAAATTTCAAATGTATTGCAAACATTTTTATCATCCAGTTTCTTGAGGTCTCACCCTGGTGTGCTTACAGTATTAAAATGTATTGAAGTATCTGTAACACTTTACAATCACTAACAATGAACA
Source organism: Triplophysa tibetana (assembly GCA_008369825.1). Lineage (NCBI taxonomy): Eukaryota > Metazoa > Chordata > Actinopteri > Cypriniformes > Nemacheilidae > Triplophysa > Triplophysa tibetana. Next base: position 20,167,084 of record CM017896.1, on the reverse strand, counting down.
AAACTTCTACAACATTTATTAATCTTAGTTCATGTTTAGTTCATAATTTACACCAAAAAATGTTTAAATAAAACGTTGTAACTTTTAACATCAGGAAAAACATCACTTATTATTGTTGACTAACTAACATGATCAAAGATTAATTAATTCTGAAAACTATTTGCTCGTAGTTAGTCCATGTAAGTTAAAGTTATAATTCACCCCAAAATTAATCAAACAAATCGATTGACTCCCATAGTATTTATTTAACCTTCTATAGCAGACCATAGGGGGTGGCATCTGTTTGGGTCCTGACATTCTTCCTTAGTGTTCAGCAGAACAAAGAAATGTATTCAGGTTAAGAACAACCCGGGGGTGAATAAATGATGACAGAATTAGCATTCATGTTAACAAACACAACCTTATTGTAAAGTGTTACCGAACTCACTGTGCTAGGCTCTTATTGGTTGCTATTTCTTTATTATTCTGTCTCTCTTTTATTTTAAACTTATTGTAGTGGAGTAGGCGGGGCGAGACCTGTGGTTCGAGACCTGTGAGTAATTGTTAATGAGCGCCAGCTGTGCGCGCACCGGTCTCGAATCACGTATGAGATCGGGAGCATATAAGAGAATGAGCGACCGGACCATCGACGAGAGAGGACTGGGCCCGAATATGTTTTTTGGTCGTATGTATGTTTTACTTCCGTGTTTTTGTTGTGTGATTTGTTTTGTTCGCCGACGGTCCGCCGTGTGGGGCCGCCGGCTGTTATTATTTATATTAAAACTTTTTTTAAGTGTCTTCCGGTTCCCGCCTCCTTCCTTCCTTTTAATGAACCTCTCTACACTTATGGTAACAGGTACATTCAATTTCGATAAAGTTGTGTCGTGTGTCCTGTAGAGTAAGTGTGACTTTGACCTGTACAGTTAACTTTTTAGCTGCAGGCAGGTGCATGAACTGTGGGGGGTTGTCGTTGACATCTGTGACTAGAATATGAACAACAGTTGTGGTGTTGAGACGAGGTCGACCCTGATCTGTCACCATCACCCTCAGCACATGTTGAGCCTGCTCCTCACGATCCAAGGCCACCAGGTTAATGATCTCTCCTATATCCAGAGAGAGAGAATTTAGACCACTTTTCAAAAATATGTATGCACATCTTCATTAAAAGAATTCCAGGCATCTGTGCTTAAAATAAGATCATAGGAGCACAATTTGTAAAATAACGTAAAATACAAAAAATGATGAGGAATCATCTGAATGAGATTGGATATTAATTTGAAAGTAATTCTGACCTGTTCTGTGGTTGATGCTAAAGTATTTTCCATCAGACAATAGAATGTAGGATAATATTCCATTATTCTGAGAATCTCTGTCTGTGGCTTTTACTGTTCCTATTAGCCCATGAGGGGCTGGTCCCTCTTGCACGCTAAAGAAATACACATCCCTACTAAATACAGGTGCATTGTCATTCTCATCCTGAACCGTAACAACCACAGTTGACGTGGCCTCCATTGAACCGTCTTGCACTCTTGCATAGATGATGAATCTGTACTTGGGTTGAGTTTCGTAATCAAGACGCTGAGAAACAAACATCCATCCACTCTCTGGGTGGATACTGAAAGGTGGGACCGCAGTGATGGGTTCAAGAGAGTATGTGATGATAGGGGATGTTAAGGCAGGGGTTCCTCTGCTCTGGGTTCTTGAACTATAAGCACGAACCTGAATCACTCTGGTGTCTTTCGGGGCACTTTCTCCAATTTCGACCTGGTATACCAATGTTTCAAAGGCTAGTGTGTCTTCTGTCAGGTCTGATTTGTCCATCTCTATTATAAGATCTAGAGTAGAGTTCAAAGAAGGTTGACCTTCATCTTTGGCTATAATAGTGAACTCGTACCTCTGTCGAGAATCGCCAGAGAGGTCACTGTTCAGAGTGAGAGTCCCGAGATGTGGGTGAATGGTAAACAGTTGGCTCTCAGGATGCAACACGTACATAATTCTGCCATTAAGGCCGCTATCACTATCTTCAGCATGTGCAAGGAAGAGTGGTGTCCCTGTAGGGGTGTAATGGGATAAGGTGATGCGTTCTGAGTTCTTTGGGAATACAGGAGGGTTGTCATTGACATCTGTGATGGAGATATTGACCTGAGAACTGCTGTAGATAGGAAGGGTTCCTGTGTGGAACTGTAAGGTCAGGAGAACATGAGAGATGGACTCATGGTCTAAAGGTTTGTTTGTGGTGATGATGCCTGTGTGGGTATCTACTGTGAAAAGCCCCTGAGGATCACCAGAGGATATAACGTATGAGACTACCTCCACTGAATCTGCAATTCGAAGGAAAATTTAAATTTCAGCTGAATCAACCAAATTTTGACATAAGCATATCTTATAGTAATTAAACAAAGAGGTTACTAAAACTAAAACATCTCTTGTCATTTGGAAAACAAAATATATATTTTTTATATATCTTCAAACAGTTTAATCTATCCCCACATAGGACAGAAATACTTTAATGCACCATATAAGAACATTTGTGCTATGTGTAAGTTTTATAAAGTCACAAAAAAGCTTTGCATAAAGAACTTAATAACATTTTTAGCTTTTTACTGAATGTAAATCCCATTTTTCAGATAAAGAAACGTCACAATGATGCAGCATCTTAGACGTCATAATCACCAAACGCATATTCGCTTCTCATACCGTAACCGAAGGTGACGCCCCACACTGAGTATGATAAATGGAGACTGACACTAGAGAGGTACAATAGAGAGGAGGGTCTTAATAAATAAAGATTTCTATTTCATTTCTTTCTCACAAGGTTTGTGGGTTTTACTTGCAAAGTAGCTTTCTATTGTCCTGTTTGGAGCTCTAAAGGAAATTCTCCTGATTCTTTTTCCACATGTTCCACAGGAAAATACCAGCATACAGATTTTAAATGACATTTGTGAACCTGGATCACAAAACCAGTCTTAAGTAGCACATGAAAATTTCTGGTAAAAGAAATAAATAGTGTATTGGTCAAAATTATCCATTTTTCTTTTATACCAAAAATCATTAGGATATTAAGTTAGGATCATGTTCCATGAAGATATTTTGTAAATATCCTACCTTAAATATATAAAAACTTTATTTTTGTGAGTGGATGCCCTGCTACAGTGCCCCTGATTAACAACTTTAAAGGCAATTTTCTCAATCTCAGATTCCTGAGTTTTGAACCGTTGTGTCTCCGCCAGATGCAGTCATATTCTTAAAACTCATCAATCAATAGAAATCTTATTTATTCAGCTTTCAGACCATGTAAAAATCTCAATTTCGAAAAAATGACCCATAAGACTGGTTTTGTTGTCCAGGGTCAAATTTGTTTGAGTAACTAGTGGCAGAATTAAAATTTCAAAGCTTAGACACACAATCAAAGTCCACAAAGATTAAGGGATCTGCCTCTCTCTCTCACTAAGAAGTTTAGAAATTCCGTCTCTTCATCTGACCTTGAAGAGAGGGTTAATCAGTTAATCTAAATGATAACCTCAGATAACTGTCTGCCATTCAAGCAAAAGACCAACCATATGACCCATACCTTGAAACTAATGGACTGATTCAAATAACTAATTTAACGTCTCACGCTCAGTGTTTTTATTATATATTTAAAACTGTCATTTTGTGTGTCCCACTTAAGAATGAGCATATGTTTGCTAAAGAAAGAATTTAACTTTAGCTTACAGTAGCTACATTTTTTTACATTTAAATAAAATGTAGTATTTTTTGTCTTATGACTTAAAGGCAACTCTATTATATTATATTAGAAAATGTACATATATTTTTATAGTTCTGGAAATACTGGAAAAAATATTACAGTGTGGGGTTGTGTATTCCTAAAAATGTTAAATGGGTGGAGGTGCCACAGTGTTTCATGCATTGTGACTTCTTTACAATGTTAAACTTGCTGGCTTATCATGCTTGACATGGTCAACTTGTCAAAAAATGAGTTGGAGGTCCCAGCGTTAAAAGATGCCGGTCATGATCTGCACACGGTAAGTCATAAGAGCCATATGTCTGTACGTGCATGAGCAGTGGCGTCATTTCACCCAACGCCAAGGTATGGCAGACTCTCCTGAAGTCATACTGTACCTTGACATGAAGGTCTAACATATATTTATTAGTTCCTGACCCTATCATACATGCTGCTACTGCTTTTATTTATTTATTTATTTATTTTATTTATTGCTTTTTGTCATTTAATAAATAAAAAGTACAACAATAGTCTTAAATAGTCTTTTGATGAAAACAGCATATAGTTTAAAAACAAATGGAAGCAGTTCTGATTTGTGATGTGAAAATTTAGAAGTGTGCGTTCGGCGGATTCAAACTTGTAAAATATTACTTTGAAATGACCTGATCATACAGTCAAGGTATGACAGCCGCCAGCCCCTGCCATACCTAAATATACATAAGGAACACTGCATGAAGTTATTGTGAATCAACAGTTATGCAGGGATAATGCGGTGATGTATTGTGTGCATGTGCTTTAGTTCTGCTAAAAAATTCACGGCCTAGAAACTAGTGGGGAATATCTTGGAAGTAGTAAGAAGGAGCAGGATTTTTTTTACAAACACGTAAAATGGTATATATTGAACTTGGATTACTCTTTTTTTCTCACAGCTGTGACTGCCAGAAAATTTGGGCTAATGCTGCAATAAAGATTTATGACAAATTTAGATGGTACAGAACAAGGCAGCATGACTTATTCTTCAGTGTTGGAATGACATCTAACCCAGTGATCAGCTCCTCCATGACCCATAAACTGGATTTGACACTGAGGTAACATTTTCTGGATTTACTAAGGTACAAATGGCCAGGCGAGGTGCCAAAGAAGGTAGGATGTGTTTTAACCAAAACCAACACAGAAGTGACAAAAATTGCAATTCATTGACTCGCCACTAGAGACTGGCTCCAAACAGACTAGAATCTCATTAAACCACATGTTAAAATGCCCAACTTTATAGCATAAAAAAACTTGTTTAGGAGGACTATAATTAGCTTTCAATTAAATGTCATATTATATATGCTCAATTATAAACAAACTTTGATAAATAATATACGGTATACATAGTGCATAAATCATATAATCAATCCAAATTATTGTCTTTCTTTAAAAAACATAATTTAGTTTGAAAACATCAGAAAGATGGCAATAAACTCACTGGCGGGTGTAACAGCCTGAACTGAACCAACAGAGGATCCCGCAGGTGCATCCTCAGAAATGACGAAGGTGTAGTGGGGCTTTTGGAAGAGAGCTTGGGGCTGTTGGCTGTGTAGGATGTTTACGGTGATGTTAGCAGGATTAATGGTCGACAGCCCTCCTCCGTCCCGAGCGGAGACAGACAGTTTCACACTGCCACTACACACTTGAGACAGTGTAGAGTTTAGGTAGACATCTCCTGCAAAATAGACACAATAACATCTTATAGCATTTTTGCTGGTTCAATAATATAATGTATTAATCAAAGTTATTACATTACTGCACTGCTGTTCCGTCAACTTAGAAAAGGTTTACATATTTTATACATATAGATTTACAGCATAAGAATCCAGATAGAGTAGGATATACCCAATATCTTTACATTTGCTGTAACAGCTGATATGTAGGTAGATTTGACTGGTATAAAATTTGACCTATATTGGTATATTGGGAAAACATTGAGCATCAGTAAATCTGTGAAACAGGGGATCTGTTTGTTTCTTTGTACTTCTGACAGATGGTGGAGGCCCTGTTAGATTCTGTTACCTTGGTCTACCTTACAATCCAAAGCCTCTGTCTCCGTTTAATCTCTGTCTTTGTCACTACACTAACATCATGCTGAGGTACACTACATGAACAAAAGGGACGCCCCCTTCTTATAAACAGTTTTGACTATTTTAGTCTTTTGAGCAGTATTGAGAATATTAGCGACATTGTTAACCGTGATAAATAATATTACACAAATGATAATAGTGTAAATATTGTAATCCAGCAGCACCACTATCTGGTTTACACCACACATATAGATGTCGACTTTGCACCTGTTTGCCTTTTTTTGCCATTCAGTGCGATTTATTGGCTGAAAAAAAGTAACACAGAATAAACAAACATTAAGATAATTTTGAATGACAGCATCTTTTATCAATTATTTTTAAATTAATATCATATATTTAAATAAAAATCTCATTCTTGTTAATTCTTTTCTCTGCAGCGGAAATCGGATATTGTGACATTTTCGGAGGGACTTTGCTTTCACATTAAATTCTATGATATGATTGGCACTTTTATAAGTAATGTGCGATTACAGCCGCCATATTCAATGTTCCCATTTCTCCCATTCACATAAATTAGTTGTTTACATCTGCGATATAATGTCACATTTTTAATAAAAGAATAGACAACAATCTCATGAAGCATTACAAATCAAATCCAATTAAATATGACAGAAACAATATGCTGCTTTAAAGTTTTTAATTCATAAGGAATAAAACTACACATTTTAGTGTATATTTTATTGTGAAAAATGATTGGTATTGCTGAACAATAAAGAAGAGTCCGCCTGCCTCATTATAGTACAGAATAATCAAATGAATTATAAATATTAAAAATGATCACTACTAATCTAAATGGAAATTCTTGCTGTAGTCAAGAAATAAAAAACTGTGTGTACTTAATAAGAGGCACAATACAAAGACTAAGAACGCTTCTCCAATGATACTTAGTGCTGTATGTCTTCCACTCTCAGTCTGCAGTCATGTCTAGTATGGATTTAAAAATGTGCTATATAAATCCACAGGCCTCCTGCTGGGATGTGACACAAGTGATTACTGTATCTGCTACAGATAACTCTTAAGCTCAGTTTATTCTCGTGCGTAGGACCTGCGCCTTAGGCTACGTGTCGGTTTTAATTTATACTTCTGCGTCGTTGTCCGCGTCGACAGGCAATGACCACTAGGCACCAGTGTCCATGGACGTGTTGCTTGTGTAACCAAGACAAGAGCCGAATTAGAAGCAGCTCGTTTGAGAAGCATTAGCAGTGATATCTGCAAGTAAACAGTCACTTTTTGTAGCAGCTTGAAGTGTTAAATACAGAAGAACAAATAATTTACTCAGATAATTAATTCGGAAATGTGTTTGAGTAAATATTAGTTTTTTGACCTAAGGGAGGGGTTCAAGCAGACCAAAGGGTCCGCATTGAGTTGACGCACTGTTACATTTTTTGAGAGGTGCACGTCAGGCTACGGAGTAGGGTACGTGGCTCTGTGTAGGCCATGCCGTTAATCCTACGTACGAATATAAACTGAGCGTTAGTCCCACTATCAAGACAAACCTCAATACCCAGCACTTACCGAGCAATTAACCCATAGAAACATGGAACAAGATATGCCAGTAGTACCCTAGCCAGGATTAAGACTTGACAAATTCAACTAAGAAACTCTTCGAAGATACGAAGTATGCAACACTGTATAGGTACTCAAGATTAATATGGGATTGGCAGAAGCTGCATGTGTTACTTCATCTTTAAACGTCAATAGGAACTTATTAATATTGCAGTATTTGAGTTCTGAAAAATACAGTGCTGCTTTCTGGTATTTTTACCTGTATCTCCAGTTTTTAGTTTCTGCAAATAAATGCAAATAGGAACAAAATTTGTATAAGACATTTGGGAGAAATATTGATATTACTACAATTCACAGACTGTAAAAAAAAATGATAATTTAACCTAAACACAAACCTAAAAACTGACTTCATTTTTTCTGTGGCTATATACAGAATAAACTCCAGAACAGTATGTGATATGTAAACTTTTAGGTCCCAATTAAGTGATATAGAATTTTACCTGTTGACTGATCCACATTGAATAAAGAAGCAGAATGTCCTGGCAGCAGCTCATAGGTGATTTCCCCATAGTTGCCAGAATCCTGGTCAGATGCAAACACGCTGAGGAGCTTGGTGCCAGGTTGGGCATGACTGCTTAAACTCGTGGCATATCTCTCAGGAGTAAAAACAGGAACGTTATCATTGACATCCTCCACATCGATGTGAACAAATGCCTGCGAATTGAGACCATCCTATTGGGAAAAAAGTACAACACAGTTTTTTATTTAAAGGACCACTGAAGTGCCTTGGAGCATACAGCATTATTTGATGTGTTTGACGAAATTTCAACTCTTTGGAGCACATGATAAACAGTAAGATTTGAATGCTTACTGTATATCCACTTTACGTGAACTTTGTCATTGCTTTGAAGCACATTAGCTTATAGGCTAACAGACTAATTCTAAACACCACAAATAAACTTTGATTTCATGGGGAAGCTGAAAATCTACAATAGCAATAATTATATACAGACTTGATCTTCAGCTTTAATCAGGAGGTCATAGGTCACAATTCCATCTTCGTAGTCAATGTCTTGGGCCACACAGATTTCACCAGTAACAGAATTGATTTTGAAGAGAGGATGGGCATCCTTGCTGCTGTAGCCATCACAGAGGAAGTACTGCACTCTTCCAAACTCAGCATCATCAGTATCTGTGGCAGTGACCTGGTTCACATGGAAATTTCATCATGAAGGCCAATCTTATCCTATTTCCTTGGCATCCAACACTACAAGGAATTACCTCATATCCCATCAAAGAAAAAGTACTAGTCAGGCTAGTACCATACATAATGAAAAACCTATACTGTATTGATATTTCAAACCAAAACACATTTAACATAAGTGTAAAAAGTTAATAGGTGAACTATCCTTTATATCTGACTTTTTCAAAATAGAAGCATATTATAAACCACCTGGAGAATCAAGACAACTTGTCAAGACAGCAAAAGATCCAAAAGCTCTTGGACCACCAATGAAAACCAGCACAATGCAGAATTCAGAGTAATCTCAGATGCTGAAAGACTCTGTATAAGGCGCTTTGTGTGTTTAAAATGGCACTAAAATACTAATTTTAGAACGTATTGTAAATGTGTCTTTTCCAACAGCTAGAGGGCCAAATCACTATTACTGCAAATAGATGGTATATTATTTACGGATTATGATCTGACTAGAGATGCAGAAAATAAAATGTAATTCTTCATCCTTTTCAAATATAATTATTGCAGTTTCATTCAATGTCCTGTTTTTCTCCTATATTGTCCTATTTTAACAAAGGCCTAGTCCTGATTTAATCTAGTCCTTGTCCAGGAAATCGCTCCATAGTAAAAATGGAGTACACCTTAAGTGATCTTTTCATACAAATAACAAATAATACACATAAACCAATGTAATCAAAAGTATGTATAATTAAAATGAACCAATTATACAAAGCAGAAACACTTTTGCACCGGGGAGATAATTGTGATTTTTTGCTAAAAGTTTTTGATTCTTAAGAGTTTCCCAATTTTTTTATTTTCAGTATGATTTCTAATTGTCATCTGGTTTTAACTGGCCCATATCATTTGTCGGCAGAACTTTATGATCCGAGCATTGCTGTCATAAAACAGCGACTAGCATTTATGATCTAAATTGTTGGAAGGACTGGGTCAAAGTCTAAAAGAAATTGTCTAAACTTGAACTTTTAGAAAACTCTCTGCACGCAAAGCTGATTGTTACTGTATGTATGAATGTGTTGAGAAGATAAAATCAGAATTGCAGGAGTTAAACAAACACATCCTACTTTTGATGTGCAGAAGGACACACAGTTACATTTTTATGCCAAGCATATGTGCAACAGGTAGCAGTTTTGTACACATGTTGTACACACAGGGAGGCAAAGTAGGGAGCGGTGTGTTGTGGCTACTCTGTCTGCAACACTAGTGTCTTTGTGTATGCAGTTAAAGTCCAATGCAGTCTGTGTTTTGGAGAGTAAGGCTGTTTCTTTTTAGCCTTGTGACCACTTTCAATGCCTTTTTTGTTGTACACTCGCCTCATCCACAATAGCTAAGCTATTGTTTTAAACTGCTTAGTGCTTACTGAAAAGCATCTCACTCTCGTCCATGTTGAACTGACTTCACATTTAATTCTGACAATTTTTTGTTTTAATAGCACTTTAACATTTTGACAGAACAAATTCACAAAAAAATAATAGTACCATATTATTATCACCATCACAATAGATAATTGCTGTACATTGTATTTAAAGGAGTAGTTTACCCACCAATTTTTTTGTTGATAAACAGAAAAAGATATTTGAAAGAATGCTTGTAAGCAAACAGTTCTTTGCCACAGTTGACTACCATATTAGGAAAATTGCTTTACAAATGTCTTTCTTCTATTGAACACAAAAGAAGATATTTTGAAGAATGTATGAAAGCAAACCGTTCTCTGGCCCTTTCTTTGCTACCATTGTAATTTTTCCTTTGGTAGTCAATGATGGCCAAGAACAGTTTGCTTACAAGCATTCTTCAAAATATCTTTCTCTGTGTTCATAAGAAAAAAGAAATTATAGAAATCTGTAAATGATGACAAAAAAATGTGGGGGTAAACTGTCCCCATATTTCTATCATGATGAGAAATGTAATAATTTTACCTGTAATAGGCATGTCTCAATGGCTGTGTGTTCTTTGATTGTTAAGTTGTATAATTGTTGTTGAAATACGGGTTTATTGTCATTGACATTTTCCAAGTGGGTAGTCACAGTGGCTGTGGTGGAAAGAGATGGAGAACCACAATCAGTAGCCACCACCAAGAACTTCAGCTCTGACTGTTTCTCATAGTCTAAGCTTGCAGCAACAGTAATGACACCCGATGCTGGATCGATGTTAAAAAGATGCTCCATTTCTGACTGTACAATAGAGTAGACGATAACAGAGTTCCCTCCTTGATCTCTATCCGTAGCCTTCACTTGTAAGAGAGCCACTCCCTCATGCACATCCTCGGCAATACTCTCCTCATATGTGTTTTGCTCAAAAACGGGTGGATTGTCATTCACGTCAGTGATCTGAACTTGAAACGTTGTCTCGGTCCTCAGGGGAGGTAAGCCAAAATCTGAAGCAATCACAGTGAGCTCATACAGGTCCTTTACCTCCCTGTCCAGTTCTCCATCCACACAGAGAACGTAAAGAAAATCATCAATGGGTTTGAGAGTAAACATCAAATTCCCACCTTGAAGAAGAACATTGAGTTTCTTGACCTCCCCTAAATCAGGGTCTGAGACCGCAATCCTGGCAACATATTCTCCATGTCGTGCTCCCTCTGATACCTCAGGTGCTCCAGCCTCATTTAAAAACAAAATGCTAATATCTGGGTGGTTATCATTGACATCCACGACTTTAATAACGACAAAAGTATTGGAGGATTCAGGCTGAGTCCCAGAATCCCATGCGGTCACAATGAGCTCAAAAAATGTCTGTTTTTCATAGTCCAAAGGCCTATTCACACTTATGATTCCAGAGGAACTATCAATAATAAAAAACTCATTCGGGTCACTCTGACGGCGGTTAATGTTGTAAGTAACCTTGCCATTGCTGCCGAGATCTGGATCTGTTGCAAATACTTGGCACACAGATGTCATTAATGGGGAACTTTCCAATATGACAGCATTATACTCAGACTGATTGAACACTGGTTGGTTGTCATTTTCATCCAATACGGTAACATGCACATGTAACTGGCCTGTGTTTGGTGGTAAACCACCATCAAATGCCTCAATTGTGAGACTATAGAGGTCTGTAGTTTCTCTGTTTAATCGTCCTTGTAGAATAAGGTCTAATTTGAACACATTACCCCCACTGTTGCGGCTTTCAACAGTAAAAATGTTCCTTGTGTCTTTCATTCTGTAGCCCTGGATGCCATAATCACCCTTATCCTGATCTTGAGCTCCTTCTAGCTCAAACCGTGTTCCAAGGGGACTTAATTCAGACACATTCAACTGGATTGCTTCCACGGGAAACACGGGGAAGTTATCGTTTATATCCTTGACCTCAATTATAACTTTTATAACGTCTCCTGTAAAAGTGGCCGCCGAAAACTCGTACTTCTCTATGCGCTCTCGGTCCAACACCACGGCGGTAGAAATGATCCCGGTGTCTCCATCGATCTCCAAGTCTCTGAACACATGTGAATCTTTGCTCTCAGATATAAAGAATCCAAAACTGCGAATGTTCGCAGGTAGTCCAGCTCCTATATCCCCGACAATAGTTTTTGCAGGTAATCCTTCCTCTACGGAGAGACTGAGATTAGACACCTGCGCGCAACAGCTAGCACACAGTATTGTCGCTACGAGAAACCACAGCAAAGTCCCTGAATTAAACCCCATTTTTTAAGAACACACCGAAAAGCATTAATTACATTCTTGAAGTTTTGAGGCATTCATTATAACGAGGATGACACTATCGTCGAGGTGAAGTTCACTATCCAAAGCTGTGTTATTTCTCAGGAGCGCATTTCCTCCGTGTCTTTCCAGGCTCCTCAGTCATCGCTTGTTGGCTGTATTTTTCTGCTTGTGAAATAAAAAACACAGTCGAGACGAAAAAAACACAGAAGAGACGAAAAACGGCAAGAACGGTGTCTATATTACTGTAAAGTAAAGCGGCACCAGCGTGTGATGACTTTGACAACCTCCACGAGTAACGTGACGCGGAGCAGTATACAGCGGGTGTACACTCGACCCAATGCTGTGGGATGTGGCCTCTAGAATTTTCATCATATGTAAAATAGTAATAGTCCCAAAAACATATTTGATTAATATATCTTCGCTGAGTACTTAGGAGCTCAGAGAACGCAGGGTAGACCAGGGTCCTCCAGAATGTTCTAAGGGGCTCCCAGATTTTTTTTAAATAAAAGACAGCAAAAAAATTAAAGATCTACTTACTACTGTTTCAGTTTTTTACCGTTTACAGTTTCCTTTTTACAAACAAGATGTTGTTTTTAAAAATATCACTCTTACTAAAAGTCTAACAGTTTAAAAAGAGATGCGTATTTTAGAAAGGGGATCCTCTTAAAAGGTTTATTATATTTGTGGGTTCTTGAAGAATTCTAAAGACCCCTGGGGTAGACCATCCAGGTAGGCTATTTATAAATAATCATTTACATGAAGAACATGGGTGTGATGCACAATGTAACCCTATAGCATACACTCTTTGTTGATGCTAAAGGTTCTATTTAGAAGTAGAACCATGTCTTCTGAAGAACCCCTTTTCTGGTCAAACGTCTCTTTGTATTGGGAGAGGGTTCTTTATTCCAGCCTTTTTCGGTTAAAATTAAATCAGTTATTTAGAAGCTGCCTCTTGATTGGTTGTTTGTCCTGCATCAAAGTCTACAATAAAATCAGAAAATTTCTATGTCTCATCTTCAGGCTCCTGAAAACACAGCCAGACTTCTATTTAGCATAAACTCAACATCATAATTGCACACAAAAACAATGGATGTATCTGCCACTTAAGCAAACATTTACATTTACATTTAGTCATTTAGCAGACGCTTTTATCCAAAGCGACTAACAATTAATGATGTCATAATTTTACTGCTTGTCTTGACTGCCTTGTTGGATTGCTTGTACAAACTTGAAGCTCGGATAACTTCAAATTGTAATTGTAAATTGATTTTTATAGTTATAATTTACATGTAACCTATCCAGTTTTTTCTACACTTCTACTGCTTTTGAGTTTAAATGCGCTAAAACGTAGGCTATATGTTTTTTTCTGTAAAGCTGCTTTGTAACAATGCACAATTGTGAAAGGAACACAAAGTTAATCTCTATAAATATATAGCAATGCATTATATGTTGTATGTTCTGAGCAGTAGGAAATGAAAGTATTATTTGGTTTACATTTCGTTTACATTTCTTTTTTTAAATCTGCAAAAAAAATTAAAATGCTGGAAAAAGAAACTAAATAAAAAAAATATCTAACAGAATAAATAACAATGAGAATAAATAAATGTATCAATATCATAAATAAATGAAAAATAACAAAATAAAACCCCTCATGTCTTCTGATAAAAAATGGTTTGTTATAGCACCACTGAGGTTCTATACAGCATATTCCATGGAAAGTTTGGAACCTTATACAAAGGGTTCTATATAGCACAAAAAGGATTCTGGTATTATTACAAGCTAAATAACCTTTTTGGGACAAGTGAGAACCATTTTTCTTAGGAGTATAATTTTCAAATGCATGATGAATTTTATTTCATAGTTTAACAATGGCAGAATTGACATAAAATACCAAAGACATTATTATTTCAATTAGTTTTTCCATGAGATACGAGTGTTACTAGGCTTAGAATGTAGATAGGCCCCCCTGAGAACATGACTTACATGCCTATATCTTCATCATCATCATCATTCAATTAATTCAAGTAATGTCATGCCCTTGATATGTTGTTTTAGTAGGCTTAGTTAATTATCTGGACAATCGAGATGGACACATTAGATTGTATAGTAATAAGATGTTAGCAAGCATACAACCAGTTTTACAACCTGTTCAGACAGTTTAAAAAAGAAAAGTTATCCCCTGTTGCTGGTTAAGTAATATGTACTCCATGAAAGTTGTTTAATTCTACCAAATTACAAAAATGCTATGTAAAAATTAAACATCATTTATATATAAATAAACTGTTGATTTCGCAGAAAAGTTTAAATATTATTGCTCCACCACCTCTTCCAGTAAATGAATCTGCTTTTTGAGAACATTCCCATCTGCTGGCACGAACAAGTAAAGACACATAACAGGCTTGGATGGTTTTAACGACCATCACAGACCGACGGATATCTTGTTCTGGTAATACAAATTGGCTATAATATTTTCTTCGAAATATTCTAAATATATTTATTTGCGAAGTGAAACGTTTTTAATCTTTGAAACATCAGATTAACTGTAAAAATATCACAGGGGTTGGATGAAGGTATTTCACGAATGCGCTAACATTTGGTTTATAATCCCAAAATGAATTAATTAATAATTAATAAGTTTAATTTAAAGTATTTTTATTAACCATAAGTACATTATCACTCAATTATAAAGTAATATTCGCCATGTGGATGAATACACTTTTACGTATAAAAGTCCCATGAGTGTACTTTTAACAAAGGTGTCCTGTCCAATTGTACTTCTTACCAATTTTTATCATACCTTTTATACACATCAAATGAGTTCCCGTGAAAACATTATCTTACAATTTTTATGTAAACTGGCCAAAACGTATTTCTGACTTCCGCTACTCCCGGAAGTTACGTTTCTTATCCGGAAGTCTTGCTGTTTTACATCCGGACGGTTTGTGATTGTTTAATGTGTGAAGTTTTTATATTTCAGGTTAATCGCCGTAATCGTGTTTAAGGAGTTAAATCGAACATGACTGAGGTAACTGAGCTTTGGTTAACGGGTCTTCATATTAATTGTTTGAGTCACGTTAGCGTTACTTAACAGCGTGTTTAGGAATGAACGCGGCGAGCTTTATTTCTGTCCATGTGTGCTCGTGTGCATCTATGCAAGTTATCACATTTATCCCTGAACGGATACAGATTGTTGTGCATTTTGTTTTTTTTATTTACAGGATGTACAGAAGCACTCGGTGCACACGCTTGTGTTTCGATCGTTAAAGAGGACTCATGATATGTTTGTGTCGGATCATGCCAAACAAATAGCGCTGGACGAGCAGAGGTAAACGGTCGTGAATATGAAATCGCAGTGATATTACATACAAGACGACGAACTTCGTTGGTCCTTTACATTCTTTAATCATTTGTTTTTTTCACTTCACATATTCTATAGCTACAAGATGAAGATGGCAGTAAAGATGCGAACAGAGTATGGACCCGTGTTACACATGCCAGTATTGAAAGAGGGGAGAGATAAAGGGCCACTCGACGCTTCTGACCCCTATGGCCAGATAGGATATCCCCTGCCAGGTACTTCCTCTTCATGCAGTAATGCACACAAAACAAAGTTTTTATACATGAATGGCTTTAAAGTGATTAACCAGCGCATCAATGCATAATAACATGTTGCTTCAATGCCAGATTCTACTCCAGATTACATGGTGACAGGAACACATCCATATCCTTCTGCTCCAGGTAAGACTCAGGTTGCATTTATATTCTGCCACTGACAAATGTATGGTATCTGTCTCAAAATGTTAGATAATTTTATATGCATAGCTTAAAATTGTATTCCTCAGAGGTCTAATTTAATTTATTTGTAATGTCATCAGGAGTCACTCTCACTGCAGACACACTGATGCAGAAGATGCCCAGTGAAGCAGGTGTTCACTCCATGGCTCTTGCCCTTCCTCCGTCTCAAGCAAGGTACATGTAAACACACACTTCAAATTTCGGTTTTCTCTCTTTCCATAAAAAAGTAAACTTCAGTTCCTGTCTGTCATATCTTTGAAATTGTTCTACGATGTTCAAAAATATTTTTTCAAAATAAAATGTTGTGAAAGTTTCCTTTGAGCCCTGTATTGGTAGATTAATGTTTCAAATGTTATTTTTTGTTCTGCAGGCAAGAAGCAAGTCGAACTGCAGCCAGTGTGGCAGATATTCACAGACATGCGGGAGGTGCAGAGAGATCTCAGCCTCCACAACACGCACTGGTAAGCACATCCTGTATCCAAAATTGCCATTTTGCCCCTTAAAAGCTTTTTGACATTTGAATTCCACTTACTTTGTCACATGTTGTTTTATATATCAGCAGGCTATTGTAATCTTCTCATTGTTAATGTTGTTTTAATAATGTATTTCATTTGTTTTTCACTCCCTGACAGTCTCTTGTAGAAGGAGGCACCAGAAATACTGTGCTGGTGCCTAGAAAAGCTCCTACGATGCCCAAACCTCAGTGGCATCCACCATGGAAACTCTTCAGAGTAAGCGCACTGCAAGAGCTGTGCTGATTTGTTCAGCACGTTTTTTAATGTCTCAAAGACAAAAAAGGGTTTAGGCATAAAAAGAGGGATACTGCTTTAATTTGGTTGACTTGGAAAGTTTTCTGTTTAATTTAATTGTTTTTTTTTTTCTGCGCAACTAATAAACATCATAAATGTTTCCCTGATTTATAGAATACACCCACTAAAGTGTCAGTGTTACAATCTTGTCAGGCATATTTACAACATACAATTTAAGACATTAAGACCCGGTTTCACAGACAAGGCTTAAGGCTAGTCTCAGACTTAAAGGAATATGTGACCTATCTGAACTGAATATAACTTGCCCAGAAATCTCTTAAAATATATCTTTGCCATTGTTTTGTCTCAAGTTATTCTTCTAAGGCATTTTCATAAAAGTGACACACATCTTAATTCAACTAAGGCATAGTCCTGTGTCAAGTTTATCCATGTCTGGGAAACCAGTCCTAAAAGAATAATTACTTTCACCCCAAATGTTAATTAGTTGTACTTATTTTTTTTGCCTTTGCCCTTGGTTTTGCCCAATTCTCAATAATAATTCTTCTTTTCATGTAAAAATACTTTGTTTACAATGGCAGTGTTTCAGTGGACACTGTTTTCAGTTCATAATACTGATCTTGTCCTTTTGTGCCTCTCAGGTCATCAGTGGGCATCTTGGTTGGGTCAGATCTATAGCAGTGGAGCCTGGTAACCAGTGGTTTGTGACTGGATCAGCAGACAGAACTATAAAGGTGAGCTCCATTCTTCAGTGCAAGTTAAGACAATTTCCCCAAAATAAGACAGAAATGCTTTTGCCAAAATTTAAAACCAGCTGTCCTTGGCAGTAATTAAACAGATTTATGAAAGACGAATTTGTTTAAATTAAACTTTAACTTGTCATTTTACTTTTACCTGGTATCAGATTATAGACCTGATGCGCACCTCTCCAAAAATGTAGCCGCTTGTCAATGTGACGCGGACCACAAGCACTGTGATTGGTCTGCTTGAACCCCCTACTTTCAGGTCATTAACTGTGCCATAGCTTCGAGTTTACTCATAAGCATTTCCAAATTAATTATCTAAATAAATGAAGTGTTTCTTGCCACTATCACTGCTAAATGCATCTCAGACAGTGTACACAACGAATCCTTTCAGCTCTTGACATGGTTACAAAAGCATCAACCCTGTGGACACTGACGCCTAGTGTCTATTGCTTGTCAACGCGGACAACCTATAAATGAAACTGCCTCGTTGAGTGCAGCATAGAGGCTATGGCGTAAGTCTGACGCAGAAGTTAAAATCCGCCTAATGCTGGAGTGATCCCCTTTGTTTGTTCCACAGAATTTATTTCAGTCTTTTTTAAAGTGACTCATTTTGCGTGTATATGCTATCACCTCAGTAAATCAGATCAGTGTAAAAATAGATGCCTTATACAGTAGTTTCTCTAGTGCAGTGTGTAGGTCATGGGTTGAATGCAGAGGAAACAGACAACTGAATGTAGATCTTGAACGCACCTCAAGTGCTTTTTGGATTAAAGCATCCTTTATTCTCTTATGACAGATCTGGGATCTCGCCAGTGGAAAGCTTAAATTGTCTCTGACGGGTCACATCAGCACAGTGAGAGGTGTGGCCGTAAGCACACGTAGCCCATACCTCTTCTCCTGTGGGGAGGACAAACAGGTTAAATGTTGGGATCTAGAATATAACAAGGTATACACTTTTTCATGTATGTTCATTTTATAATTATAAAATATCAATAAAGAGTGTCTCCAGTCATATTTGCTACAATGCATGTGCTGTGTTAATGGTTAATGTTCTTTTATTCAGACGGTTGTTATATGTATTTTTTTGTTGCCAATATAAGGTTATAAGACACTATCATGGCCATCTGAGTGCAGTCTATGGCATTGACCTCCACCCTACCATTGATGTGTTGGTGACATGCAGTCGAGATGCCACTGCAAGAGTAAGCCATCATGCAATCCCTATGCCTCAGTTTTTTAATTGTCTTGATGATAATGGTTTACGATGAATCTGCTGTAGCAAAGTAGTAGATATGTTGTTTGTGTGTGCTAGGTTTGGGATATCAGGACCAAGGCGAATGTCCACACCCTATCTGGACACACTAACACAGTAGCTACAGTCAAATGTCAAAGCGCTGAACCACAGGTGATTACAGGTAAGCATTCATGTCATTCAGATCCTGCCTGTAAAACTTGTTACACAGAATTAGCAGATGTGCTTTAAAAAAATCTTCATAGAACATTTACGTTTTTCATGGAATTAACTGATGGTTTTCTGTTTTCTATGTGCTTTGCTCCTTTAGGCAGTCACGACACGACTATTAGACTTTGGGATCTGATTGCTGGCAAGACAAGAGCCACACTGACCAATCACAAAAAATCTGTCCGTGCATTGGTGCTCCATCCCAGACAGTAAGTCACTATGTGAAATGGTGTTTCAAGTTGCTCTGTATAAAAAGCACAACTAACTAACATGAACAGAATAATACATTTGTAAAGAGAATAAAGGTCTCCCAGTCCCTCTTTGTTCAATTAAAAACCAGTGATTTTAGTGAAGCTTTCTGGAGATGTTATGTACACCATTTTCTTCATTTTACAGATACACTTTTGCATCTGGTTCTCCTGACAACATTAAGCAATGGAAATTTCCTGACGGAAACTTCATCCAGAATCTTTCAGGACACAACGCCATCATCAACACGCTAGCTGTCAATTCAGATGGTGTACTGGTGTCGGGAGGTAAAATACAACCCACATTTTGTGTTACAAAACGACTAATATATTGTGCTATTGTATTTACCATCATCTCACTATAGATTTTTACCAACACATTATTTTGCTTTTTGTCCTTTTTAATGTTAATTGTGTATTGTGCGCTTAGTTTAGGCAGTGCTTTTAATTAATAGGTCTGTGTGAAAGTTTTTAGTCGTATAATTTTTATCAGGAGTTAATTTGAAATGCTGTGTCTTACTACTTATGTGAAGATAATATATAATGTTTATAGATCTATTAGGATCTATTGTGTTGTGTCCTGTTGTTTTACTGTCACCCAATACATTTTTTCCCTTGCATTCCTAACATGAACAATAACATTTCTTACTCCTAACTTCTTACTACTTTAGCTGATAATGGCACAATTCATATGTGGGATTGGAGAACTGGCTATAACTTCCAGAGGATTCATGCTGCGGTGCAGCCTGGTTCTCTGGACAGTGAGTCCGGAATCTTCGCCTGTGTGTTCGATCAGTCTGAGAGTCGACTCATTACAGCAGAGGCAGACAAAACTATTAAAGTCTACAAGGAGGATGACACGGCAGTAAGACACTCCCTTCACTACTAATGCCTACTGGAATCGAATAATTAAATATCTTAAAGTTCTATAGTTCTGAAAAGCAAAATCCTCATGATTTAGATGATTCATAGATGCTTCATAGTGGTTATATGTGTGCATGGCGACAAATAATTTTTAGGAATTTTGTTTATAAAAATGTGGATGTTTATTATTTTTCTGTAGATTTTCTTTTTAATGTTTTTTTTCTCTTTTAGACTGAAGAATCCCACCCCGTTAATTGGAAACCAGAGATTCTGAAGAGGAAAAGATTTTAGTTTTTTTTTAATTGGAACCTTTCATTTTGCTTAAACTAACATTTTGTCGGATGATTTCCAATATGCTGTTTGCTTGTAGCATGAATGTAAATGGCACACTAATTGTGAAACAACTCTCCATAATGTGTCGCATTCTGCTTCTATTTGCCTTTTTAACAATATGAAAGTTACAACAAAAAGTGCGAGTGTGCATGGCCAGTCCTTTCAACTGTTCATTTTGATTTTCAATACATTTTTCACAAGTTTGAATGGTAACTGTTCTGTTTTCTAACAGATCATTGTTAACCATTAGGATTCAGATGCGCAGAGATACAAATAAAACGAATATTGTTTCTTTTGTGCATTTTTTATCTTTTAGAAGTCAGTTATAGTAATGATGACATTACATGAACATGTTTGCCAGGTTTAAGTGAACTCAACATCTGACTATTTTGTACTTCAATGTTTTATGTTTAATAATTCAGAAAACATTAAAAGGAAAAAATTACAATTTTGTCTGTAAAAATGTTGTATTATCTGACATTTGCTACAACAATTTTGTAAAATAGAGAACTCTGGAATCCAGACAACAAACTGTTTGGTTATTAAACTGACCACCATCAATTCCTGTACTTAGTTTTAAAAAGAAATTCTAGCACAATGGGCAAGACATGAGAAATATTTCAAATTAAAAGCACTTCTAAAAATGTTTAGTTAATGTAAAAAATAAAATAAAAGTGAAATATTTTTATTTGTACCATTGTAAATATGATCTCCACAAACAGGGAAAAGTCGTGCTTGTTAAAATTATTACAAGCTATTATTTGTTTATTGACGTTTCTGCAGTATTACATGTTTTAAAAGACATTTGCAATTAAAAAAATAATTATGTAGTTGCAATATGACATCGATACTTGCTCAATTTAAAAAGTACACTAAAACAATATTTAAATGTATATAAATACTTGAAAACACAAATGAAAATCAAAAGAATGATGTTTGTGTGGTTTTAAAATTTGCATTTATCTTATTTATATTGATACAATATGTTTTTTAAGTAAGGCTTGAGTGAGGACTAGTTCTAGAACTATCTACGGGTGTCGCTGTTGGGCAGTAAAATAACTGTTTTACAGGTTACAGTCTCACATTTGTTTTTCCTTCCTAGAAAATGTCACTGCGAGCAAACAGCCAGACTTTATCAGTGTTTTATCAACGCAAGTCAGGCAATATTGACTTCTTGACCAAGTTCCCCACTACTACTCCTACACAAAGGTTGTGACACCCACTCTTAACCTGAAAAACAAGCACACCGACACACTCCACCATTTATTTAATAGGGCTTATGAGTCTCTTACTTTCACTCACAATTCACTTCTCTAGTTTGCTTTAATCTAACTTGCAAATAAACAGAGAATTTTTCAGGAATGTTAAACCTCTTCTTATCTCCTAAGTTTTAAGGGGCCCATGTATTCATTAGTGTTCAATCTCACTTATATTGTAAAGTCAGGAGGACTAGAGAAGACCTTTCATTTTAAAAAATTGGAAACATTTATTCATTTTTTGTCAGGTGCAGTGCCTTAGACGAGATGCAATTCAAACAAGTTGAAATTTAACAACATGGTTTATGTATGAATCTTCCATATAGAAAACAATCACGTCTAGGATATCGTAATACAAATAACATAATGGAAAAATCTGATTACAACAGACAATATGTTCACACTCACTTGAAACGTCATGTCATTCCTGTATTTCAAAATTAGATTTGCAAAAGCAAAATGCATTAGTAGGGTCTTTAAATGTCTCCGAACTGCTTGACACCACTCTGCTGTCCTCCGGCACCAATTCTGTTTATGGGAATGATCTTCATGGTTGTCTCCTTCAGAGAATACCAGCGACTGTGCCATGTGGCCCAAATAATGCCGTTATCATGTCCATTCTGACTGTCCTTCTCTGTGTACTTGCCACCTGTAAAGAGAAAAACAATACCTCAGAAAAGAGGTAAAAAACTATTCTGTCCTTTATTGACAAAAACCAATTGAAGTTGTATAAAAAGCAGACTGTCAATTATTATTTGTCCTTGACAAATTACAGTTCATGATTTTCTAACCACAGCCTACAACTGGTTTACTAATAAAGTCTATATGAAAGTCATGGGTTTACCTGTGTAGTATTTTCCATTGAGATGAGCAGCGTGGCAACGGTTCATCCACCAACCAGACCCCTCCTCCAAGGCACAGTTTTCTTGAAACTTGTCATTGTCTTTATCAGGTGAACTGAACTGCATGCCGTTGTGAGACGTGTAGAATTTGTCACTGGGGTCATCCCCGAAGTCAAAGCCGTCGAAAGCATCCCCAGCATCTCCACCAAAGTAATAAGCATACGTCAAACGGTATGCATCGATTTCTGGTCCAATTTTGAATGTGGCATAATCAGCATATCTGACAAGAGATGTTTACAGGAGGAAAATGTTGTCAGAACAACTGATTATACTCTATTTCTATTGATTGCAGTTTTTCCTGATATTTGATCTGAGAAGAGTTCATGCAATGTTACTTGGAAAAAAACATGGCAGCAGTACAAAGTCCTGTGTGACTACAACAAAAAATTTAGTTTACTTTAGATCTAAGTGACAGTTCACCCGCAAAGTAAAATTCTGTCTAGCCATCTTATCATTTCAAACATCTATGACTCTCTTTCTTCTGCAGAACACAAATGAAGATATTTTGAAGAATGTTGTTAACCCAACAGTGGCGGTACCCATTCACTTTTATCGTTTGGATACCAAACTCATGCAGCTCAAAGGGTCCCGCCGTTATTTGGTTACAACATTCTTTAAAATAACTTTTGTCTTTTGCAGAAGAAATTCATACAGGTTTGAAATGACGAGATGGTGTATAAATAATGACAGAATTTTCGCCCTTGGGTGAACTATCCCTTTAAATTGAATGCTCAGGAGTGCCAGATCCTTCCAAATATATAAAACATTAGCTACTAGGAATAAATGAAGTGTGGAGTTCCGCATTACACCCTGAAACTTTGACAGCATTAAAAAGGAAGGTGTGTGGGGGTTTTCTATAATTCATTACTTTTTGTTGCCTTCCCAATCGACCATTTCTATCCTTAGGACGTAGGGCACACTAGACTGAACTGACAAAAGATGCATCTTCTCATTGCCCAGCCAGAACTCTGTTCTGTCATCTGGCGAAAGGTACCCAAAGCCTTCCTTATACTGAATCCAGTTTTTGTTAAAGTCAACGCTCCCGTCACGTCTCTGAAAAACATTTAATCAATTCATTTTGATTGACATTCAACACTGTTTTATCAAATAACTGAGTTTTCCTATAGAAAATGTGTACCCTCTGAAGGACAGTCCATCCTCTTCCAAAGCTGTCTATCTCACAGTAGACCAGGAATGGTTCTAGAGCTCTGGCTGGTTTCACGTAGTAGAGTCCACTGACCTTACCGCCTTTGTTTGCGATGTCCTGACAGTCTGGGGACAAAGTGTAAAAAATGTACTGCAGCACTCTACTATTATGTAAAAATGCTTCAATCAGCTTTTCAACATCTATCACTGTTTTTTACCTTTGCCTGTTATTGTCTGAATTTCCACGGTGTCTTTACAGGGCTCTTTGCACATCTGGTCCAGCTGGAGAGACATCTGCTTTAGATCGACCATTTTATTCGCATTAGCTTGTAGGGTCGTCTGCAGTTGACTAGGTGGATGGAAATAAAATCCATTAGGATTGTGATTTGTTAAGTGGCACCTGTTTATTAAATAGGACTAAAACAAGGTATCGAAAGGTTCTCACTTTATTTGGTCCTCCTGAGCGACAATGCTCTTCTCAAACCGTAGTACATCATCCAGCATGCTTGAGGATTTTTTGATGTATGTATCTGATAAACAAATTAACTTTACTCTCATAAACATAAAACTTAAAAACAAACCAGATACTTAACAAGGACAAATAATTCAAAGATTAGAACTAGACTTCCTTTATGTACTGTATTATTTTACATGAGGAATCTGAGATATTATCTAAAACTGTTTGTAGGGGTTTTTCCCACTATGAATTTTGAAAGGGTGCTACCTGGTGATTGCTTTTGAGCTTGTGTTTCCGAGTCTTTCAGGTAGACCACTTTGTCCTGTGCTCCTCTGGTAAGGTTGACGATTTCCTCCAGATCTTGTTCCATTTGATCCAGCTGTCTGTCCACATCAGGTTTGTACCGGTGCAGGTAATCAGCGACTCCACATGTGGTTGGGCAGTATTTGCCCTTCAAGAGAAAGACAAAAAAGGTTAGCACACTTGAAAACACTGACAGATACACTGAATATTTTAAGTGGAATACGGAATAGATGTCTTATGCTATACTTACAAAACCATCGTTGGGGTTACATTGTTCCTGTGATGGGGTATAGTCCCCTCTCAGTTGCTTAGGGTGAAAAAGCAAGAAAAAAAAGATTTGCAAATAAACCTTACAACAAAGTTGCCATTGCAGTGAAATCAAAATCCTGTGTCGCTTACCGCTGTCGATATTGTGGAAAGCAGAAGAATAAAAGCACCCACATGTATGAACTGGGCCATGTTGGTCCTGCAGTCAGTGTGCTGTATCCTTGCGATTGTGAGTGACCGTTGACTACCGCAGTATATTTATCCGATCAAGGTCCTACTCAGCGATGGAGATAACGGTCCACTATACAAACAGGAGATACCACCATTCCCGTCATACTCACTGCGTGACTCAGAACTAACCATAAATGCTTCAGCATTTAAGTCAACATGTCCTTGGTAATGTCCAAGTACAAAGTAATGTACGTAAATAGTGAAGGTAGCAGAATGAAGAATTTTACTACTGAAGATAGCCAAAATATCTCACTGAAGATGTAGGTACACATGTTAACCATATCACTGCTTGTTTAAAATGTTTATTATTCAAAATAAAGGGGCAAACTAAAAAGACAAACAGATAATTTACCATAACACAGAAAAATCGCATTTCTGCTGAACTTATGGGTCAGTCTTTGCTCTATTGTAATAGTTTCACAACATTTTCAACATTTCAGTTCAGTAGACACATATGCTGTCATACTTTAATCCTCACCACCTAAATAACACCAAAAATGTCATGTCAGGACAAACACTGACATCATTGGGTCATATGATAGCTGTGTCAGTTTAAGTAAACAAATATGTTTTCATTACTATTATTATTGAGTACTAAGAGCATTAATAAAATAAGTGTACAAACAGCACAATACTACAGTTAAATTTATGGTGATATCAAATGTGCCAGTCATTGTATCTTGTCAAGCATGAGGGTCCAAACATACTATAAATACTGCCTCTGAAAGACCCACATACTATTTTGCCTAATTGTTCAAACATCTCTTTGGTAGCTTTTTACTTGAGAGTAGAAATGAGTTGTCCTGTCTCCTAAATGTTTTTTTTCTTCATGTTGAGCACATGGTTTGTTTTTTGGTTATGTGTTCACCTTACTGTGCTCTGGTTTCACGTTTGGCTTTGTGCACTCTACTGATTTTACATTTATGGATTTGTTAGACACTTTTATCAAAAAACGACTTACATTGAATTATACTATACATTTGTATCAGAGTATGTGCAATCCCTGGAATTGAACCCATGATCTTGACGTCGCTAGCACTATGCTCCAAATACTGAGTTACAGGAAACTAAGAATATGATTTGCACTTTTTTGAGTGAACATTTGAGCACATGGCTTGTATTGCTGATCATTTACTTCATGGTCTTCTTCAGTCTTGTGTTTTTTGTCAGAATGTGTTTTTTGATTTCTTTCAGTTACTTCTTCTGTTCTGTTCCTTTATACTGAACATTTTGCTTTGTGGGGGATTTTTTTTTGGTCTGTTAGATGGTTTTGATTTCAGAGCTTGTTCCATCTACCTTGTCTTGGGACTGTTTTATATGTACTTTGGGGAAATATATCTAAACTTGGAAACATAAAATACAATGGGTTTTTTTTTGGAAACATTTGGCATTTGAGTAATTTCTTTTGTTTCTCATACCCTGTCTCTGAGACACTTTGCGATCTGGAAGATTGTCAGTTGAGGAAACCTCAGTAAACAATCTCTTTTAAGACGGTGTTCAAACCTGCTTAATGTTAAAGAATTAAAACATGCCTATGATAATAAACTATCATGTTTTTATGTACCAATGGTGTTTGTGGTGGGACCAGTGGTCGAAGTGGTGTTCTATGTGTAGAGTGACCCATGTTGTATGTTTAAAAATAACTCTTTGCCCTGGGGATGTATTAAAGTGGGATCTTAATAGCTTGTAGTTAAATTATAATTTAAAAATGTTTATAGATGCAATTCCTCTACATTTTTAGGGGTGAAGCCCCCACGATGCACCCTTCTCTCCGCGTTCACCCCATTTTCAACCCTGACTTTACATTTACATTACATTAAATAAATTGGCATACGCTATTATTCAAAGCGATTTAAAAGTTGGAGAGCATATAAACATTTTGTCAACACGCTAAACAGAACCCTTCAATTTACAAGGCCATGCTTCTAGGAGGATTAAAGCTGGAGTAAGCTAGTGAAGTGCTGTGCAGTATGTAAACCTCACTCCCCGGCTTCAAGGACGACAGGGTCGGGAGAGAATGCTGACCCCAGAGCCCTCTCCCCGGACAGCACGCCAAATACGCATACTATATTCTCTGCTTAACTTAACCCATTTAATTATTTGCTAAGGCGAACTCGTGAAACAGACAGTTATTGGTTAGTCAAATAAATGCGGAACAGGTATTACAGCTGTTTTTTGAAAGTTGTGAAAGATGCTGCAGTTCGGGAGGAGGCTGCAGTTCATTCCACCACAGGGGAACCGATTAAGTAAAGGTTTTTGCATGCGGTTTAGTGCTTCGCTCTGATGTTACAACCAGGAGTTAGGCGAAAATGGACGAATTTGCCATCATCGTTCTGGGGTCAGTGTCAGAGAATTATACTTGACTTGGGTGACAACTGGCAGCCAGTGAAAAGAAATGAGGAGGGGTGTTACATTGGATCTTTTAGGCTGATTGAAAACTAGACATGCAGCTGGATTCTGGATCATTATCAAGGGCTTGACTGCATTGGTTGAAATGCTGTCCAGTAGAGAATTGCAGTAGTCCAGTCATGATATGACTAGAGCTTGGATTAGAAGCAGAGAGGCATGCCCCGACAAGAACCCCCTGATTTTCCTGATGTTGTAGAGCACATACCTGCAAGTTCGACAGGTTTCTGCGATGTGGGAGGTGAATTTCAACTGGTCATCAAGCATTAACCCCAGGTTCCTTTTAGACTTGGTGGGTGATATAGTTGAGGATCCGAGCTGAATGATAAGGTGGTTTTCAATTGATGTCTGCAATGGTATAACCGGGAGTTCTGTCTTGGAGAGGTTGAGTTGAAGGTGATTAAACAGGCAGAGAGTTGGTTAAATACCACCATTTCGAGGGTCTTGGAACGGAAAGACAGGAGTGAGATTGGACTGTAGTTGCTGACCACTGAAGGGTCGAGTGTTGATTTCTTGAGTTAAGGTGTACCAGGGCTTGTTTAAATGTGGTGGGGACAGTACCAGCGGTGATTGATGTGTTTATAATGTGTGCGACTTGAAGCAGTAGAGACGGAGAGATGGAGGGGAGAGGGGACTTTTAGTAGGCCGGGTGGAAGGGAGAATTTTGGACACATCAGTCTCTGAGAGGGGAGAAAAAGAAGAGAGTTGAGGATAGCAAGGGGTAAGAGAGAGATCAGGGATGTGTTGAGCAGAGAATTGCCTGCTGATGGTCTCCACTTTATCTATTAAGAATTTGGCAAAATTTGGTGAAGGTTAAACGAGGAGAGGAGAGCTAAAAACTTGTCTGCTAGTTCTTTTTCTAGGTGAATGCTGAAGTCGCCTAGCATTACCAGTGGAGTGCGGTCTTTCTCTATAGAAGAAGAAGTTTCCCAGTTGACCTGGATATGCTATTGTTGAAAACACAATGTATTTTTGATGGATAAGTGAAGGTCATTTCATGGAATTCGAATATGGAGTTGCTGCAAGGAAAAGACAAAGGAGTGAATTTCCAGGTGTTGCCGAGAAGGACGAGGAGTGTGGGTAAAATTGAAGTTGAATTGAGGAGCAGTTTTCTTTTTAGAGATCCATTTTTCAGTAAGTGCTAGACATTGAGATTAGACTGACTGGCGAAGGTTGGGATGAAGTCTGCCTTGTTGTCAGATGCCCGGCAGTGGAACTGCCAGTCATCTGTCAACAAGGCATATGTGCAGTGCATAGTGACAGAAGATGGTTCTGAGGTTTCCACTTGGTAAGTTTGTAAGTGCATCTACGGTGGACAGTCATAATGGGCTGGAAAAACATGTTAGTAGCAAAAACAAAACAATAGACAAAAGAAAGTATGTCAATTAAATAAAATATAAACGCGATATGGGGTGCCCTACTGGTGTTACTGTACGATGGAGTTGCGCAGGTAGAGTCGCAGGTCTTTACCTCATCGGTCTGCACAGAAGGGCTGCCGCTTCCACATCAGAAATGAAAACTTATATAATCTCACTGATTATAGCTCACTGATAGCTTAATGGCAGGGGCGGACTGCCATCTGCCGTTCAGGGCGCTTTCCAGGTGGTCCGCTAGCGTATGGTGCCGGATCTGACACTTCGGGCGTTCAGATACCCCCCCATCGACATAAATAGTGGAGGACCGAGCGCAGCTCACCTAAAGCGCTTCGAAGTGACTAAAAGTGCAAGGTGAAAAGCTCAGGCTAGATGACTAGGTGCTAATAACGGCTATGTAACAAACGTCTCTCCTGTTTTTGCCAAGTGATTGATATCCTATCATTTTATTTTTAGTTTATTCTTCCATGACTTTGGATTCAAGTTCTTGTAACTTTGATATTGTAGACATTGTTTGTCTGTTACGTCTAAACATTTACATTTATGCACTTGGCAGAGGCTTTTATCCAAAGCACCTAACATTGCATATTTCCTATACATTTTACATAGGTATTTGCAATCCCCTGGGATCGAACCCACAACCTTGCTTTGTTAACGCAATGCTCTTACCACTGAGCTACAGGAAAGCTTATGACGAGGTTTTTTGTTTTATGTTTATTTTCATTAATATCATCATTAATCTGAACAGATTTCGGCCAGATTTCATAGAGTGGGACCATACTGAATTCTGTTGACAACAGAGAGCACAACAAGACACGACTGACCTAATAGTCAATTTCGGCGTCTGTGAACTTAAACAGCTCTGAACTCTTCCTGAACCTCTCTTAAAACCAGATGGCGAGCTGCCTTCATTTCACAAGTCCAAGAAGTACCGTGCCAAATCTCCAGACTCCCAAAAGATAAAAATGTCGCAGCCTTTGCAGTGAGCATGGGAGTTCATTGCATTTCAAACCGTACAAAAAGTTCAGGGTTACTTTAAGGTTATTTTGTGTAATGACTGACTGAATTAAGCATCAATGCAGTAAATACAATATCAATCTTCAATCAGGACCCCTGTCGTCAAATATTTAAACAAAAGCAATATTTAAGGTTGACTGTTCTGGGCAAAATCTCCGCCTCTCCATGCAACACATGACCCCCCCCCGGGAACCAGAACAATTCATTGTGCGTATCAGGATTAAATTAAATTGATCCGATAGATACAGGAAGACATGGAGGAGATGGGGATAGAGCTGGGTTTTGAATGCGCCATGATTAAGCAGCCGATAAATTGCAAAGAAAGGTAACTTAAATCGGATGCAATCTAGGATGTGTTGTATGACTATTGGTTAATGTTGATTAGCTGCACCTGATGTGATGTATGACGTGACCTGCCAGAACTGTTTCTACGCTTCATTGGGACACAACAATTAGGATAATACTCCAAACCTTTAAATATTTATATGCTTTTGTTTGAAATGCTTTTACAAAGAAGATATTGTATGGTAAGGCTCATAGATCAGCTTTGTGGTGTAAAGATGAATATCAACACAGCTATGCCCTATCAAGACCCAAGCAAATCCCCAGGTCCAAGAATAAAATCCTATTAATAATAATCGTATGTCTACAAATACAGTTTTGTTTCATATCAAACATTAACAGGTCTGTAGGTCATGTGACTAGGGATGATTGCATTCATAATGACTTAACTAATGCTCTATACCTTAATAAATGTTTTAGACCTGCAAAGCAGTTGCTCGGGTTTATGTCTTTTATTCATTTGAATTATGTTAAAACAAAATATTTTAAGAAAGTTAGCATAATTCACTTAAAAATTTCATAAACAGGTTTAAATGTATTGTCTTAAATGGAACAGTGAATGGATGCACGATTAGTAGGCCCACAAGTTCAGTAGTCATGGTCAAGTTTAGTGTATTTATTTTCTCAAGAGGGCTCTTATCTTGCAAGCCGAAAATATGATCACAGTGAAATCATGAGGGGAGGTTACAGCAAGGGCAGCATAAGTTCAGCGGCCATCACTTTGAGTGTGGCCCTGTTGTGACCACATTTTTACATCGACCCTTATGACCTCAGACTGCCTGTTAATCACAGCTCCAAATATTTGACACAAAAGAAACAACAAGAGTTGATACTTCATATTACAGTTATGTTTGTTAAATGAAGACCATCCTATAACTGAGATTTCACAGAACACATCACAAAAAGACACGTGCACTTTCAGCTAAGGGCATAAACTTGAATTATAACTGCCATTTATATCTATGATACAAAACTGGTAACATTTTTCCATAAATGCAAGCATTTTAAAATGTATAGATCTGTGGATGATGTAAAGATGTAAGAGTTCTAATGTAAAAGCTATTCCTTTCCTAAATGTTTTCATTTAAGTAATTATGGTGTATTACCAATAATTAATAATTTGATAAAACAAGTCACGATTTAGCAATAAGAGTTAAAGCAGTCGAGTGTTTTAGTGTGGGAAACTTTCAGCCAATCAGATTCTTTGTGACCTCCTCACTTCCAAAACACATAGATATAAATTCTCCATCGATTTGAAGACCTCGCTTTCTTTCAGAAAAAAACACTAAAATGCTAGACTCACTAACATTCCTTTTTGAGAAATTCTTGCTTTTCTCAAATTTTAAACTTTTTCAAAGTATATGGCAGCTGGAGGAGAAGAGTCCAGCGAGATGCTCTGTGTTTAGGAGAGGAGATCTTCTGGAGGTTCCGCGCACTCTCTTCACTCACTACGGGATCTATCTGGGCGAGAACAGAGTGGCGCACCTGGTGCCCGACATCATGCCTGTATTAACCAATAACAAACAGCTCATTAAACCAGTCGTCACCAACAAAAGACTCATTTTAGGATGCATTTACAAGATCGCGAGTGTACGTGTTGATTCGGTTGAAGATTTCGCATACGGAGCTCAGATTCTGGTGAATGATATGGATATGCAAATAAAGTGCCAGGCTCTGGCGAACGAGGACGTGGCGAGAAGAGCCGAGAAATTGATCGGTTCGATCCGGTACAGCTTATTATGGAATAACTGCGAACATTTTGTGACGTACTGCAGGTATGGGACACCTGTGAGCCGGCAGACAGAGCGGGTACGTTTTCATTATTGGAGAAAAATGCAACACTTATTTAAGCCAAACCATGATATTAGTTTAGTTCATATATAATTATATTTTATAAAAGCAATACAGTAAATATTTAAGCATAAATAAGATACACCAAAATATAACAAAAAAGTATTGTTAGATTTTAATTATATTAATAATATTTATATAAAATGTTTTGTTTTCATATTATTGAAAAATGGTGCAAGAATAGTGCTTTTAAAATTAAATTGGCCCAAAACTTTATTTTTGTTGTAACAGTTCTGCAGCTGTCTAAAATCCATCATCCGAGACCAGAGAAGTGTGGCCTTAACGGTTCTGTTGGGAATGATGTACACCATCTGCTTTGGACTGGCACCTTCAACTACACTACCCACAATCCTTATTCCTTTCACTATGTGGATGGCAGGCTGAGAGAACATAGCATAACACAGCCTGGGCTTGGGACATTTACACAATAATACATGAATACATGTATATCTAATCCACTATAAATTCTTGATCAATGTTTGATTATGGTTTGCATTTTGCGACTATTGACAGTTTCATCTTAACAACATAAATATATGAAATAAGTGCATGCGCACTTTTGTGACCCCCCAAGTGAACTTCCGGTACATTTCTGATAACAATCCAAGGAAACCGAGAAGAACCATTTCTTGGCTAACTTGTCTCTCCAATATTCTTAATTTAGACTCAAATCCCAAACTCAGCCGCTAGATGTCAATGTAGCCTACCATACGGTTTGTTTAAATGCGACCGAACTACAGCACCCATTCAACAAATTGTTTTTTAATAAAATGAACATACAGCAAAATTCAACCAATCTTTTATATAGTTATCGTTACATAAAGTAAAATAATAATAAAAATGTATAGTTACATAAATTAAATTTAATATAAATAGTAATATTATAAGACACCAGCCAAACACAAACCGGAGGTTAACTGGGGGTCAGGCGTGCGCATGTCCGATGAAGCGGTCTATACTTGTAAATTATAACTTAATGTAATATTTATGGAGAGTATTTCTCTATATAGTTTCTTTATTATCTCTAGAGTATTTACAGCCATGCTGTATGTTTTTCAATTTTAATTACATACTGAACATTTATATAGCTATTATTGTGAAGCATAAGGTGTTCACAGAATACATGAATTTCATGAAAGTGTTTTTAATATTATGAATATCACAATATTATGATGTAAAATTTTGACGGCATTTCTGAGAGTATGTACAGTAAATATTATTAAGGACAGTTACTTTAACATTCTTCTGTCTTTAATTATAATAATATTGAGGAAAATCAAGATTTAGATGATTTTTAATAGAAATGACTCGTAACTACTATAATAATTTTAGCTTTCAGCTGTAAACAACTGATTTGATTTTTTTTGCAAAATCTTAAATATAAAATGTACATAAAACTAAAACATCGTCAAAATATTCAAAATATATGTGTTTTGAACATGTGGAATTCGCTTTTAATTCTGTTATATAGGTAGTGCACATCTTAGACAGATTAAGCAGTCCAGATGTGTTCAAATAAACAAGAACATCACTTCCATTTAAAAAAATCTAAATGTTAAATATCAATACAAAAAATATTGAGGACATTGTTTTATTCTTGAGATAAAAGTCATACAAGTATAAAAGTAAATGAAATAAACAATTAATAGGAGTGAAGAATAGCTGTGAAAACCTTCAGTACTGTTTACAAGGCTGGTTATTAAAAGTAGATTTAGCAAATTCTAGAAAAAAGTGTGTTTATATTGAATATATCAAAATAGAACATGGCTTTTATTTTTTTATATTGTGT
The DNA here is from genome assembly GCA_008369825.1 of Triplophysa tibetana. NCBI lineage: Eukaryota > Metazoa > Chordata > Actinopteri > Cypriniformes > Nemacheilidae > Triplophysa > Triplophysa tibetana. Next base: position 20,133,280 of record CM017896.1, on the reverse strand, counting down.
AATTTCATAGTTTTCATGAGTTTACTCTTACTCTTACTCTAAAAAATAATAATGAGTGAATTAAAATTAAAGAATGAATTAATGTAAAAGTCAACTCTTGGAGGATGACCAATGAGAGTGATTTAGGTATATAAGGTCAAAATACACCCTTCATTTGCAGTTTAAGCAGGTTTATGTGGTTCTCATATTACAGCCTGGAAGTATAGAGAACATGAAACAATTTTCAAAAAGCTGGCTGGATCTTACCGTGGCACAGCTTGTATTGTTGCTACTTTAGGGTGATGCAATTCTCTTTTAGAACTATCTGGTAATAAAAACAAACAAGAATGTTTACTAAGTTTAAACTCCTTGGGGTGGTTTCCCGGGCATGGATTAGTTTAATAACAGGACGGGCCTTGGTTAAATTAGGATATTTAAATCGTTTTTAAAAACGTAGTTTACAAATAAAAAATAACTGGTCATCTTGAGACAAAACATTCACCCTGATATATTTTAAGATATGTTAGTGCAAATTGTTTTCGAACAAAGACACCTGAATTAGTCTGGGACTGTCCGAGAAACCGCCCCATTGAGTTTTAAGTTTAATACTTGTGTTTACCAAACAGGATTTCACAATTTCTTCCTACACACGTACATGTCAGTGACCTGGATTTCCTCGGGCAATTCCCCGTTAATAGACCTGATGAAATGTTCTGGAATATAAAAATGTCTTTTATAGTAACCCTCTGTAAAAGGCTGCTAAATCAGATTAAACATAAAACAGATAAATATTAAACCTTCAGGATTATTTTCACAGCACAAAAATTTACTGAGCTATAAAGACAGATCTGGTATTTGGAACCAAAGTGTATCCAAGGTTATGGGTAACACAAATAATCATGTAGTGCCTGAACAAACAGATAGATTGGTGGAAATTCACAAGACAACACCAATAATGTTAATAACAGAAACAACTGCAGTTAATGTATACTCACAACCCCCCTTGGATTGTGGTAGAGAGTCCACAATCTGAGTTTCATGAAGACTGAGAAAGTTATTTATTTATAAACTAATTTTTATACAACAGCACCATCTAGTGGAAAGATATAAAATGGTAAAATGATCCTGTTCATAACGACCGTGGGTTTCCTGTCAATTATGATCGGAGTCTTTGTCCTTTTTTATCTAGCTACTATGTCACCCCTCACACCCTCCCAACTGTCATCAATCTTTCAACCATCTGCATCGCATCTTGAAGACACTCAAGATCTTGAAGATACTCAAGTTTGTCCTCCGCTTTTTGAGGACAAACAAAATCATCAGAACATTAACCTTACTAACAAATTTATTAATGAATTAAAAAACGGACCATGTGAGTTCTTTAAAACATGGGACAAAGATTGAGGATATGGGTAACACAAATAATCATGTAGTGCCTGAACAAACAGATAGATTGGTGGAAATTCACAAGACAACACCAATAATGTTAATAACAGAAAAAACTGCAGTTAATGTATACTCACAACCCCCCTATGATTGTGGTAGAGAGTCCACAATCTGAGTTTCATGAAGACTGAGAAAGTTATTTATTTATAAACTAATTTTTATACAACAGCACCATCTAGTGGAAAGATATAAAATGGTAAAATGATCCTGTTCATAAGGACAGTGGGTTTCCTGTCAATTATGATCGGAGTCTTTGTCCTTTTTTATCTAGCCACTATGTCACCCCTCACACCCTCCCAACTGTCATCAATCTTTCAACCATCTGCATCGCATCTTGAAGATACTCAAGATCTTGAAGACACTCAAATTTGTCCTCCGCTTTTTGAGGACAAACAAAATCATCAGAACATTAACCTTACTAACAAATTTATTAATGAATTAAAAAACGGACCATGTGAGTTCTTTAAAACATGGGACAAAGACTGATGTAATCATGGATTGTTAAACAATTAATGGAGATATGGCATGTGGTAGCTTCACATATAATAATTCTATAATACAAGCATTTGTACAAGCATAATTTAAAGTATGTTTTAATGGCAGATTAATGAAATAATATATGATGGTCTGTCAGTCTATGACAGCAGATAAGAAATGTGTGAAGTTAGTTATTTGCTCATGCAGACACAAAAATGCACATTTCTACATTGATACCTTTACTAAATTTTTTAAAACGTGATATTGAGGACATAACACTATTGTTCAGTCACACTGAACTTCAGTGACCTGAGATTTTAATTACTCCAAGAATGGAGGACATCTGTCATTACCCATACCTCATTCCCTAGAATGATCAGGACAGATAGAAATAATCTGACACACTCAGAGGGCATTATATCTATAACTAACTTTGAAGGAACTAAAGGGAATAAAAACTAAACTAATTAGGACACTTCTTTATCATTTCATTTCCTAAATGCACTGGCAGAATGCATTATTTAGCATTTATATTTTTCATGCATTAAAAAGATCAAAACATAATAGTAATACGAATAAGAATAATAAGAAATAAACGTTTTTCTTCAATTAAACATTTATTGTTTATTTAGCACATACTACTCATTGACTTATTTAGAATTACTATGAAATAATAATAAGTAATATACTTTATGTTTCAATATATTTTATTGCAAGAAGCACTTAAGACAAAATGTACAAACAGCAATGTTTCTCTTATTCCTTTCTATTCTTCTTATGTTTTGCTGCTGTATTGTTACCCTAAACAGCTGAGAACACTAGCCTACCACCCACAAGATTTACAATCAGAAGCATCACCTCAGAGAGCAGGTTATTTCTGTCTTTGTGTTCTGTGGAGTGTTGTTGTGGAGTGTTGTTGTACTACTGCTTTTAGTGTCAATTAGTCTGACTGGACATTTTCCTCAGGAAGTGAATTAAAATCCATATTAATTTATTACACAGCTTGTAAATGACTGAAGAACCCAGCTTTACAGTATCAGAAACCCTCACACTTAAATTTAAGAGAGATATCACATTTTTTAAAAATTCGTTTCATTTCCTTATTTAAGAAGTAAGAACGACCCGATCATTATTTTTAAAGGAGAAATGGCACAGTTTATTTCTCTGTAATCCATTACAATATGATTTTGATGAGTGGCATAAATTAGCTGATTTACAACAAAAACAAAAATGTGCAAATTAAATATCTTTTTAATAGACCATCCCATTCTATATACTGCATTTCCCGAGTTTCTACATTTTGACATCACAATCATGACCTAAGTTACTAGACCATATAGACCGTTTCATCGTATGCGCTTGGACGGACTTCCGGTCTGTGTTTGGCTAGTTACTAATAATATAACTATTTATATTTTATTTAGTTTGTGTAAATATAAATTATTGTTAATATTTGATTGTATAATAATTGCATTAAATAAACAATTTGGTTAATTTTGTTGTATGTTCATTTTATTAATTAACAATTTGTTGAATGGGTCCTAGTTTGGTCACATTAATAGAAACCCCATGGTAAATTGACATACAGTGGTTGAGCTTGTATCGCAGTCTAAATTCTAAATATTGGAGAGACAAGTTTAGCTAAGAAACGCTTCTTCTCGGTTTTTCTTTCTTGTAATCAGAAATAAATTATGTTAATGGATGACTATAGATTAACAAAGTTCGGGAGAAGCCAGAGCAGATAATTAAGACCGGCTGGTTCGCAATCAGCAATCATAGCGATCAGCAATCACTCTACCCTATCAGCTCAAGCGAACTAGCACATAAGTAGACAAAGATTCTTACCTGAAGCCATCTCTAAAGGATTACACATCCCAGCACCTCCCCGGCTCCTCCACTTGAGCTATTGTCGATAGCAGAACTCCGGGGGGTGAGTTCTGGGTTCGGCCGTTTCCGAGCTTGGCGCACTCGCCCCTTTTGGGGGGCGGGAGCGTTCCGGGATCGGATGGAATCGGCGAGCTCGGAACCTGCTCCCCGGACAGCACGCCAAACACGCATACTTTTCCTACCCCTGCTATCTTCATTATCTGCTCAGGTGAACTCGTGAATCTACAGGCACTCTATTGTTTGCGAATGTTTACCAGGGTCATTGATTATGTTTTTGGGGTGTTTAACAGTGGATGTTCATGTTTCTAGTTTAGAAAATGCTTTATATTTCACATATTTCAAGTCTATTGTTCACCATTGTCCCTCTTCTCACAAAACGCCTGGATTTTTTCCGGTTTATATACAGTCCCTCCTTCCGAAACGCACTGATTGGTAGAGCTGACCCAGTCTGTCGTGATTGGTTCCCTGCTAAGCGCATGTGTCTAAAGATGTCCCATACCATATCAGCTAGCTTCTGCTTCTCAGGATGTTGTGATTGTTCGGCCCCCCTCTCAGTGCACCTGTATTTATACGCTTTGGCTTTTAGCAATAAACAGTAACAATGGCGTCAACTTCGGATTGATCGAAGTGTAACGGAGTTCTGCTAGTGTATATGCAAACGCCATCTTGGTTAGAGATTGCGATTATTTCTTATTCTGGGGAGGGAAATTACACTGGAATCATTGGGTCATACCGACCGGTTATAGCCTATTAATTAACACTAACAGAAGCGTTAATTTTACCTTTTTATATTGTACCCGAGTCGGATAATAAAACATGCAGATTGACTAGGAGACATTTGCTAGCAGGACTTCAAACGACGTTTCATAGAAGTGTTTTAGAGGTATGCTAACACCTACACAAACACACACACACACACATACACAATATCAGCTTTCACAGCAGATATTAAAGTTATGGAAGCTGTGTAGCTGAATTCTTATTACCAGCTGTTGGACTGTGAAAGTAATGAAAGTAATGAAGCGCAAATCTCTGATAACCAAACACTACTAATCAATCACCACAATCAAACTAAAATACATCCTCAGCCAGACAGGTCTCAGAGGAAAGTGTCTCAGGAAAACCTTTGTTAAGTCTGTTAAATTGCATTGTTGCTTAGAAAACCATTTGGGTTCTACTTGCAAAAATGAAATTGATGTTAAATGTACAAGCTCTAGTTTAGGACATTACATAAAAAGTTGGAAGTATATGGCCGAGATAATGTGCTATTATAGACAGTTTAATGCACTACAGTTGGTTCCACAATAAATAAACTTTGTTTGGATATTCTGTTTTTTTAGGATAAAATATGCTCTTTATATTAGTTGGAGCCATAAAATGACTGGTTTCTTGAAATATTGTAATTGTAAATTCTTGAAAAGATGTAATTATTGATGGTTATCACTGTGCAATGTAGAATGACAGATGTGTAAGAAAAATGTATCTCTGATTTCATTATTTTCATACATTTTTTGCATGCAACTATGTTAATAAAGTTTATGGTAAGTATGTTGAAGATACTTCAGTATTTTTTAAAAACATACAGGTTCATCTTCCCAAGTATTGCTGCACACTGTTGGAAAAGTGGTTCAAGCAAGAGAAGTTTGTGAAGTGCCTTGTGTTGGATACTTCTTACACACAACAGGTTTTTTTGATAAAAAGGTGATAGAAAAAGTAATGGGGGCCTGTGCCCCAGAGCTTTAGGCTACAGCTGACTGTATGAGGAAAGCTAAAAAACACTGGTAACAATAATGATATAATTATTGATTTAACTTTCTTAAACAACACACTCTGAACATTTTATTTTCAACCCATTGTTTAGAGAATCTTTATAATGAAAGATCTCTTTATCTTCACCGAAAGCGTATACAAGAACGACGGTTTTGCGATTTTTGAAACGGATCAATCGATGTTTCAAATAATTGAAATGCTGCCCCTGCCGACGCGGTCAAACCCAAAAAGGTATTTTGGAAAATAGTGCTAATATGATTTGTCAGCTTGTTCTAAATTTGAGTAGGCCTATAGCCTTGGCAAAATTAGTTTTAACGCTTGTCTTTGAAAATTAAAAATAAGTAACCTGAATTTACCTGTATTTTAATTCGATCAAGTGTACAAAAGCATTATGCAATGTTTTAATTAATACAATCATTTGACTTACCAAACGGTTAATGTATCGGAAAGTAATTTTTAATTTATATTCGGTGATCAGGAGACCGATGTCAGAATAGCGCGCGCTGCTGAACTGCGCATGTAAAGCTCATGCAAGGGTAAGTCCCCTCAGCAGACGCTTTGGAGACCCTGTGTCTGTGGAACTACTCGTGCTGATGTCACTTGGAGACGTTTTTTAGAAAGTGTGCACGATCATTTTGGTATGGATTTGGTCTACTTTTCTCTACACGGTCAACAGCGTCAATGTGATTTAACAATCTAAAGGTAAGAGTATGGAATGTTGGATTCCTCTCTATTGAAAATTGTAATACTTTATTATGTGCCAACTAATTTCATTGTAATGCACTGATCACAATGTATTACAAAAGTAGGATCCTGATTTGAATTTTTCTTACATAATATATTAATATTAAATCGTGGCTGTCATTCCAAAACCTTCAGGAAATGGAAAAACACTACCTTTTTAAAATGATAAACTATTGTGTTGTCAAGCTGACAAGCACTTTATAATAGGCTGTACCTTTTTTTGCTAAGATATTTGCAAAACCTAGTGCCAAACAAAACTGGTGACTACGAATTATGATTTATTCCAAACATAAAATCTCAAAATATGGAGATACCAGGTTTCAGAAAGACAGTACTGATATGTCAATTTAGCATACCACAAATTACATAATATGAACTTTTGATCAGAAACTTATGGTGAATGGTTTTGTCTTTTTTCTCAGACTAAGTGACTGAAGGTAACAAATAAATATGGATAGAAGAGCTGAAACAAACATATCTGAAGACAAAATGCTGAGCCCCCAGTTTGAGTCCACAAACTGTTGTACACCAACCGCTATCCATGTTAAGGACGACTTACTAGATGGTTTGGAAGACAGTACAAGTCTAGTGGGTGTTCAACTGATCTTGATTTTGGCTTACAGCACCATTATTTTCTGCGGTGTGACTGGGAACTCATTGGTCATATATGTTGTTCACAAATTCAGAAATTTACACACAGTTACTAATTATTTCATTGTCAACTTGGCTGTGGCTGACTTGATGGTCAATACATTGTGTCTACCTTTTACTTTGATGTACACACTATACGGACAGTGGAAATTTGGACAGGTAATGTGTTACTTGCTGCCATACGCACAAGGCTTAGCAGTGCATGTTTCCACCATCACACTCAATGTAATAGCCCTGGACAGATACCGTAGCATTGTCCATCACACGGAAACCAAAATGTCCAAAGACATGTGTGGAGTCGTTATTGTGGTCACATGGGTTGCGAGCGCCATCCTTGCCAGTCCACTGGCAATTTTTCGTGAATACGTGACCTTTGATCTAACACCTGAGCAGTCGATTCAGGGTTGCGCCGAAAAGTGGCCTGGAAGCAGTGCAGATGGAACCATCTACAGCATCGCCATGTTTTTACTACAGTATGGCCTGCCATTGTGTATAATTTCATTTGCCTACATTCAGATCTGGAACAAGCTAAGAAATCACATTAGTCCTGGTGGAGGCCGTAGCGACCGCCATCAACGGCGACAGAAAACAACAAAAATGCTGGTAGCGGTAGTGGTGGTATTCACCATCAGTTGGCTTCCCTTTCACGCCTTTCAGCTGGCTGTGGATATTGATAGCAGTGTATTCGAAATTAAAGACTTTAAATTGCTCTACACAGCTTTCCATATTATGGCCATGTGCTCCACTTTTGCCAATCCTATTCTCTATGGCTGGATGAACAGGAACTATAGACGATCCTTTGTCGCTGTGTTTAAGTGTGGCAGGTTAAACAACAGAATGAGAAGAGTTTGTAGCAGTGAGGCAGTGAGACAAAAATGTACAGCACGCAAAGAGCAAAATGCAATCAGTGTTACATTTACACAGGGAAACGCACTGTAATGGCCATTTGCTTTGTAAAACTTCACAATATAAAAGAATACATAAATTGGACAAGTGGTAACAAAGTGAGATGAAAATAGTTGTTGTGTTTTATAATGCAATGTAATATTTAATTGTTAACAGAAAAATAGATTTCGTTTTAGATTTATTGTAGTTTAATTAATATTTTAGCTTTTATTTTTTAATACAATTTTTAACAAATGTGTATGTGATTATGTCACTTAATTATTTTATATTTTTATATATCGATATTTATGTTAAATTAATATTTGTTTTAGTTAACAATCATGTAATTAAATCATTGTATTGTTTTGAATTGCATTGTAAGAGTTGCAATTTTAAGACTGAAAAAAAGGTCCTGTTAAAATAAATGTCCTTTTGCAGTTACTGTATTTATAACGTTGAAATGTATGCCTAAATGTTCGTGTAACATTCTATCTAGTAAGTGGGGCTGCCACAAAAACAAGCATAAAGTTGCGGAGCGCCACCTTGTGTACCATTGTATTTCTGTGTTTCATTCAGCGCAGTTTATATCAGGGAGTGAAATTGCCCGTTCACTCGGCTGTCGATAAACGTGAGCTTGTACAAACCCAACACACATTTTTTTTGCAAAGGTTTAACCATGTTCTCATGCAGAAAACACAAACACATAATAATGAACTGAAGTGTCAAGATGCAAACTAAAATAGCATTTATCCATCTTTTAACATTTAGTAGCAAAACTGATAACACATCAATCGGAATCTCAGGATCATATCAATATGAGCACAGGTAATTGTGCCTCCTAGAATCATCTACTGGGCTTTATACTACTTAAACATACAGTATAATAACAGTACATACTTTTTTATGAGAGAAATGTCACTATTCTGTATCCAGTAAACTTTAGCACTTGTGTACCCTCAAATTTGCGATCGTCAAGTTTACAAATTTGTATTTGCAGCCTTTTTTACCTGTTCCGTATTTTTGTAGAATCTTCTTAAGTATATTTTTAGGAAATTGGCCCAAAGGTGCAGGGGATGCCATATTTTTTGGATTGCCTTCTATTGACTAATCGCTTTCTGTATGGTTTCCATTTCCTTCTCTTTAAAACACTTTGGATGAAAGCATCTGTTTAATGCTTAAATGTAAATGTTATTTGTGCAGTTGTATACTGTATTGTGTTGCATGACCAGTTTATATTGTTCTTTGTTTTTTTATGTAACTTTTCTTGTCTTGTAAGATTATCGACTTCATCTACTTTACAGTGGTGTAAACTAAGTTTGAATGGTTTTGAGCCGAGAAAAAACTGTAATACAAATCTACACAAAAACAGAATAAAGATCTATTATTATTTTAAGTAGACCTCAAATTTACCAATCGAAAATATCTTTATTTTACATAAGATCATATGACAATTTCAAATCTGTCTGGAAGGGTGGCCCAAACAGAAGATTTACATGTGCAGTGACCAAACTCCAATATACTTAGATGATCACATTTTGTCAAATGTTACTTTTAAAAAAAGTAATAACCAGACAAAGTCAAACACTATGGAGAAATTAATTCTCAATAAAAAATTAAGGAATATATTTCTTCAAAAGTTGTATTTGGTGTATAAATACCTTATTCTGATCAGCCACCAGCCTATGGAAGATCAATCATCCGAGAGAAAAAAGCTGACCAGTCAATACTCATTTGGTACAAGAGAACAACATAAAAAGAGAACGAGAGGGTCTCAAAGTATTGATCCTGTCACTTAATGTCCTCTATTGTATGTCCCCCAAAAAGCTTCTAGCATTTTATCTACAGTAATGAATTTCTATCTCCACACAAAACTATTTATCATCGGACATACATCCTTAGACTTGCATTAGGGATTTTATTTCAAGCAGATGGCTTTTAGCTTCAGCATGACTAGAAATGTTCTCATGGTCACGCTTTGCTAATCAGCAAAAACTGCTCTGGTCTCCAGGCACCAAATTAGTTTAAGGTAGTTCCTATTATTCATCTCCCTATTTCAGTAGAATTTTCATTGCTTTGGTGTTACATTTTGGGCTGCAACACTGCAATTACCCTTCACATAGGGGTAAATAGAAGTTATTCTACTATACTTTCTCAGCATATTTTAGATTAGGTAGTAACATTGTAAAAATGAGGGAATCAGCTAGGTAAAACTAAAGGTTGCTTCCAAGTAAATTATTGAGAGGAAAATGTACAGTACAAATCACTCGAGCAGAATAAACAAAGTCAGCATGACTCATATAGGTTAATTTACTTTACATGCATCTGCATATAAACTAGGAAAATTATGTTTCAAGAATTTCAAGATACTTTTTATTGCAAAAAGCAATACAGAGTTTAAACAGAATTGTTATGATTACCAAACAGAACAAGCACTAAAATGGTTCAAACTCTGAATATTGTCAACGTCTTAATAAATCCCATAAATTATAAATAACTATAATACTATATCTAAAATTTAAATGCCTTAGACAAATCTTTAATATTATGCTATAAACAGCACTGAATTATTTTAAGTGACATGTTAAACAATATACAAATATAAAAACTAATTTCTGACAAAAAGCACTTTTAAAGACACCTTGATGATAATGTCTTATAGTTTTAGTGACAAATTGTATATTTTAACATAATTTCATAACTTAAAAAATGGATATATAACCATTAATTAAGCTTATTTTCCAAACGGAATGGTTTTACTAGGGGGGCTCCATGGTGGAGGGGGCTCATCCTGAAGAATCGTATGTATCCACTTTTCTTTTCTCTCTCTTTTTTGTTGAAACTCTTTTCTTCTCTGTGATAAAATGGTCAAGACCACAAAAATGACCATCAGTCAGATAAAATACGCGACGCTTATAGTGTGTTCACCAAACATATTGCTATATATACACAGAAAAGCATGTATGACAGCATGTAGGCTACTCACGATATTTCGTAAATGGTTTGATATAAAGTGAATGGCAGCGAACTGCAAATTACTCAAATATATATTTACTGTAACATACCATCCATTTGTCATACATCTCCAAGGCCATTTTTTCTCTTTCCTCCTTTTCATATTCTTCCTCCATTTCATTTATTTTGTTATTCTCGTGTTCTTCTCTTACTCTCTCTTGAATTACATTTTTCTTTTGCGCACTCCTAATATTTAAGGTAAATAACATTAGGGTCTTATACTTTAAATGGCACAGTTATCAATCTGAAACTGATGATTACAAAAATATCTTATAGTTTTTCTCGATTGCTACACACAAAAACATAAAAACATGTTGTATCAGAATGTCAGAATTACATAAATAGGAGCACAAGTGATAGTGCTATGAAATTTTGCATCCTAGAATCATCTACAGTGCTTTACTTAGTACTTGTTTTCTTTTCTTAGTTTTTGTTTTGAGCTCTATATACAGAACTTTGGGTCAATAGTGTAAAAGTGCTTTATAAGAAAAGAAAGAACGAAAGCTTTATATGTGAAAAAAATTCACTCTTCTGTATCCAGTAAACTGTAGCACATGTACATCCTCATGTAATTGTCAAGTTTACAAATTTGTATCTTTGCAGCCCTTTTCTTTAACATGTTCTGTATTTTTGCAGAACTCAGAGACAATTGCTCACTGTAATAAATCTGCTATAGTATACTTTTGTGAAATTGGGCCAAAGCTGCAAAGGATGATATATTTACAGTATTTATTGCCTCCTATGACAAATCGCTTTATTTTTTCCTTTATCTATTCTGTAAGTCGCTTTAGATAAAAGTATCTGCTAAATGCCTTGATGTAAATTTGATTTATGCTGTAATGTGCTGTATTGAGTCGCATGACCAGTTCATATTGTTCTTTGGTTTTTATACTTTTCTTGTCTTGTAAGATTGTCTTCTTCATCTACTTTTTTTTAAGATTATTTTACAGTAGTGTCGTTTTATATTTTTTTCCTAAGGCTCATTTTTACATTTTGTTCTATCGGCACTCTTTTGTGTTGTATATATAGTAATAAACACTGAGATGTCAAATTATTCTTGAATCATAATAAGAGGTTTTAGAAACAGTGTTTAGAATTGATCTCACCAGAGTCTAAGACTATGTTGTAGTGATAGTGTTTTTGAGGGGAAAGTTTTTTTTTTAGCAAGATGTTGAGGGAACTGGGTGGGTAGTTCGGGATTTGTGTTTCGAGGAAAGTAGGCATAATTTCAAGAAATGTGTTTAAGCCATCGAGAAAAACAGTAATTGCTTGAGAGACTTCAGCATGACCAACTTTGAGCTATTTAACAAAACAAGTATTCAAAAATGAATAAAATAGTATTATATTTTAGTAAAGACAAGAATGTCCTTCTTACCATTGAATGAAAGCAGAGGTACAGTCACTCTTCCTCTCGTCTTTATCTCTGACCTGTTGTTGTTTTTCTTTTCTTTCATTCTGTTTCTTTTCCCTCATCCTTTCTTTAAGGATTTTGTCATGATGCTGTTTCCATTTCTCAAAAACCTGATTTTGTAAATATTCACAACATTGTCATAGCTTTCTTAAAATAGTTATAAAATATAGTTACAAAATGTATTCACTTGTATGGTCTGTGTGTGCTTCTGTGTTGAGAAATCCCAACCAAAGGGGTAATATATAATCAAAATTTTAAAGATACATTACACCACTTTAATAATTAACTGAAAGACCCAGACCTGCATTGCTGTTTCCTTTTTTTCTTGCTTTTTTTCCTTTTCCATTTCTTTTTCATTGATTGCCTCCTGTTTTTCTTTGACTTTCTTTCTAATGACATCCACTGTTTTCTCTTTCCAGGCATCATAAGAGGCTTTAGCATCTGCAATTTTTGCCATCTTTTCCTAAGAAGAACATTAGGAATGAGGATATGCAATGACAAAAAATTTAATGACCGATCCCTTGGTAACTCAGAATTACCTCTTGCCTTTTCTCCTCGTTCAATTTTTCTTCCTGCTTCTTTGCCCTCATTTTTATTTTGATGTTTTCTTCTTTCTTTTTTAACCATTCCTATACAGGACAAAACACAAGCATGATTTACATTTTGAGGGGAAATGTTTAGTAATTTTTGATTGAATGTTTCTATGAGAAAAAAGGATGCAAGCCTTAAGACAGAGTAGTAAATGATGATTTGTGTAACCTGGTATACAGCAGCTCTTAGTGAATCTGCTGCATCTGGAATCTGTTGGGTCTCCTTTTGATCCAGAATTTTCAGTGTTCCCAGGTATTTTGACTCTGCTGTGTAGGAGCTCTTCGACTTTCTAGAACTATAAGACAGACAGCCTTAATGTCCATAATATGTGAACAACATTTTTAATAGGTGGTATTAATTTAATTCAGTGGTCAGTCATATAAGCCGCAATGCACTCAGTAATTTGTTCCACGTTGTTATGAATACAGAGACACTCAGAAATGATGCAAACTCGTAGAAATGAAAAAAAAGCAATGCAGATCTAAAGGGAGTATGAAGGGTTAAACAAATTCACTAACCTGTCTGTTGATTTGGTAGTTTGCATTCGTAAAGTGAATGTGTGGTCAAGGTTGCTTTGAGAAATCTTCTAATCAAAAAGAACATGAGACTTAATTAATTGAATTGCATTAAAAACAAAATTTACAGGGTACTGCAATAATTAGAGACATTAGCAATCGAATCTGAAAAGACTTGTAACACATTACGTAATAATAAAACGTTTTCACTGTTTTTTCACTGTTAATCTGACTTACATTTTCCTCAAAGGATGTTGACTCTGTTCCCTCTCTGTTCTCTTCTAGTGTAACCACAATCAAGATAAAGATGATTTATTAATGTATTAATATATAACTGCTGTGGGTCACAAAATAAGTCAGAGATTACCAATATACTAGCATTCTTAATCACATTTAGAAAATTACCGCTTTCTGCCATTGTCAGAGCCTCAGACATGTGTTTCTGTGTTGAAGACGAATTTGTCTTGGACTTTTCTGATATGACAGAGTCTTCACCCTGACCCTACAATGAAAAAATGTCAAATTATCTGCTGAACTGCACTTGTCTTTTCAACCGACTGACTTGTTAGATATGAGCTACTGCTAAAACATAACCACAGAATCAACATACTGTATGACTCCATTTGTTGACAATTCCAACATACTAACTAAACAACATTCTAAACTTTTAGAAAATATAAACAATGGATCATAATGTACGTAGATTCGACTAATAGGACTAGGTGTTATAATCCCACTATTTCAGCACAGTTTAATTGCCCATTAGGACATTTCCCTCGCCTTTTGCATGACAGCGTGAGCTGTCAAGAATATGAATAGACGAAAGGAGGTCTGAGGTTTCACTGGGTTTGTCGGGTAGGCATCCTCTGTGCTTTGGGGATAAATGATTGTAGGAATACATCAAATATTTAAAATGATAATGTAAAACAAATATTATGTAAATCTAATAACCAATAATACAAAATATTTTGCTACCTTTGAAAATTCTCACCTGTACAATATCATGGGTAGAGGTTTGAATCTTGCCTAAAGACGATGTGTTGGAGAGCAGTATAGACATAGAGGAGGTGGCTACACCGCTGCAGGCCGGGGTCTCTGCTTGTGTGTTCTCTTGTAACGGACCACTGTCGTACATATTTCCTGTCTTCTGCCTGGGCATGGGCCTTGGGGACATGTCTTGTGCAAGACGACCTGCTTCTAATAAAGTAATTTGATCTATATATTGGCTTCTTTATTAAAAGATGTTGTGGTTTGTACAATAATAAATCAGTTTTCAAGTCCTCACCTGTTGGAAGTTTTGGTTTAACACTTCGCTCCCGAGGGTGAGGAATGGGAAGTTCTTTTTCTGACAGCAGTGAGACAGGAATGTCCGGATGAGAGCCCTCTGATGGAAGGGGGACTGAACATTCCCATCGGCTATTCTCAGAATTAAGTGGCAAAGGAGAATCTGAAAGACTCTTCCTCACCAAGGATGACTCCGTCTGATTTCTCATCTTCATTATGGACTCTGACTGATCAGTCTGTACAATGCTGTCTGGTTGAGGCTGGTCAGACTGAGAGGAGAAAGGAGAATTCGACTGTTGCATTTTCTCTGCAGTAACAGAATTCAATGGACTTTTAGGGGCACTGCTGGATTGACTGGAATGAAAAGAACCGTGATGGCTATCGCTTTTCATTGAATCTAGCTGTTCAGTCTGGACTGGTGAGCTGTTCCTTTTGGTTTTTAAGAAAGAAACTTTGTGGGGTTTTACGTTTTCTTCTTCATCGTCTGAAAGTTTGAAATCGTTTATCTTGCCCTTTGTCTTCCCAGCTTTAAATCTGTCCTTTTTCTGTTTCTTTATCCTAAGAAGTTTGCCGAGCATGTCTGCAGAGTTGAATATCATGGTTAAACTATGGTTACCATTGTAACCCAACATTTGTGTTTTTAAAACTGTGGTTACTGTAGTAAAAACACGGCTAATTTTAGTTCAATTGCACACAGGTTAACTTTGTGAAATAATGAGATTAAGGTGCTTTGTTGCAACAAACTAACTGGATAAAGGCTTCATTTCTAAATATACATTTATATTTTTACATTTAAGTATGGATATCCCAACTTTGTTTGATGAACTCACCGTCGTCGTCATCATTATCTATACCATAGTCATTGTCGTCAAAATCATCAGAGTACGTATAGCTCGGTTTTTGTCGGTTGGCTCTCGCAGACACGGCGGTCTCCAACTCATACTGAAATGCAACAACAACAACATAGCTTACATATTTTATTGAATCTAATACTGAACAACAAGGAAATGTATGCAGCTCTATACCTTATGACTCTTATATGATATTACTACCTGAAACGTTGTTCTTCTTGTACGTTTTTGGACTTTTCGTGTAAGCAAGTGTTGTAGAAAATATATCGTCGTCCATCTTACTGCATCTCCCAAACAGTTATTATGCAGTGCTTTGTTAGGACCAAATAAAACCACACCAAATCGGCTTCGTGTAAAACACTCATACAGTATTCACTCATACAGTATAAAATCTACCGGAGTTTCACAACAAATGTGTAGGTCACAGCATTGTATTCAGTTCAGTTGATGTGATCGGCGCCATTTGTTTACTTGTGTTACCAAAGGAACCACCGGATGAGAGTTTATGAAACCTACTGTGACAAGCCTTTGCTCATTTTGCGCAGACTGATAACCGTATGACATTGAAGTACCGCGAGAGCGACTCGAGAACAGACTGCTTTGTATTCGTTTACTTTATACAGCTCTCGCTTTACATGATGTCATAGATCGATCCGAATGCGCAGTCGAACACGCATTTTAGGTTTTTTTCGTTGACTGGAACCCCGCCTTTCTACGTCTTTATGTCCATTCAGGCCAATCAGATAGCCCCACTTGAGCGAACGTCACGTTACGATGATATATTCAGACGTAATTTAAAATATTCAGATTAGCATGACATAATCGCTTTATTTTCGTGTTTGCATTTGTATAATTAAAACGTATAAAACGAAAATATAAATATTATATAAAATAAATGTTGTCTAAAATCCTTGATAATATATTATCAGCCACTAGAGGGAGACATCAGAAAGTATTTTATTTTCTAATGACAGAGACTTGGTGGGCTCAAAATCATGGTCATGGATCGTCTCAAGCATGTCTACATCACATTTAAATCAGTTCAGCGTCTGTAAGGTTTAGAGTTCTTATTATTAGAGTTGAAAAAAAGGCTCCAGAGTTCAGAGATACAGTGAGGTTTTATTTAATGTAATTTAAGTAGGCGTATTTTAGCTTAATGTATATTAGGTTATGACCGATGTGCATCATACATTATGATCTTATGTGTTAGCCTAACGTTATTTAATAAATAAATGTTAAGACAGTGTTACCACCTGAAATAGGTTAGATCCAGGTTAAGGTTATTAATTTGAGTCTCAAGGAAACATCCATAGGTTTTGCGTAACCACTTGGACCTAAAGTCACTTGTTCAGAACAGTGTTGTGTTCTGGCACTATTATACCTTATAAGGACGACATGGTTTTAGTTTTCTTATTATTTATTACTATCTAGTATAAAATGATATGTTGTGGTGAAAAGTATGACACAAAAAAAGTAAGAAAACTCATATGTAACACTCAATGTCACACATTACCAACACAACAAAAATAAAAAATAAGCTATTTAATTGAATAGTTAATGCTGCAATACATGCTGGATGTCTAAGGCAACTTGTTTTCTGCCTTCAACATAACTTGTATTCAGTATGTGACAATAGGTCAATAAGGAGAATGCAAAATCACAAATTAGCCTAATTCCAGACAATTTGCATTATAAATATTTTATGGTTATATCCATTAAAATGAGCATCTGTGACGATCATCTGTCACGCTAAGATAAAAAATTGCTCCAGCTTCACAGTATAGACTGATAACAGCTCAAACCAGCCCCCCATCCCTCAACAAATCATTTGTGATGCAGTTATTGATCTGCTGCTGTTATGCAGAAATGTAGGCTGAATTTACAAGCTTTAGAACAGGTATAAAATATTATAATTGTTATAGTAAATACGCTCATAATAGGAATACAACTTGATCTGTATGGCTCATCCAATACAATATAACGCACAAACAAGGGCTTTTAAATCCACATGTATCACCAGCCCAACACGATGTAATCACACTCGATTCTGAGTGTGAACCTTTTGTTGTGAGGTCGGTTGCATGTCTGGATTAGTAATTACCTTTTTGTCGATGTCTGACCGCAGCAAGACAATGCACAAGATGTTTTACATTTTTAAATCATTTGATTAATTCTTATGGAGTACTCCAAACTGTCAGACTTTATCAGTCTTCTTTGTAAACATCATATTTGAAATTTCAGCCCCTGTGATCTGATTGCACATTCAACTTAGAAAAAGACTGTTGTACCTGTGCAGAATGACCTGCTACAGGTGCTCAGCTGACTTTAGGTCAAGGCTGCCCGCCATGTTCTCTCATATTTTAAATATAATGAACCTAGAACACCAAGGAACAGAAGAAGCCAAAGCATATGCTGATGGGTGCTGGTTGTCAGTGTAATCTGTAGGTTGTATAAGAACCAATAAACTTTGAACATCATAAATGCACCAGCTGTATTCTACACAACATTCTCTTTCTGGGGGGACTAGACTTTTTTAAGTGTCTGAGATTTGTGAGTTTTAAGATGCTTGATGGTTTGTGTCAAACAAAATTGTGAATGTCTTTGAACACCAACAAAGCATGAATGGTTTTTGTCAATGAACTAAAAAACTATAACTATTACTGGTGCTGGTGACAAAGAAAGTAGGAAATAGGCTTTTAAAATAGCATACAGTATGTCAACGATATCCCTTTCAAAACAATTTGGTTTTCCAGGGTTTTATTTGTAGACTGCTTAGTTTTAATGTAAGCTAATCGTAATTCCTGAATGTAACAAAAATAACAAAAGGCAATTATGAGTCAGGTGTCCACGTCTGTCCACAATGGGGCATGTTTTTAGCTTGAATAGGCAGTAAAAATTGTCATCGTTCTTAGAAATAAGAAAGATCAGAATCCGGAGATGAAATTAGGTATTTATTTTCAATGTGAAATATTTGTTCAGATGTGTGTGTGTGTGTAACACATGTGTACCAAATGGGGTTTTATTCTTCTACTTCAAAGTCCAAATTAAATGTCTTTTTGGCTAAATACCCTTACAGAAATGATTCTATTAAATTGGCCATGCTTCATGTAACAGCAATTACCAAACCCCCATTCTCCTCATAATGATTTACTTATCAATTCTCTAAAACAACTGTTTTAACTTTGAATTCTTTTTTTCTGCCCTGTATTGTTCCGTATGGCCATATGGTACCTCACAGTTCGCTGGGCAAACACTCCTTGTATTTGTGCTATAGAGACAGCTGTGTCCACACATAAATATAGACCATCATGTTTTTGTCTCCTGATGTGTAGCCCTGGATCTCAGGTTGCTATTTGGATGTGTAGTTGTCGTTCTCCATGTGGTTCCCTTTGCCCTTCTCCTCCAAGTAAACAGAGAGCCAGTGCCCCAGTCTTAAAAGGTCTGGTCATGGGCTGAGCACTGTGGGAAACCTCAATTGTTTATCATGGTTACCTTTTAAGTGCAGGGGGTGGCGGTCGTGGGTCTTTTTTGTAAACACATGACGTGGGGTTTTAAACGAAGCTGTGATAAATCCCTTTTCTATATGTGTAAACATGCCATGGCATAGTGACAAAGACATAGTTACCCTGCAGAAAGGAGACTTATAGCTGATTTGGTTTATGTTTAAAAACTGTTGCAACTCACAAATTATTCAGTGTTTGTGGGAATGTATTGTTAAATAACCAGCATCTACAGATCATATAATTTTAATGTATTGATTTCAGCCATAGTTATAGCACATTCTTACAGACTGAAAGTACTGTATGATGACCATATCAGGAGCATAATCACTCACTTAATCTGTTTGAAAAATCCTTGTAGTAAAAAAGCACCAGATGATCATTTTCATGACTGACTCATGCTATTGCTATTGCTCAAATGGCCCCTTTTTGACAATGGAAAAATGTGATGGTAAGATGGAAAATATGCTTGCTGGGTCACTGTTTTGCCAGTAGTCTGTTGGTATAGGTCATAATTCACTTTTGTATAAGCAAGTCTAAAAACACAATTGTGAACCTGGACAGCCTTAAGAACCACAGGAGCATTTTTAGTAAAAGCAAAAATTACACTGTATGCATCAAAATCATAAATTTTTCTTTCATGCAAAAAATCATTAGGATATTAAGTGAAGATCATGTTCCATGATGCCTGCCCTTAATATATAAAAACATGGATGGCCTGCTACAGTGCCTCTGATCAGGGCCGGACTAGGAAACAAATCCAGGCCGGGATATCCTACACTCATCCAGGCCATAAACCACACATCTTTTTTTAAATGCAGAATGCTTTGTTATAATCAAAACGAATTTTATCATGTGGCCAAACCACAAAAGCACGTTTAAATAATTTATACTACAAGTCTATCTTAAAGTGAAGATTCATTCAATATTTAGGTTTTATAAAAAAAAACATTTTATGCTTAAATTGTATGTGTGAAGAGAAACAATTGCATCGTGCTGTCAATGATCTCTCGTTCATTGCTTTATGACTGTTTTCTCTTTAAATGCTAATGACGTTAGAAACGTGAATGTCACTTTGAAGACGGTCCCTAAATTCACATATATTGAATGCCCAAAGTCAAGCTACCTTTATGTAAGTCTTTTATGGTGTGCATTTACTTACAAATGTCAAGAGCACGTTATTTTATCGCGAAAGTACGTCAATATTGATGTGTGAGAACGAACCTCTCGGCACGCAAGCGGATTTATTATTTTGCTCACGCACAGAAATGGACGCGCGCCCTTTGATTCCCTAGGCATAAGCAGCACTCTTCTAGTTTTGAGCGAGAGCAAAAGAAATCCGCATGCGAGCGACGTACGAGTGTGCTACAATGACGTGCTATCGGCATTTGTCTGTAAAAAAGGCACAGCTGTCTGGCAGCAGGCCAAATCAGTTGACAGGCCACCGAGAATCGCCCGGTTCTCCCGATGGACAGTCCGGGCCCGCCTCTGATTAACAACTTCAAAGGCAACTTTCTCAATATTTAGATGAGTTTTAAACGGTTGTGTCTCCGCCAGAAAGTGTTCTGTCCTAACAACCCATGCATCAGTACAAAGCTTAATTTAAAAAGCTTCCTATTTCTTATGATGTAATTTCAAATTCAATTTTGATGTAAAGACAATTTTGTTGTTGTCCAGGCGGGTCACAATTTAGGGAACAAGCACGAAATATCCAATTGACAAATCTGATCACTTGGGATCTCTTTGACATTTGTGTTAAAGTCGATTCATAAACGTTTTAGGTGAAACAATATATTAATAGGGACAGCTCTGGTTGTTTTTTTCCTTTCTGGCTCAAGGTTTTCTAAAAAAGTCCAGGAGACAGAATAAAGATCCACTTCAGTCCCCCTCCTCAACTCTCTCTATTATTTAGGCTTTTAAATGAGTTTGTGATGTTCATGTGAAGATGCTCCAGAGGAATGTCTCCTGCCTTGGCCACTGCCCAAGTGCCCTCAAATGATCATGGATAAGAGCTTTGAACATGCATCTAAATTCATTTGCTTTGTGTTTACATACAGCTTTTGGGCTTTGGATAGAGCAGAATGTTTGGTAAAATTATTGATTATTTTCAGACTGCAATTATTGTCCAATTTCTAAGAAATACCTATTTGCTTTTTTCAGAGAAATGGTGAAATAAAATGATCGATTACATTCATCTTCTTAGTGTGCTTAGACCAATCTACTTTAAACACAAGCGCTACTGCTAAAAATAATAACAGCCATCACGGCAGTGCTGTAATGAACTGAGCTGCCAGGGGCCAGTCTGGCTACAACACTTTGATTTAACTGCTCATCACGCTGTCTAAAGCCTATGAAGAATAAATGGCCCCCTGCAAAAATAATTGCAAAAAGTAGCCCGCCAATAAGATCAAAATTCTTTGAGCAAGATTTTTAATAGGCAATTGAAAACATACATGAGCCTTCAAAGATGTGCTTGCTAAAATCATATAGAAAGAGAGGCGATTAGCTAATTTTCCCTTGGACAATAGTACTTATTATTGGCAAAGCTTTTTTTTCTCGTGGATGGTGTGTTGCTATGGCATTGAGATATGACATTCTAGTCACACACATACAGAAACTCCCAATCCTGCTTGAAACCATCATTGCGTTCATAAATGCGTGACAATATTACATAATGATCTAGGCTCTCTCCCTGGATATAGCCGAGACTAATCTCCTGGAGGAGTGGAAGTCTGTAAATATTTTTGCACAATGCCACTAAAATTCACCGACTGTACGCAAGCCCTCTCATTGATTCTAAATGTTGGAATCACAATTGGCAGAAAATATTCACACTAAATTGTAATCATACTTAATGAGATTTATGTAACGTTTATTATTATGAAACATTTGATATTTATGAAAAATGTTGTGCCATTTCTGTTTAGAAGGAAATGGAAGGCTATGTAATGATTCTCATGGAACAAGACAGAATGCTGTTTAATGCCATATTGCAGTTGGCTTCATATCATGCTGTCACATAAATCCTAGTCCAAGATCTGTGTCCGCATGCAAACTCAACTGTTCAGCTTTTGCCCACGTATTAAGAACAAAGATCTTGAATTAATTAATGCACTGTTTGAATTGAACTGTTTGAGTTTTCTGTGGCATTATGAGCTCTCAATCTTAACTTTCACGCATTTATGTCTTGAATCAATGTCTGTCCCGTCATTTATGCAGTATGTAGGTACATAAAAAAATGACATGTAGGAGCATTCAATAGCTTCAGTTTGCTGCAGAGGTTAACTTACTGTGGCTGAGCACACGGTCAGGGATGTTACTTTGTGGTTGAAGGGACAGTTCAGAGAAAAATTTAAATTCTGTCATCATTCACTCACCCTCGAGTTGTTCCAAATTTTCAAAAATGTCTTTGTTTTGATGAACACATGGAAATATATTTGGAAGAATGCTTTTAACCAAACAGTTATTGGCCACCAATGACTGCCATAGTAGGAACAATTACAGCAGTAGAAAACTAGAACCTTTTTGCTTTCATACATTCTTCAAAAAAAATATTTTAATGTTTTAATGTGTCGGTTCACCTATCAAATCATTTTTGTTCCTATTTAGATATTTAAAATACTGTTAATTTGGTTGAGAGCTTACAGAAAATGAAAACCAGAGATACGCACACCTGCTCAACCAATGTGCTCTCATTGTTCTGTTGACCATGCCGCAGCCCCTGTGCTGTTTCATCAGCAGCACAGAGGTTTGTTCCCTCTGCCACCTCAGAGGAATGAGTCACGCTGCCTTACACAAGATTTTGGACTTGCTGCATCGCTACGGAAGCCACCCAGCCAATCAGCTACATCCCTGAAGGCTCGGGTCCTCACAAACTTCAAAATGAATCCCATCGCTCTATTAAATTAGGCACAGATCGAGCAGTGATTCTGGTTTGGCATATGTCTCCCAGCACCCATGGAATTTGAATTATTCATGCTTGGCACCAATGGGAAACATTAGAAACTCGTACTAAACATGACGTTAGTTATTTAACTGATGGCAAGATTAAATGAGTCATGCTTATAACAATCATAGAGCATTTTGGTATTGATGTACTTGATGTACTGAATATATTCAGTGAAAGATTGTGGTAAAATAAACGTATTCGTATGCCAGTGCCCTTTGTAATGTGAGCACATTAAATAGAGACCTCCAAATTACCTACTGCTGCATTGTTGAAAAAACAGGGGCAGAAGAAAATGAAAAGTAACGCTATATGGTGTAAACAGATGTTTACATCCCTGGCAACAAAAATGACGGCTATCTGCCAGTTTGTAAAGCGTTAAAAGCAATGGTTTCCTAATGGAGTGCTGTTTTAGCACGAGACAGTTAATTTGTCAGGTTTATGCATGGAGAGAAAGTGCATGGGGAGGGGACACGACAGAGATGATTACTATGGCTTGTGCTGTGCGATATTTAAAGTATGTGGGATAGACATCACACAACCAAGAAACGCCACAGAAGGCAAATGAGCATGACTCTACAAAACTCTCTGTCTTTTAGAAGGAGTTATTGGGTGCTTTGTTTGCAGTTCAAAGACAGAGTTACTGATAACAGGCAAACCTGTTATGAACATAAAGTGATCAAAGCACATTCTAGAAAGCATAACGTCAACAGATGAAGGATCTAGGGTTTGAGGAACAGAACTACAGTCCTTCAATTTGACCTTCCTAAGGAAGTCATATCTCATTTTCACAACATTTGTTTCTAGTGTTGTTTGTCTACTGGAAATGCTTTCATTTCCTATTAAATATGGTATCTGCTCTGTCTAAAGTCTATTATAAATCTGATTTTGTGGTGCAGCTGCCCACATGGTTCCTCTGGTTTGTTAATCAGAGTGCTGTCATGAAGCTGATTAAGCTCCATGTACTGATGGGGGTACAATGTCTACAGCTTTCAGTAACATGGCATTAATTATTTCCGATACGCTCATTTATTTTCAAATTCTCCTCAAAATATCATAACATGTGGTAATTTAAATGTCACAGATGTTTCTCTGAAGATTCCAAGAAGAATAAAAATAATACTAGATTACAGTATTATCATACTGTAGTTATAGCTGTATTTACAAATCTATATATCAAATAACAAACAGTGGATTGACATTATTTTGACAAAAATCCATAATGCATCTGGAGAATCTTTCATCTTTCACTGTCTGAAAGGCCATTATTTCTGGAAAAAGTCAGTGATCCTTTTTTTGTGTTCGACTAAAGATTATTGAGGAGCAAAATAATTGACTTCTGACTGCTGTCAGTTTTTTATTGATTTGTGTATATGCTATTGATCTGTTTTGCACTGTCTAGATTCTTGTCACACCTCCAATGCAAAATTCTAAAAGTATTATCATATTCTACGATGCAAAAACCAGCCATTGTGAAAACCACAGCTCTTTTCCTTTTTATCCATTTCATTGATGCACAGCGTGTATTTTGGGAATAAGTTGTTTCAGTGTGATACCTATTATACGTCTGCCAATATATGGCTGTCTATTCTAATGTCTATTCTACCAGGACTTGGTGAGGAAAACCTGCAATACCTTGAGTCTGTTACATAACTGTCTGTCTGCGTCTGTGGGCTAATGAGCTCACACATGGTAATTTGTGTTTGCTAGACTCTGGCCAGATATCTGGGTGGTCAAAAGTAAAGAATGTGTGCAGACTGTTCAGCTGAGATGGTAATTACATATCAAAGTCCGAAATGTTGTGAGCGTTTTTAATGCGCAATAGTATCAATCCAAACCCGAATTAAATAAGGCGTGATGTACCACTTAAATATTTGCTACACATCAAGGGAAGCGTTTCAAATGATCTGAACGGGGACAACATACATGCAATCCTCTTCCATTATCCGACAACTCCAGGTCTCCACTGGATGATGCGCATTCTGATACACCTCGTATCCAGACCTATGCATCTTGAAAAGAAAACAACGCATCCACAGACCAGCATGCATCTTTAAGGAGATATGTCTGCAAGTGCATCTATTGGTTAGCTGGAAGCTTCAGCGTCGTCTATGATTGGTCATTCCTAATTATTCTTGGCTCGTCATTTGCTACCTTAATTTACTATGAATATTATGTGCTGGCGGATAGTGTGCTGATAAATTTGAAATACCTTAGTCTGTGGTTAGACGTGTGCGCGCGGGTAAATTTTGTTTCTTGTGGAGAGATTTTTCATCATCTGTCAATAATGCTTTTATGCTTGTAACGGTCGGATACTCACAATGTAATTATTTCGGATACGCGTTCGGAGAGGACTATTACGCAAATAATGTTTTGCGCTAAACTGAAGGATCTTAAGATTGCGGGCGAATGCCCCTTTTCCATGGTCGTGGGAAATGAGGAACCCGCCGACTTTACAGAAAGCAATGCAGTGAATGTTTTGCCAATATCCAGAGCGGTGCAGGGCAATATTGCCAACATTCTACCCAGACGCAAAACAAGCCGGAGAAAAGTTAATCTGCATTCACTGGGCGAGAGCATCCGAAAACTGGTCTGTCCGGAGGTAATTTCATATGTGTGATATTGACTTGATACATTTCTGCATGAGAAATAGAAACCGTTTTATTTCTCTGCGTAAAATACAAAACCAAATAGCCAAATAAAACATTGTAATTAATAGAAATGGTTAGGCTTGTTATTACGCTCTTGTTCTTTTATTCAGATAAATTGCACACGCATATCACACATAGGCTATATATACACACAGCCATATATAATATATATAAAGAATGTTTTTTTTTCTTACTTTTAGTTCGAGAAATTACGAAATGCAATGCTCAGAGTCATGAAAGAGCAGTCAGACGTGACTTGGTAAGATATTATTTTTTCTTATTATATGTTGCCTTTGATCTGACAGTGTTTAATGCCATAGTCCTTTATTTCACTGTTTCGTTATTTTTTAATTTGCAAGCAGTCAGTTCAATCAATACAACTTTCACGCATTAGAAATCCGTCTCCACTTTTATGGTCATTGCACTGTATGTATCAGTATTTTCTCCGTTTGTTTTAAACATAGTTTTTCACATTAAATGAAGTATAATAGTAATATGAATTTATCATTAAATGTAGCTTATTTTTATTGACAAGAATTATATAATAGTCTTCATAGAATGTATGTTTTATGGTAGTGGTCTTAAACACTACAGTATTTCAACATATTAAAATAATTATTGATCCTGGCTCAATACATCATGTTTCCAAAGCCCTATAGCATGTACTGCTGGAGCTCAGACAATGGAGAAATCTGAACAATTATCAGATGTCATGAGGAACTATTCCCTTAAAACAGGTAACAAGCAGACAAAAATACAATTTCCACATGGCTTCCGGCTGCCTAATTGTTAATGAGTTGTACAATACATTTCAGGTATCCACATGGACTCTCTCAGGATTTCTCTAGGCACGGAGGTGTTTCGGGACTGTTACGAAGAGGATGGTCATATTCTGAGAGTAGTGGGGGGAGCGCTCCATGATTTTCTCAACAGCTTTAATGTTCTCTTAAAGCAAAGCACACCGCCCACTCCTGAGGTACAGCGCTACATCCACCAAGCCTCCATCCTCTGTCTGGACAAAGATCCAGGACTCCTGACTGTTTATTACTTCAATCCCCTCCCGACCACTGAACTCTTCTTCCCGGGTATTATCCAGGCGGCAGCACATTTTCTCTACTGCACTCGGGTGGAGGTCAGAATGGATGTTGGTGGTAAAGACAGTGCTGCTCTACAGGCCAATCATCAGCCTCATCTACTGTACTCTGTGGTGGTCAGAGATGGCAGGAGCCTGACGCCAAGCCCAATGAGAACACATTCAGCTGGAGACATCCCCCTGTCGCTACTCTACTCCACGTTTCCCTTCCACATACTTTTTGATCAGGAAATGTGCCTGATGCAGATTGGAGATGGGTTGAGGAGGAGGCTGGGGCGTTGCAGAGAAGGTCAGAGGAGATCTGCCTTCAACGAGCACTTTGCAATTGTTTCACCTGAAATACGCACCAGCTTCCAGGATATTTTGACCATGCTTAACACACAGTTTTTGCTGCGGGTGAAACAGCCTGGGAGCTCTGCAGACAGTCTCGGAAAGGTATTTTCTGTTTTCCGATCTCTCTTTCTCTATCTCTCTCTCTCTCTGCCCTTGTCCCTAAAAGCTGATGCAAACAACGGGCCAACCGTTACATGAGAAACTGCTAACTGGGAATTTTTGAAACATCAGTCTTATTTCTTGGGGCACTGATTGGGAAAAAACATCAGAATATGCAGCTTTGAATGTGTTGAGATGCATTGTTGTGCATGGCGCTGCTGTGTTTAAATCAAGTTGAAAATGTGAACTTCATGCAGGTCATTCTCTCACACTGGCATCAAACAGAAAGACTAATCAAAGATTGTCATTGGATTAATCTTGATTAGACGATTTAAAAGCTCAACGTGAGTCAGTGGAAAGTAATTAGTGGATTTTTCTCTACACGTTGATCAGAGAGAACAGGTTTTTTCTTATGAGCTGTTTTCTAAAACAGATTTCAGTTTCATGGACAGCAGTAGATCAGTATAATAAGGGCAACGCAATGAAGCCCATGCAGCGCCACGCAGATGATGAAACGAACATGGCTCCAAATGTCAAGACAAGTTAAAGGTTTGCCTTTCAAAGCCTCTAATGAGATATGCCATGTTTATGCCCACATGAACGAAATAGCACAGCAACTGATACCTCCTATCAAAAATGTTGAGATGAAAAAAAATATTTTATGAATGTCTGCATAATCTGTTGCTTTAGAAGCATCTGGAAAAGAGAACACAGTGCATTTCAAGAATAGTACTTTCATTTTCACTACTAGTGCTTAATGTCAGTAAAGATTATTTAGGTGAAATAAAACATTCAGTGTTTTCAGTATTAAAGGGATAGTTCACTAGGGATAGTTGAACACAAAGATATTTGGACTTCCAAAGACCATTGACTACCATAGTAGGAAAAATTACAAGGAAAGTAGTCAAAGGTGCCTCAGAAGCTTATGCTTACATTCTTCAAAATATCTACTTTTATGTTTATCAGAAGCAATTTTCCCTATTATGGTAGTTGACGGGTTTCAAGAACTGTTTGGTTATAAGGTTTATGCCAAATATATTTTTCTGTGTTCATCAGAACAAAGAAATGTATACAGATTTGGATCAACTCGAAGGTGAGTAAATGATGAAAGAATTTTTGTCTTTGGATGAACTATCCCTTTAACAAAAGTATGTTTCAGACATAAGTGTAATCATAAGGTTAGGTTAGGTTAGGGTGATTTGACACATATATAAAACTTAAAGTTATGCACAACACCCAAAAAAGTATGTTCTTTTTTCTGTAAGATGCAAAATATGTAAAAAAATCCTCTTGACCTTCTCCGTGTAGCATATGGACCTGAAGGGACAGATGATCTTCATGTCAGAGATGAGTGCACTCCTCTTCCTCGGGTCTCCATGTGTTGATAAGCTAGAAGAGTTGACAGGCCGGGGCCTCTACCTCTCTGACATTCCCATCCACAACGCACTAAGAGACGTTGTTCTGGTCGGGGAGCAGACCAAGGCCCAGGATGGTTTGAAAAAGCGGCTGGGCAAAGCCAAAGCCGCTCTGGAACAGGCACATCAGGCACTGGAAGAAGAAAAGAGGCGGACGGTAGATCTGCTCTTCACAATATTTCCAGGGAACGTCGCTCAGCATCTCTGGCAGGGGCTTCCTGTACATGCGAAGAAGTTTGATCACGTTACGGTGCTGTTTTCAGATATTGTGGGCTTTACTGCAGTCTGCTCACGATGCACGCCCATGCAGGTGGTAAATATGCTTAGTGAGCTGTACACTAGATTTGACCACCACTGCGGAGAATTGGATGTGTATAAGGTGAGAGATATTGTTAAAAAAAACGTAAAATATTTTACCTACTCTTTGCTGGTGTTTTTTGGTGGTTTAATACCAAAACGTGACATTCTGTAAAGGGGGTACGAAAATATGTTGCTCACAGAAAGCAAAAGCTGTTTCTTCAACTTTCAACTATCTTGGCCTCAAATAATTATTTTCATAGTTTTAGACAAGCAGACTCATAAACTCCTGGGACTTCGGCTAATGTGATCTGTAGTGTCTATACAAAACAGAATTTCTCATACACAGTTGAGATGAATTTCTTGTAAAAGACAGTGGAAGCCAAGTTTAGTTTAGTGTCTGGTTTTGCTTACGTTCTTACAGGCAGCTATATTCTAAAAATAGATCCACCTCGTCTTCTCCCCACATTTCTCAGCTGTTCTTGATGGGTGCCTCAAACATCTCCATACTGTATTTGCAATAACAGGGAATTAATGTCTCTCAAACTGTCAAGATGTACAATTCTTATAACATAAACCTAGTTTGGATTCAAAACAGCTTAGAATCTATGTCATTCACATTGTAAGACACTTAACAAATTCCGGGTGGCCTGAATTACAAATGGTGTTTTACTTGTCTGGATGTGTAACGCACTCATTGCATAATTATTAATTAAACATAATTTTTTGTTTGTTAAATTAATTTCATTGCACAGCCCTTGTTCTATTTAATTTAAGTTAACACCTAAATGAAAATGGCAAAGGAAAATGTATGGCAGCTCAGCACTATTAACCTTGTATATACCCAGACGTGTGTTATGAAATATTTAGCACTCTACTCCTGTAACCTTTTATATGTCCTTATTTGCGCACTCAAGGTGGAAACCATCGGCGACGCGTACTGTGTAGCTGGAGGGTTACACAAAGAGAGTCCGACCCACGCTGTCCAGATTGCTCACATGGCTCTAAAGATGATGGAGCTGTCTGATGAGGTCATGACTCCCATGGGGGAGGTCATCAAGGTCAGTGTTTCATCAAGTTTTTTGCATTCTGTGTACATTCTGCATATCTAATATCTGGTAATTTAAAAGAATCTTTATCTCATCAGTAAACATTTATTATGCTGATGTATAATTTTTTTTACCATGTTTATGACGACAAATATGAAAACATGACTTGCAATCTAACAATTGATGTATTGATAGAGGTTCAGAAGTCAAAATATAACACATTTCATATACTAACCAATAGATTTGCTCCTATAGCAATATTAAAAAATATAGCTTTAATTCTTCTCTTTCATGTTGTTTTCTATTTGTTATTTGTTTTATCATGTATTACTCTTTATTACTTTATGTATAAAACTTTATGAAAAGATATTAAAACTGCTTCTTGACTTTGAGAGCTGATAAAACTAATATTCTTAGATACAACTTGAATACGTTTCTTATCTCAAGGAACATATTTGTTTTACTAGCTTTGAATAAGAGAATATTTGTGTTTGGTTTTGTGACGATTATTTAAATTAATTGTTTAATCGGAAAGGGTTATTTTACACATGGTTTGAACATAGATTTAAAAGCTTACATTTTTTATATTTAACTGAAACGTTTATTTCTCAGATGCGTATTGGACTCCACTCAGGCTCGGTCCTGGCTGGTGTGGTTGGTGTTAAAATGCCCCGCTACTGCCTTTTTGGCAACAACGTTACTTTAGCCAATAAGTTTGAGTCTTGTAGCCTGCCCAGACAGATAAATGTCAGTCCCACCACATACAGGTACAAACAGATGTCACTCTCCTGGTTGTTTATAACAATAGTACTGGGTAGTTTATTTAATTAACCACTTATTATTATTAATAATACATCTATACATGTTTGCACAGTATTTTTTATTTTAAAACATATCAAGAGTTAATAATTGTCAGATTTTAACTAAATGTAAAACTTCATTCATCATTTTTAAAACCAACATAATATGATTCAGATAAAAAATATCAGATTAATTACTAGAATACTTAATTTACTTTATAAAGTATACCTGCATCCGTATTTTTGAGCAAATTTTCCATTCCAGATTGTTAAAGGATTGTCCAGAGTTCACCCTTATTCCCCGGACGAGAGAGGATCTTCCACCCAACTTTCCCGCCAACATCCCTGGTGTTTGTTACTTCCTCCAAGCCTGTGATCAAAGGAAATGTCCTGCTTTTTAGATGCTATGTAAAGGAAGCTCAACTCAGTGGATGAAACGTAAATTAATTAATGCTGGAAACAGTGGGCTAATGCTTGTCACTGTGTATCTTTTATTTGAGACAGAGGAATATTACCATCCAAGTGTTGAATGTTCCCGAACAATTTATCAAACGATGCTCATTAGAAGGGTTCCAATGAGCCGAGATTTTATTCACAGTGGCATTGTCTGGTTCTTGTGAGATGTTAAAAGAACCTCTGTTATTCTGGTAAAAGTGATTTATTTCTTGACTTCCTAACATTCACATTTGTATCTATATTGATTGATAGTTTCTTTACATTCTCAAAGTCGCGAGTGATTTGTAGCGTATAACGACATTTAGTTCTATTTTAATAATCTAACTAGAGCACTTGTACATGGGTCATGTCATTGACATTGTACTACACACTCAGTGGAGGAAGGTAGCTGAGCCTGACCACAATCATTCTGTAAGGAAACATTTATAATGTTTCATTGTGATTTTTTGTTCTGTCATAGATCTATAATAAACATACTTGACTCAAGGTTTGATTTGTTTAATTATGTGCTTGTTTCAATGAAATGTTGTAAGTTATAAAGAATCTAGCATCTGAAGAAATATATTTGGCTTTTCTGTTCTATATACATTTCATATTCTTTTAGATTGCATTTTATTTAGATTCTCTACATTAAAAATACTAAAAACGGATTTTGTCCATGAACTTGTGATATAGAAACACGATGTCAGCTTGTCGATTTTGCAATAATTTGATCAAAATCGCGATCACTTTATACTAGCTTACGTTACAATAATAATGTATGCCGAGAGCACATAAATATGTTACATGTAAAGGGCATGTAAGTACGTAATTACCAATCTTACTGGCAAAAGCTTCGTGCCTGAATATTAATAAGGCCATGCTGACGTTGCTTAGTAACCTTCCTGGAGCGGCAAATGATCTAATGAATATTTTTGAATCACGCCTTCCGCATGGCAGGATTCGTTACTGAATAGCATTCACTTAATGACGGCTCCATTACAGCCAATCAGATAGTCCTTCTGTGCCAACGTGAGATTGCGTAATTAATATTTATGAGCCAATGTTTTGACGTAGCATAATTCCTGAATCCGGGATCTCAAATGAGAACCAACTGTTCGTAGCTCTCGCATCCTTGCGCTCCCGTTGGCTACATCCACTGTCAATATCAACGTGCTCGATTCAGGAATGGTGGTCCTCTCGTAACAGCTGAATGCTGTGTCAATGCTGGTGTGCTGGTGTTTAGTATTTTAATCTAACGGAAAACAGGGAATTGGCGAAGTTGTCGAAATATGGTATGTTGCAAAATATGACGGAGGTTTTTATATGCCTTATATTTATTAATTCTCTGATAATATTGCCGTACATGTTTGCTCTGTAGTTTACAGTGGCATCGCCTGGGTAAAAATAAGCAATAGAATTAAGATATTGTTTGGATTTGTCAGTCTTGTTTTAGATATTTAATTAGCCTACTGCATGAACTGAAGAGGCGCACAGCACAGTTGTAATTTGCGCATAAATAGTGCTTCTTACATATTTGTATTTACGCTAGAATTTGTAAACAGTGTTCGTCAACGCACATGATTGTGTTGTTATAATAGCAATGCATATATTGATTTTTTATACATAAATATCATACTTTAATATTTAAATTTCTTATTTTGCAGTACGGATTTGTCAACCACGCACTGGAACTTCTGGTGCTGAGAAATTATGGACCTGATGTATGGGAGGACATTAAGTGAGTTCCATCTGGAGTTCATGACCAATCTTTCATTTTATTTCAATATTTGAAAAGACTTTGTGTGCATGTTGGTTGTGCATGAGCTCTCAGACTGATATGTATTAATGAATCACTAAAAAGTATGTGACAATATGTAATTTATGTAAGGGAAATCCTCTACTCCTGAATTCAAACAGAATTTCTGTTCAAAAAGTACAAGGGTACGGTACATGACAAATATATTGGACACATAATCAAATCGCAAATTTAGTTTCACACTTTTTGTGATAGCCTGTCTTTGCTGCAGTATGCTCAGTATGAATTCATGAGTCCATGAGACATCATAGCACAACATGTGGTCTTGAGGTCACATACGTACAACTTTTTCCTTTTGCACAAACAGCTTTATTTAACTTCCTTCGTCTCTTTGACGTGACTTTTAAGAGCAGCCTTTTCAAGTCACAGCTGTGCTAAATGTAAACATGTTTTAGAGTCTGTTTCGGCTCAAGTTGTGAGTCTTACTGAATGTTTTGGCAGTGTTTTACTAGTCAGTCCCAAAATCACTACAGCACTACTCCAGAGGTTCAGTAGTATCACGAATGTTCTCAGTGACCTGTAAGAGATGTTATAAATTACATTTGTGTTTTTTAGATAGTCTTTTGCTTTCCCACTGTGGTTGTATTTTTTTTTGGTCATCACACTTGGTCCATTTTTTTTTATTTTTAAAGCTTATATTTGCAATACAGGATGATGGTGTGGTATTATATAGAAATGTAAATTTATATTCTTTTAGGAGAGAAGCTCAAGTTGATGTTGAGGGACAGTTTCTCGTCAGAATTATATATGAGGATTCCAAAACGTACGACCTTGTGGCTGCTGCAAGCAAAGTTCTGAGTAAGAATGTATTGTTTTTCTTTTGGATGGGTGGGTTACAATTTTCTGTATATTACTATTCGAATTTTGTAATGAACCTCTTGTGATGTAAAATACCCCCCAAACACATAAACGCGTACACCTAATCAAAATGTTTCATACAAATTTAATTGGACTGCCTTTGGCTTTTATTATAAGACATATGCACATTGTTTCTGCTGTCTTATGCAACATAACTTACAAAAAGTACAGAGTTGCATACATTTTTGGCAAGATTGGAGAGTGAAACCAAATCCGACAAGTCTTCTCCAGCATCGCCTAAGAGTTTAATTCAGGTTAAAGTGAGAACTCTGTGGTGCCAAATTAATGAGTGGAAACAGTCCATAGTTTTTAAGCTTATTAACTTTTTTATGCATTTGAAACAAACCCACAACTTTTGTGTCACTAATGGCGTAACTTTGTTTTGAAAATCGGTGGGGACAGAGATGACAAAACAATACTTTTATAAATTATAACTCGTAATAACTCGTTGACAATATTTATAATATATAGTGGCCGTGCATTGGCTACTCCGCTTTTCGACTCTCGATCTCTCACAGTATGTGGTTCCCAAACTGTCATTTGGGGAAGGTCACTTGCTGTGCACTTGATACAGGCCAATAGTTTTCCCTTTCGAAACACAGAAACATCTTTTCCAAAACCCTAGGGGATTTCTTCAGATTTATTGTTATTATTGACTGGGCTGTATATTGTGATATTGTAGATTGTGACAGAATGCCATCATGACTGCCATTTGCTGTTGTTAACTTAACTGAATGCTCTATCATAATACAACTGTGACATTTTACTATTTTTCTTTCCTGTATTGATTCTTAACTGGATTCAACAGAAATAGATGCAGGAGAAATCTTACAACTGTTTGGGAAAATGTTTTTTGAGTTCTGTCAGGAATCAGGCTATGACACCATCCTCAGAGTGTTGGGATCCAATGTTCGTGAATTTTTACAAGTAAGGGGCTACTGTTTATGTCCACCAAAATTCTGACTGTTTTGTATTTCAAAAATTGCATGGTTTAGTTTTTTAGGTTTTAGTTTTAACTAGTTTTGTTAGATTAAACAGTAGAATCGTTACTGTATCGGTGCTGATAAATATTGAGATCATCATCATCATCTTAAAACTTGGCAAATATATTATTTTTGAACTCTCATGATGTCTTTGCTACTTTTGTTGTTTTTTATGTGTTTGATGCTGTCATTCTTAAAATTCCAGAACGTGTTTCATCCTTTTTCCTTGTGCCCACTTTATTGCATCAGCACATTAAGATCTGCTTGTTCCCTCAGAATCTGGACGCATTGCATGACCATCTGGGCACCATCTACCCTGGTATGCGTGCGCCTTCCTTCCGCTGTACGGATGCAGAGAAAGGAAACAACCTTATTTTACACTACTACTCCGAGAGAGAAGGTCTCCAGGACATTGTCATTGGGATCATCAAGACAGTTGCACAGCAGATTCATGGAACCGAGATTGAGATGAAGGTGTGCTCGTGCTGTGCCTGTGCTATGTCTTTTTGTTGATTGTCTGGCAGATAGGTTGTCAAAGGTTACTGCTGGAGTGTCTGTGAACTTTCTCCTGTCTTGTTTTTATCCACTTAAAAAGACATAACCAATTGTGCATATACTAGGTGCATAAACTATTCAATATACTCAATGAAACCAACAACAAGAGTATTAGTTAAAATACACAAATCTCCTTTACAGTACGGGAAAAGACTATTAGCATTAAATAAATTAGGAAAGTACATTGGACAGTAATAATAATGTATGAATCCCAGTCATCTCAAAATTAATGCAAACAAACAATAAAGTGCACTTCACCAAAATCATTAAAACTCCAATAGAGAAGAGCTTGCTGTTGTCTTTATCTCACTGAGAGGGGTCCATGGGTACACGACGGTAAGATGGACTCCCTAAGGTTTATCCTTTGACACCGCGCTGTAGTCTCTGCCTTATTTTCCAAATAAATCCCCCTTAACCAATAAGAGCTAATCATTTCCCAGACGGCAGACTGCTCTTTCTATCTCTCTCTCTCTCCATCTGGGCTTAGTGTGAAATGAGGGAGTCCAATCGACAGACCCTCCAAATGTAACACCTGACTTGTTGAAAAAATGTTAGCTAGCGTTGCCATGGTGATGGCAGGGCAAAGGGACAGCAGCTTGACGTCAGTGAAATGGGCTCAACTTCAAGCTGAGAGAGAAAAAACAACAGCTTCTCTGCTTTCAGCTCAGACATGATATGATGTCTGCGATAAAAACAATTTTCGGACCATTTTCAGGAACATTGCTTGAGGGGGGAAAATAAGAGACCATTCTAGAGAGTGTGTCCTGCATAATATAAATATACTAGACATTCCTTTCTATTAAACACACCCACAATTAGACTAACAGTAGTGTTTTCTTTTGCTTAGTCTACATGCAAACTATATAAACATTTAAAATTATTATAGTCCCCTAATAAGACTGTAATTTTTTATGTCACGGTGCACCAGGTAATTCAGCAGAAGAGTGAAGAGTGCGATCACATTAAGTTCTTGATTGAAGAAAAGGACTCAGAAGAAGAGGCATTTTACGAAGACCTGGATGGTTTCGAGGAGAACGGAACTCAAGAGACACGAATCAGTCCGTACACCTTCTGCAAGGCTTTCCCATTCCATCTGATGTTTGACAAAGACCTCATGCTCACGCAGTGTGGCAATGCTATCTTCAGAGTTCTGCCACAGGTTGTCTGCTCACGAAGAATCGTTTATTTTAAAAAGTGGAAAAATGGGAGATTTCTTAAGTATAAATATGATGGTTTAATAAAGTATGATGGGGAAAAAGTGTCAAGTTATGTGTGTTATCTTCCAGCTGCAGCCTGGCATCTGTAACCTGTCCTCTGTGTTCTCACTGGTGCGGCCGCACATAGACTTCAGTTTCCATGGCATCTTGTCTCACATCAACACCGTCTTTGTGTTGCGGAGTAAGGTCAGTTATACCCAACACTACAGTCATGCGTATAAAAACATCAACACTCATTAACTGAAACCTTTTGTTCTGTGGTTGTGACATAAATGAGTTGGTGCTGCATACTGTATTACACACACACACACACACAGTGTACAGGCAGTAAAACATGTTGAACAGCAAAGATTTTACTTGCACTGCTCACAAGAGAACATGAAACATTAAATTGCCTTGACTTCCTGTAGGAGGGACTCTTGAACGTAGAGACTGCTGAGAGTGAAGATGAACTCACAGGAACAGAGATCAGCTGTCTCAGACTGAAGGGCCAGATGATTTCACTGCCAGAGACTGAAAACATCCTGTTTCTGTGCTCACCAAGGTGAACCCATGTGCAATATTAAAGATGAACCGAATGGTTTGTAGGTCACACTGATATTGCATCTATCAATATATCTCCTGCTCTCCGCATGAACTTTAAACAAAGAAAATTAGATATTGGACAGCCCCTGTATACATTCATTCATGTATACAACTCATGCACTTTTTATGAAGAAGATAGCATAAACAGCATGAAATAAAACACAATTTGTGGTAAAGATGCATAACATTTTCTTTATAAAAACTGCAAATTGCCAAAACGTTTTGTTTCAGTTATTTCGTAGACCATGTTATTCTAGCTGTGAATTTTGCTTGTTTTTATCATCACTGCTTTATATGAGCTGGTTATTTGGTTAAGAGACCAAAAACAGCTTTCAACGGGTGGTGTGACCAATAATAACAATTAACTCAAAATTAAATTAAAAAAATATTTATAAAATATCTGATTTCTGGGGCTGAAATATGAATAACTTTTAATTCTTTTTAATTTTTAACCATGTATAACCATATAAAAATAATTATCAGTTGTGTGTCACTTTCAGGAAAAATGGGTCTGTTAAGTGTCTGTAAGAAAGGCAACTCTAAAATTATAGAACAAAAATATAAGAAAATTATTACAAAGAAAAATGCAAATACTTTCTTTCTTAACACTTTAAATACCGACAATTGTTTTTTTAAGGCTACGGCACTTCAACTAGATGAAGGAACATTAAACTAGCTTAATTAAAAAAATTCTTTTGAATTTTTATTATACCTATAGGGAATGATGGGTCAATTGGATTTAGGAGTTTTTACTTGAGGTACGTTAAGTAGTTTCCCTAATGCAGCTTTTTGTTAATTGTTTATCCTAGTGTTATGAATCTGGATGACCTGACGAGGAGGGGTCTCTATTTAAGTGACATTCCCCTTCACGATGCCACCCGTGACCTTGTGCTGCTGGGTGAGCAGTTTCGTGAAGAGTACAAGTTGACCCAGGAGCTGGAGATCCTTACTGACCGACTGCAAGCACACGCTCCGAGCCCTGGAGGATGAGAAGAAGAAGACAGACAGGTCAGGCTTCCGGCATGCCACATTCGGGAAATAAAGGTTCTTATTCTAATCCAGAGGTCGCAATGGTGTTAGGTCACAGTATGCCCTGGTGAATTCCTTGTCTGTGTGAGCATATTATGTTAAAATAAAGCTAAGAGGTGAAGAATTTGAATAGCTCTTTATTCATACACTGGAATCATATGAAAATACTGTATGCTTGAGTGTTAAAACTGCACTCCAGTTTCATGTTCAGTGTTTGTTTGAATGAAGATTCACACTTGTTTTAAACATTTATGTAATTTTTGCTGTGTGGAAAGCAATGTTCTTATCATGCAATGTATGATTTTAGCAAAGATTGTAATGGTACATGTCGCATGGCAGGTCTCTGCAGTGTAACATCTGAGATTTGTAAAATGACATGGACAATTCTTCACATAAAATTATGAGAAAGGCATACGCATTGAAATATCCTGAAAAATAGTATTTGTTTGTTTAAGATGGCCGTCTCTTTCCCTCTTGGAAAGTGAGGCAGTGTTTGCACCCTCTGTGGGGGAGAGTGGATCTGCCTCAGCGAGGGAGCTGTGTGTTTGTTTATTAAATTTGGTGGAGAACCTTGAACATCACTAGGTCCTCCATCTCCCATTATCCCAGACAGTAAACACTGGCTGGAGCTAGACAACTTGCCAGTGTAGAATTAGACAATTCTGTAATGTGAATTTATGATATGACTCTGCCAAGGCCGGCTTTAGTAAATACATAGCCACTAGAATATATTCTCATCTGTATTGCAAATAACTAAATTTGAGTAGCACACGTATGAGTAGCTGACGTGTTGCTATGGTTTTCACAGAGCAGATTTGAAGTCCATTTCAGTTCATTTTAAATTTGCCTTCTCTGTTTTTCCACTCTGTGCATTTATTTCTGGATGTAAGTGACTTTTTGATAGAGGTGGAACAATAGGCCATATTCCGAAGGTGCTGAATAGTGTCATCTTGTCTTCACTAGCAGGTCTCCTACTTGTGCAATTGGTCAATTTGGTATACTAGAATTTGACCGTGGCATTTTCTGTACTTGATTTTAATAAAGAGCATTTCATATGCAGATGAATTCTGTGCTAGTCTCACCTCACAGAGAGCAGATTGTTTGTTTTGGTTGTTATTTTTACTGTGAATCCCACTGTTGAATTATTTACTTTTCACTACATACAGGATCTGCTTGGTCTCCATAACGTTTATTATTTATGCATTAAAAATGTATTTATAAGTAGCTTGTTATCTGTTCTTGTGAGACCACAAGCAGACCAAATCATTGAAATGTTTCCCATGAAAGTCTCAGCTGCAGCAAGCCCGGCCATATTTATCCATATTTAGGAGCTTTGCCAGACAATAATACTAAAGGCAGTTGCCATGGCAGTGCAGTGTATGTGAGAAAGGCGTGTTTTCGGCAATATAGCTTTGATGGAGATCAAAACTATTTTAAATCTTGAATATTTTTTTCATACAAAACAAAGAAATGATAATGAAATGATGAAAATGATCAAATCTGTTTTTCATCATATCACATTACTAAGAGCCCTATAAATCCCCCAGATGGAATAGATGGATAAATGTCTAAATGTAGGGAGCGAGTACACAAACAGCTCTGAGGATAATTAGCACTTAACCTTCAAGGGCAGTATTGTGATATTCCAGGGTCAGTTTGCGGGAATTTATCAAAATAATTAATTCATAAAGTCTATTATGTCTTGCTGAACAACCTTTTCACAAACTGCAGTAAACAAATGGATTGCTTCGATTGGCCACACATAGGTAAAAGAGACAAAAGGACTCAGAATTACCCGTCTTTTTTTTGTGACACTAAATACAATGAACATATTTGATTGAGGAATGCGCATGAAAATAATGAATGTCTTTTTGTTTCAGGTTGCTGTATTCAGTTCTGCCTCCCTCTGTAGCCAATGAGCTGCGGCACAAACGGCCCGTACCAGCTAAGCGATATGACAACGTGACAATTCTTTTTAGTGGTATCGTGGGGTTCAATGCGTTCTGCAGCAAACATGCGTCTGCAGAGGGAGCCATTAAAATTGTCAACCTGCTCAACGATATCTACACCAGATTTGACATTCTCACCGTTTCTCGGAAGAACCCTTATGTCTACAAGGTGAGGGGAGGTGACCTGGAAATTGTGTCTATTCAGATTTGTCTTTTCTGGTCAGGGGAATAGCTGAAGGAATAAAACAATGTTTCGATGCTAACATTTCTTCAGGTCTTAAGGACACATAAACATGTTCAATACTTTATATGTAATGAATTCGACCATGCTCAATGACAAATGTTTTAGTTCTTCAACGGCAGCATTTATTTAGATACATTGACAAAACTTGAGGTACAATGAGCATCAAATGTTAAACCACTGTCTCCAAGCCACTGGACTTGTAAAGCTCTAAAATATGACAGTCTTGCTGTAAACAAATTAATTTAACTTATGAGCTTCCGAAATTCAAGGCCCAAAAATAGGGTAAATTGGAAAAATCCTAACTAGAATAAAAAATCAAGATTTGACTAATCGTCACAAAGCTTCTGCCTTATGCTGCCTATCCCAAATCTAATTTACTAATGTTTTTCACCTGTAGCCTTGAGATTACCAACGCATATGGTAATCAAATTAAATTAAATTAAAAGATACAGTAGTGTTACCATACTCTTGGCTGGATTACATAATAACTAACTTAATTAACTAAAGTAAATAACTTGTTCTCAAACAGAACAAAAGTGTGGCCTAAAAATGTAATTGGATTGTTGAATATATTGATTGATTAAGCTCGGACTGCATCAAA
The DNA here is from genome assembly GCA_008369825.1 of Triplophysa tibetana. Classification (NCBI taxonomy): domain Eukaryota; kingdom Metazoa; phylum Chordata; class Actinopteri; order Cypriniformes; family Nemacheilidae; genus Triplophysa; species Triplophysa tibetana. Next base: position 20,092,319 of record CM017896.1, on the reverse strand, counting down.
TCAGTATAAAAGGGTTATTAAATGTTTTTTCACCAAGCTTAACAGACAAAATCAACAGCCTATTTTATGAATATATCTCAGCCGCTTATGGTGTTATGGTTTTACGAAAATTTTCCTCTTATAGTTTCTGAACAATATTTGATCATTACAATTTCAATTGCAGTTACAGATATGCATTTTTATTGCCCTACATGTATGATTGGTGTGGAATGTAATATAAAATGTTTGTCGTGTGATGTCATTTAAAAATTGTCTTTACCATTTCGATAAATACTTTAATATATTTGGACTTGGAAATAAGGGTCCGAAGATTTTATGCCTTTTTCTCAAACTATGCAGCGCATACAATCCTTTTTTAAGAAAGGGCGAAGAGTCCTTGATCTACATCCTAGGCATACAGACAAGAATGCACTTCATGTGGCTTTGCTAACCAAACTAACGGTAGAATTTGAGGCCCGGCACACCAAAAAAGGAATATTTATTTAAAGTCAATGATGTCTATTTGGTCCAAAGGTCTCATGAGGGACAAGTCTCTCTACAAAGATGTTTTAGAATTCATGAGGATAGGTATTGGGTTGGAGAACAAGAAATGGGAGCAATGAAAGCAAAGAATCCTAAACTTAGATCTCTTTACAGTAGATGATAGGGGGATATTATCTTCTGCATTTTTTTACTTGACTTCTACTGTACATCCGAGTAAACTAAGGCTGATTTTATTGTGCATTTTCGTTTAATGGTAAATAGTTTAATAGTTTACCGTGTTTTCCCATAGAAAGTCTTTTGTAATTTGTGCCTGTGAGGTTCATCATAGCAAGGGGCACATTAATCATTTCTGAATGGAAACCCTCAGTTCCAAATGTTTGTTTTTCGCACTCACAGGTGGAGACGGTTGGTGATAAGTACATGACAGTGAGTGGTCTCCCGGAGCCCTGCACCCATCATGCGAAATCCATCTGTCACCTGGCCCTGGACATGATGGAGATTGCTGGCCAGGTGAAAGTGGATGAGGACCCAGTGCAGGTAAGCACTCAGAATTCAGTTTGTTTAGAAACAGTACCTCTTTAAAACCTTCACTACAACCTATTTTCGAGCTTCGACATCTTTTGTGCATTACACATTAGGTTATTTTAAGGTCTTTTCATTCTAGAACATCTTATCTTCCCTAGTTGAAGTGTTTTATAATATCTCAGCACTCTCTGTCAAAATCCCTGAACTATTTGGACAGAATATATGAAAAATGTTTGCTGAAATCTTATCTCAGAGTCTCTGAGTCAATGACTTGACAGTATGATTTACTACTGGTTCAAGTACATGTAGGACATTTGAGCAGTTTCACACAAGAAAAAGTGCTTGTTGAATTGAAAATCAGCAAAACATAATGATATTGAGTTCAGTTACATTACATGAAATGAAAAACAAGTAACGTATGTTATACTCCTTGTTGCCTCCAAGGCAATCATTTTTGTTTTGTTTAGCAACATACCCGGGAGGATGTAAGGGATGTAAGGAAAATTGTTTCCGGGTCCAAGCTTCCACTGATTTCAATGGAGGATATTAATAAAACAGCCGTATATGAGCACTCTTTATTTGTTTCACACATTTAAGTGAATATTTATCAGCTAGCAGTAAACGCAGCACTCTCCAGGGTTTATAAGAAATGAATTGCAGTGTGTCCATTTGTGTTTTCGTTTTGGAAATAAAGGATGGGATCTTTGATTTTCCGTACTTTTACATCATGCCATGAATGTATATTAGAATTTTTTGTTATTTTCCTGCTCTGATAGAGCCAGGAAACAGTAATTGACCTTCCTTATATATTGGTGGTACGTGATGTCAGGCTTAAGAAGCGGATGAGGTTATTGGAGTTAAGGGGGCCGATGTCATGACACCGGACAGTGTTTATGTCGGAACACAGAACTTTTTGCAGGCAGGTTACCTGAGGCTTCTCTCTAAAGGGCTCATGTCAAAACGTCACCAGGGTGCAGCTTTGTGCGCTCAAGACCATCCTACTTTTTCTGAAAGCATTTCGATATTGATTTTTACATGTTTGACCTCATGTGATTACACAATTCTCAATTGTTTCTAGGAGAATCCTTTTCTCACCCAGAACCCCGATACAGAACATTATGAAGTTTAGTACTAGTTTAGATGTAGACTGCATGAACGTGATTTACAAATTCCCAGCAACAGTGCTAAAGTACATGTACAGCTGCTTTGTAACAATGAAAATTGTAAAAAGCGCTATATAAATAAAGTTGAGTTGAGTTGAGTTAAAGGATGAGCTTAACTCGCCCTTAGTATGGAGTGTTTACACTGCACGCGAGCAATGCAACAATAGCAGAGAACACACTATTCGGTTGTTAAGTGACGTAAGGACTACCGTTTACCGGTCGGGTTGTTGCCAGAAGGAATACAGCTACGGCCGGAAGTGGTGCAGAATCTCGCCACATAATTACAATAAATTACATTAGCTTATGCCTAAACCTACCCTAAACCTAACCTTACAATAATAAAAAAAATTAAACAACTGTTTTCAGCGTGACAAAAAATATGCAGTATTGGAGTGCGCATGCCCAGTGGAGGTAGCTGTAACCCTTCTATTCAAAACCAATAATCAGTGACGCTATTTGCATTGGATGCTGTGCGCTGCGTAAGTAATCCCTGTACTGTTTTTTTCTGTTTACTCTCTTTAATTCTGTAGTACACTTTTTGGTATTTGCACTTGTAAACTGTAGTAAATTGTAAGGTGCTGTTATATTTTATAGCTATATATAGATTTTATAAAAGATTTTCAGTTGTACTAAATAGTTGTTGTGCTTGTATAGCTTAACACAAATAAATGACGAGACACCTGGTGGACTGTTATTATTCTTTACTGAACTGAAGTAGATTGAAAAGTTACAGAAGAGAAGGATGGCATACCAAAACACTAAACAGAGTTACTCTCTATGGTCACTATTAACAATTCCAGAGTTTCCTGAACTCTCCAAACCCTACAATAGTAAACTGATAAACTGTAGAAAAAACTATGTTATACCTTAATATTTACTTTGGTTACTATGGTTTCAAGCAGTCAGCATCTAGGAATTTTACTACAGTTTACCTAATATTATGTTTCATTGTGATTTTTCCCAGAGCTTTTAAAAATATCGGTCTTCCCCCTTTCAAGTAGATAGGCTGCGGTCTTGCTATGACTGAAATTGCTGTCTGGAGGCGAAATATAGATGCTATTTTTCGTATGTTGATTCCTTTTAGTCCAAACTCACATTTATGTGTTCATTAAATAACAGATTTTACAAAATAGTATTTGTGGATACTTAAGACATTAGCCCAACACTATATACTTGTTTTTTTTATGCCATTTATTTTAATTCATTTGTACAATCTATTTATTGTTTATAGCTGTGGCTCTAAATACATGTTCATTAGTACATTATAGTTCTAATTACTTGTTAGAGGTACTTGTTTTTCAAAACATTACTCAGCCTTTGAAAGTATGATATTCAAATTTTTTGTACCTGCAAGATAATGTCAGATAAGATTATCTTCTCTCAGGAATGTTTCTGTGGGTGTGCGATTTACCCAGTGTTTAATGTGTGTATTATCCTTTCGAAAAATAGCTCCAAAAATAGATCTCAAACATGTTAGACAGTCTGCAGTAGTCTCAACAGGGGCTTTTGTTTAACCACACGACACAGGTTTGTTATTATGTGTGCGACTGTTAGAGATATGCCACTTGAATACTAAAAGCATCCACACAAGAGGACCTGCTATTTTAGACAGATGGCATGGCCACATTTACACACATTTACACAAAGAAAGTGAGACTCATACAAAAGCTTGAGCACAGTCTGGCAAAGGCAGATACCGTCAGATCATCCTTTCTTTTAGTATTTAAAAATAGACCCAGATCAGTTTGATCCTGAAATAATAAAGCTATGTTACTCTGGCACTTCTTTAGCAAGGCAACATCAGATTCAAGCAATGGAGAATGATGACAAAGATTGATCCTTTTTTTCATAATATTTTTAAATACCAGAGACCCCAAAATATGTTCCATTGTAATTTATGGTGAATTTACATTTTTTAAGAGTCATGTCTTGTTATTAAGGTTATGTATAGTGTTTTTAAGGTTTATATGTTTACCTTTTAACTCCATGTTTTGGAGCAGATCACCATTGGAATCCACACAGGAGAGGTGGTCACAGGGGTTATAGGTCAAAGAATGCCCCGCTTCTGCTTGTTTGGAAATACAGTCAACCTGACAAGTCGTACAGAGACCACAGGAGAGAAAGGAAAGATAAACGTGTCTGAGTACACATACAGGTGAGACAATCATGTTAGACCTTGAAAATGCATTTTATTCATTTTTTATTTTTTTACAAGGTTGTATTTAGTTACAATTACTTAATGCATACACTTACATTAACTAACAATGAACATCGCTTCTATCACATTTATTAATGTTAGTTTATGTTAAATTGAGAATTTACTAATACATTTATTAAATAAAAAAATTGCCATGTTTAACTATTATAATAAGATTGTAAACAACTTTACAGTTAATATTTGAAAAGAATTAGTTAAAAAATAAATGTAATGCCGTTATTGTTATTTTCTCAGGTGTTTGCTGTCAGCGGAGAACGCTGATCCTCAGTTTCATTTGGAATACAGAGGACCCATAACCATGAAGGGGAAAAAAGAGCCAATGAAAGTGTGGTTTCTTTCACGAAAGACCTAACTGTCTATCGGAGCCACAGCAATGTCATTGTCATTTTCTTCTCAGCTGTCTTATGTTTATTCTGAAATCTGAGAATAGGATTTATTCATCAAGATCATTTTATTTTACACTTCTGAGTGGTCAAAGGTAGACACAGTGAAGAATGTTCTTCAGTGCCCTCTGCTGTTGAAGTGCCAATTTTTCTAAATTCACAAATAATGAAACATAATGGAAAAGTATTAAAGAATGGACATATTTTACATGAAAATATGTAAATGTTCGTCCATTTGGTCAACTTTGATGCTACAGTTCCTTGAGTGCCAACTATATAATTGATTTAAGATGGAACATTAGAATAAATACAACTGGAACTTGTCATAAAAAGACTATGCAACTTGCAAATGCTTAGTTTTTTCTATTTTCAACCTGTTTTGTTTATCATAGAGGATGTGACATTATTCAAGTCACTAGCAAGTCTAGGAAAATATAATTTTATCACTGAAAAAAACAGTTTTTTTTTCCCTGTGTGTTAATAATTATATTTAATGTTCATTGTATTAAATTGAACACTTTTTTTAATTGTTCATTAATTAGGGACTAATCTGAAGATGTCTGAACACAGCACATGTTGTAAATGTATGAGTGTATTAAGCCTCATCAACTTTATTTGAAATGTTCCTATGACAATGTGTAAACAAAGAATTGCATTGCAGCAGAGAATGTGCCATTCATGTATATATGGTCAAGTTATTTTATGATTAACAGCACAAACTTACTCTGATGTTATTCTAAAGTTATTAAGTTAATATATTCTTAATATGTTTCTAAATAAGTGAGTGTTCAGTATTTGAGAAGCTAGCTATTTAATTGATATGGGAGTTTGTATTCATTGAGTTTTGCCAAGAAATGTATTACTGTAATAGGAAATGTATCCATAACACTATGCTTTTAATTACACCCTTGCAGCATTGGCTACTGTAAGTTATGTTGAATGTCTTGTGACAAAATAGTATTTTGATTTGTGTGTATTGATTTATGAAAATAAGCATCGCTCTGATTTAATCATATTGTATCGCTGCTATTTTGCATATTTATCTCTCTAAATAAAGTAAAAGTTAAATCTGAAGACAGGCATGGCTCTTGCCAATATCAATAGCACCTAAACAATCTAAGCCTCCTTTATGCTTATTACCTTATTTTGGACTTTGAAACCTTTCTGATGCACAATGATATCACAATTAAAATGTTTAGACTTTCAACATCAAAATTATCTTTGATTTGTATCTTGAACAGTTAAACATTACCTCCTGGACATAAACTGTTGCCACACCAGCCATACTAGTGGTCTCTATAGAACCCCATCCAAACACATACAGTACACACACACACACTCATTTACTATAAAGTTAACTGAGGTCACCAGTTATTTAGACGGTTATTTTTTGGTCACGCCCTAACAGCTGTTTGCAATTTAGATATCAATATTGATTACAGAAGCAATCAAGTTTTGTCAGGACACTCTGTAAGCATCCAGGGTGATCTGTCTCTCTCTCTCTCTCTCTCTCTCTCTCTCTCTTTCTATCTATCTCTCTCACACACATACACACACACACACACACACACACACTATATAAGTAAGGATGTATTTTTCAGTATATTAATAAGAATGTTCACTGACTCCCATTGTTAATAAGGGTTATAATACTTTCAGTGTCCCAACCTTTAACCAACACACATAAACATTATTAGCAACTAACATCACCTTTACATTTTATAACATTTTTAACTAGTGAGGTTTCACTATATTAGGACCTTAAATGTATAGCCATTTTCACACATACACTTAAATACCTGCAAATACCTAAATTCCTGCATTATTGTAACTGTGGGCTACAAAGCATTTCTTATCCGACATCACCAGTTTTGATTTTAAATAGCAGACAGAAATACAGCACACAACATGACTGCTAAAGCATATTCAAAGAGAAAACCTTTGTAAGGTCAAGTGCTAATGATCAGAACACTGCATACAGCCCTACAGCTGCAGGCGGTACTGTCCAAAAACAAATCGTGTCAACTGCAAAAAGATAACTGTTTGTCAAAAGTGACTCATAATAAAATATCTTGTTAAACTGTGTATAAGCAGTCAGTAAGGAGGGCAATGCACTGGTTATAGTGAAAGAACTATTACATTAAATCCATGTTTGTAAACATCATCTGATTTTGTTTACATAGGCACATGAGTGTACATTTATCTGCATAAATGTGTTTTTAAATAACTTGATTCTCATAAATATTTTTTACCTACTGTATGAAACTTAGATTCTCACTTTAATTTAGGAAAAATCTACAAAGTTACTTTCTAAGTAAAAACACAAATTCTGATTCTGTACCGTGTAGACACTTAAAATTTAGTAAAACTACTTCACTAATGTCGACCTCTGATTTGATGAATTTTGCATGAGATGAAATGCAGACTTGTAAATATCTAGATTAAATAAATTGCAAAATCTTGTTAAAATGTGTTGTTTTTACTTATTCCGCATGTTCACTTAAGGTCTAGTACAGTTATAGTATGCAATTTAACTTGCAATAAATCAAATTTCTCCTCTTTAGAGTTTCCACCTCTTTTCTTATCTCCAGATTCAAAAAGACAGACAATACAGCCTCAAAGGTCTTATTTTATTGAACTGTTGAGAAGATTAGGGTAGAGGTAATGATGAAATGCACCATCACAGAGATTATCAATATTTTAGATCCAAGGCTCCAAATGAAGTTATGATACGCCAAAACTCATAAACCTTTAACCTTTCATGCAGGTCCCCAGTGCTATTTAGATGCATTCATTGTATGTTGCATGGATTTGACTTTCTATGCAGGCCTTGTATACTACTAAATGATGGGTTGTTTTCAACTCCTGGTTGGGTCAAAAAGGGACTAACTCAAAATGTTGTCGTTTCATATTTGACTCATATTCATAAAGTCATCTAACATTAAAAATGACAACGGACTTATCTGTACTCAATCAGAAGAGATTGTGCTGGTTTGGAATGGCCAAAATGCTTGAAACTGCATTTCTGTTATATTTCTAAATCATTGCGTAATGATTTGCATTATTTATACTGCCACAGGAGTTCTAACCACATAATCACCACATGTGTACTCTAGACACACCCCACACAGTTGAAACAGCGATTAACTCAAACAAAAGCAGGACTTTGTGTGCGAACAACAGCAACCAGTGACGTAAATATTTGGCCATCCGATACAAGTGAGCGCTTGTTCCCATGGAATGAATCGAAGCCTCCACTCTTTTTCAGAATCAGTGAAAGAGTGATGCATGCTGGGAAGTGTAATTTATAGCCTGGAGGGAGGGTCAAATTTACACTCTGTGAGCTTTACTCAGCCACATCAGCGTAAAGATAATTCTCAGATAAGAAAGTGTGTTGTCACTGAAACCGGTATAAAAGGGAGGCGTTGGGTAAAGGTGGGCCATCATTAGGATCACAGCAAATCCGTCATCATGACTTTCAATGGTTCCTGGAAAGTTGACCGCAATGACAACTACGAGAAGTTTATGGAACAAATGGGTAAGAGCTTTTATAGTTAATCCGATTGAAATGAATATAGCAATTACTATCAAATTCATCAAAGTCAAATTCAGCAGATGCTTATGAATGTAGTCTTGCATGAACTGTGAATTTAAAAAATGCATAGTCTTTGGTATTAAGAACAAATGCTTGAACACTCTTTATAAACAATATCCAGACACGTGTGTTCATGTGCATGTGTTTGTGTGAACAGGCATCAACATGGTGAAAAGGAAACTGGCTGCTCATGACAACCTGAAGATCACCCTGGAGCAAACCGGTGACAAGTTCATAGTGAAGGAAGTTAGTGCTTTCCGCACGCTGGACATCACATTCACTCTCGGCGTCAACTTTGAATATTCTCTGGCAGATGGCACTGAGCTCAGTGTAAGCATGTCTGATTTGAGATTAGACTTTTATTTCACTTTTAATGATTTGTCATTTCCTGATGATGGAGGGTGAGTAAATGATGACAGATTTTTTGGGTGAACTATCCCTTTAAAAGTTGCAAAAGTTGGTCAATACAAGAATAATGTCCAGAATGGCGTGTTATCACAACTTTAACAGAGAATGTCAAAAAAATTTGTATAGAGGCAAAAGGTTAAAAATGTTGCCTAAAGTTGTAAAGTTTTTCTGTGATTCAACTAAATCAGCAACATATATACATTTAAGACTTACAGCATACATAATCTTTGCAACCATAAATAATAAGTCATATAGTGGTTCATTTTTTTGTGTTATCCACTGTTGTTCTTTTCTGGTTGGAGGGAGCCATGAAAAGTTCAGTACAGCAGTCTTTTAGGAAACCCTCTAGCCCCACCATAAGCATACACTCAAGAACCCTCCTATGCAAACAGTTAAGACACAGACCAACCAGAGTATGTGTCTTATTATTTCTGCTTGTTCAGATTTAACTTAACCTCTGATCTTCTTATCACAGGGATCGTGGGTCATGGAGGGTGACATGTTGAAGGGCACCTTCACTCGCAAGGACAATGGAAAGGCGCTCATAACAACTAGGAAGATTGTTGATGGTGAACTTGTACAGGTAAAATCTTGCTTTGCTATTAAGCAAACATTTGCTATCCGGCACATAATCCAGTAGGCCTATAGTAAAACACTTAACTGATAAGAGATAAGAGTAGATGACTTAACATCACCTCATAATATCCACAAACCATATTGTCTGTTTGCATAAACCCGTGTTATTTTATTCTTCCACAGACCTATAACTATGAAGGTGTCGATGCCAAGAGGATTTTCAAAAGGGGTTAGAACTGTACTGGGACGAATCAAAACTGTTTATAGTGTTAACACTTAATATTTTACAGGAATTGCCAGCCCTGTATTTAATGTATACAGATTATGGTTAAAAAATAAGGTGTGTGCATGTAAACCATGTTTCATTTGCACTGAGTTTTGATATTCAAAGGCTTTTGTAAAATGTTTTCTGTTCTGTGCTGAATGTTGTTTACCTAATAAAAAACAGAAATGCATTATGTCAGCGAGTCGCACACAGAAATAAATCAACGCTGGAACATTTGAAGTTTATTAAACAAAGAATAAAAATAAATGCATAGACATCTCCAAAAATATATGGTGGGTATCATTTTACACTTTCATTTATTTCGAGTCACCATGTCAATATTTTGCATGAAAAATTGCAGGAAGGCACTCCACAAACAACCTCATGGGATTATTTACAAAGGTCCATTTGCAGTGAAATAAAAGACAGATAAACTATGTTTGTCTTTAGGACTCTTTTGTTTTAAATATTACCAGTCGGAGTTCATTAAAAGGTACAGTATTCAATAAATTCAATATTAAGCATAAAATGGTCATTCGTGTTCACAAGCAAATAGTTCGAGCCAAAGTGCATACTGCCCTCCAGTGGATGGCTCTTTTCAGAGAATCAGGCGTCACAATTTACAGGAAGAGGATACAAGGAGTCTGCCATTCATCGCCCTCTGTCTTCATAATTACATTGTAATTACAATTGCAAAACAATTTATATCAAGTATACTTCTTTGACAATTCTTCTGGATTGTTTCTCACTGGTTTATCAGGACCTAGTAAAAAAATAAACAGATTATATTGTATGTATTTCTTAAACATTTTAAATGATACAGCACCAGTCAAATGTTGGGACACACCCTCTTTTTAATGCTTACTGTAAATATTATTAATAGTTTATTATTTTCAGAGCACATGAGGAGTTCAATTTTGAGATTGTCTCTCCTTACACTGCTGTTTTTTGAGTTGTGTCTGTTCGAATCAATAAAATAAGCTTTAAATAAGAACTAGCTGGTCAATTCCATGCAAATATCAACATTAAGATGAATAAATAAAGTTTTTAGCAAAGGTTTTTGACAATCCTGAGAGGTCAGATATCGCTATCTGGTGGTTCAACTACCCATGTGTCTCTTTTTTTTGTCACATCCATGTAACAATGTAATTTTCTGTGACTTCTATTTTTCTGCTGGTTTGACTCTGGACTATTATCATGGGTTTAATAAAATATAAACAGATGATTTAATATATTTTTCATTAATAAAATCTCTGAGAATTTATATTTCAAGTTTTGACTGAAAAGGTCACATTCATAACGTTGGAATTGCCCAGCAAAAGAGCCAGAACCGCATAATACAACAGTATAGTTTGAAATTTATTCTAATTATTACACAGGGTTTAAACAGTTGTAAAAGCAAAGATGTAAGGGTCCAATCGTAATGGGGTCTCTCTCTTTAAACTTTTATTAAAAATTTCATTTAGCACATCCATTAAACCTTTTACATTTTTTGGAATCTTTGATTTTTGTTTGCAAGCTTTCATTTCGATTGCATTTTTTCACCTAATGTTAAGTGCAGTTCACAATGTAAAAAGCAAAGAAGAACTTACCCATGACCTTCACAAATATCCATGTTCATCCAGTCCCTTTGAAGAGACAGGGTGCCATTTAGCAGTGGGCTTATTATTGCTATTGCCTGTAAAAGTTAGTTTAATTAATAAAGTATTTAATATTCCGTACACTTTTCACAAAAGGCAACTGACAGTGTATTTATGTCTTTATCAAGAATGCAGGTTATTTTGCTTATTTACTGATGCCAAATCTTTGTGTTATTCAGGGATAAGTTTACCCAGAAATGAATATTTTCTCCTAATTAACTCTCATGCCATCCCAAATTAACTGAATGGGTCCCATAATTTTGAAGCTCCCAAAAGCATATATCCATCACACAAGTGGCCCAAACAACTCAAGTGGATTCATACATTTCTCCTGAAGCAAAAGAATAGGTGTTTGAGACAAATTTTTGATTTTAACAGATTTAGACAAACTGAAACTGAATTGGTGTCGCATGACAAAATATCACATGACAACTGGTCACGAAACACGCAAGAACATACAATGAGATTTGAAGTTATCAATGTGTTACCACATTTAAATTTAGAGCTCGATCCATAGACTCTTAATATTAATTGTTTTCTCTCACAAGTCTGCTCTTTCGAATTAGAAAGCATATTTATTACTTGGAGAAGGATATTAGGGCTTTAAGGAGGTTCCAATGCTTAAAACTAGAAATGGGCATAGTGTTGAATGTTTTGAGGATTTTTAATGTTTTAATGATTTTATGTTCAGCTGACTAAAATACATCATATACACAGTATGTGGATTGGCATAATATCAATAAAACGCAAAAAAATGGCCTTGCTAAATATTGCTATGTAGGATATGTGCATACAATAATGCAGAACTTTTTTATAATCAATTAATTATATAAAGTACATTTTTAAAAACTAAAAGTTATATAACTAGCATTCATGCTTCACATTTTTTCTGGAAAATAACAGCATCTCTCCCTGTCTCGCCAATCTCTCTGCTAGAAGTTATACAGTCATTAATAGAGTCATTCCATATATTTTGCAGTCCTAATAAATTTTGAAAATTATGAAAATATTTCATTTTGGGCTGAACTAATCCGGTAATTGTGAAAAAGTAATCAGTGGCATGGACTGAGCAACTCTTAATTGTATAAAATACATAAATCAATAGTCAAGAGATTAAATAATTCATAGCATGAGATTCAACATACCAGAGTCAGGTTTAGTTTTGGCACGCTCAGATTGGCTCTCCGTGCAATTCATGTGCACCAAGTCTCTCCCGTCTCTAAGAGGTCCTCTGGGCTCAGGCATGGAGAGAACCAGCGGCCTCTGGTGGTGATACTTCAGTCTGTATGTGTCTGTCATACAGTTGTCCACAGAGAAATAAGTGGTCAGTGCTACTCCTGATCCTTGAGATGCAACAGGAGAAGGCTTTTCCCAAGCACAAGATTTTTCTTCAGGCTCACTGGACACCTGCTCTCCCCTCTCCTGGTCCGAACCTGATTTTGAACTCACGTCGGATGAGCTTGGGCATGTGCAATTGACTTCTGTTCTTCGGTGTACTGTGTTGGAGTGTGATGATGGAACTGTACGACCGGACGCCTTGGAAACGGTCTGTGACATCTCCTGTAAGGTTCTTGGACGAAACGGTGGAGTCATTATCTCAATCGTTCGTTGTGCATGTTTGGAGTGAGTTGGTATTGATGTAGGTAAAGCTGACTCTTGCCTTGTTTGCATGTAACCAGAGCGATTAAGGCCCGTTGATTCGTGAGGAGCAACCTCACTGGTGCTGGACCGATAAGCGCTGTCTTCCCGCTCTGAAAGAGGGTTCGTGGGTTCATCAGAACTGTTATACTCTGGACTACTGATCTTTCCCAAGCGTCGCAGTAGAGGGCTTTCTGGGTTATGATGCCATCGCATGGAAACTTCCTGCGGCTCTGCTTGAAGTTCTGTGGCCAATGGTTCCTTCTCTGCATTGCCCCCTTTCCTGCAAGTGCAGGATGAATATCTAACCTTCCTTATGTAAAGAAAAAGATTTATTTACTGTATAGATGTTGCCTAAATTTGGTGTATTTACATATTAATTATATTTAGGGATGTCAAATGATAAATTGCTATTAATCGCAACCAGATAAAAGTTTCTATACTGTACATATTAATTTTGTAATCATAAACAAGGTTTATGTATTTTTAAAATCTGTAAATGTAAATAAATAAATCAAAATTTTCCTAAATATATTTGCAAGTATGTGAATGTTTTTGTGTTAAGAAATACACAATTTAATATGCACAGTACATAGACAAAAATTTAAATTTAAAAATTATTTTTCTTATATTCTTTGCCCAGATTGTCAATACAAACAAAATACTACAAATATGCAAAATATGGCTTCCTTTCATTGTGGGTAGATATCTGTCAAATGATTTTCATTTTCAAAATTTGTCAAATATTTGGTTTTACACTGAAGTATATAGGCTACTTAATAACATTTGGGGTAAACTATCCATTTCAAAATAAGGAAAAATACTCCCATTAAACAATGACTTTGTGATATATTTGCTAGGTTTAGATAAAGCCAGTATATACCTTGAACTTGGACTTCCTTTAATGAGATGTTCTGAGTTCTGTCCCTGAATTTTAACCCCTTGTTTGCCTAAAAGAGACAAGAGACAAAAAAAGAAATACATGCAACATTGATTTTCGAAGATTTAAATGATGGACATAAACCAGACAGTAAAGCTTAAGAGGTTGCTTTTGTTTCTCTGGCTTAGGTGTGTAATGTCAGAGCAACAGAGCTGCCAAAATCCCCCTCAGCTGATCACAGCAGGCACAGACACACTCACTAGGACACATCCTACTCACTTATTTATAAATAGACAGTCTATTCATCTCTTTCCTGCCAACCTGCTGAGCTCCCTGTGAGGATCGAGCCAGAGGATATGACATGTGCTGCTAAGTCTAAGATTTAGGCTTTAGTAAACCCATGGAATACATTGGATTTTTACTCTCTCTCTGGCCACTTGTAAATCTCTCTTTCTGTGTGCTCTCCTACCAGTTTAAAAGCTTCTGTTTTTTTTCTCTGTGGCAAATAGGGCGTTATTATTCCAGGCCTTCTGGAACTGAGATGGCTGCTAAATACTACATGCAGCTTTGAAACACAGAGATATCAAGAGCTTGATTTTGAAACTGCCCCGCAACCGCAGTGCAACAACAGTAAAGAGTTTCTCTCTTCCTGCTTCATTTCCATGTTCCATTATACTGCGTCACTCTTTTGTGAGATGTTTCAAATTTAAGTTGATCTCTTTTGACAGAGGACGTAGAGCAGAAGAGAGAGAGATGGTTGGGGATTTTCTCAGTTTTCTGGCAAGCTGCTGTATAATTTGCGAGAATTACGGTTCCATAAAATCACACAAAGGATTCATGACAAAATTGTAAAAGGTTCTGTAAGCCTTCAGGAAACACTCCAGATGACTAATGGCTCTGCAGCACTCCATTCTTTGGGAATTAGCTAGTATCGTTCTGCACGTAGCTTTCCCAAATTCAAGCATTTCCATTCTAAAGCATGAAAGCAAAAATAGTTGAGGGGAAAAGCATTGGGGAAATGAGATCCGGATGCCTCATACAACATAGTCTATAAATACATCAAATTAATGGCTGGTTATATTTTTTTTAAATCTGTACCCTATGTTAATATAAATTACTATAACTTGAGTCAAATCAAACGGTGGAAAATGATGCCATACATTTATGCATTTAACAGATACTACAGTGTATCCAAACCCACTTACATTGCATTCAAGGTATACTGTATGTTTTAAAGCATCCATGCATTCCCTAGGAATTGAACGCATGATCTTGGCATTGTGAATTTGAGTTGCATCACAGGAAAGAGGAATGAAATACAGAAACGGGAATGTTTTCTGTGTCATGGTTCCATAATAAGTATTTTATTTCACTGCATATTTCTCCTTGTACTGTGCTGGCACTCAGAGTAGGTCATTAAGAAGATGCTTTTTTTAATATGTTCACTATTTTTTGAAGGATTATTCTATAACTAATCCTCCTTAAGTCTTTGTTTATTTTTTTATCTTTGATCACTTTGGGAAGCGCTATTTATAACTTTACATTACTTTTTTCATGTTGGACTAAAGCAATGCGAATTAAAATACAGATGACATTAATGCTATCATTTGAGGTTCCTATTTATTTGAAGAGGTTAACTAAAGTTTTTCAACGTGGTTATTAAAAAAGTAAGCAAAATTTAAAGATTGATTGTAAGGATGTCCTTTATTTGTCCTATATTTCTGATGACTATTACACTGAATGCTCATTTTGTACTAATGGACTACTTTCATAACTGCATTAACTCATCTACTGCACTGTAACTTCAGTAACTGCACTAACTCACCTACTGCACTGTAACTCATCTATTGCATTACTGCATCTATTGTATTACTAACTGCATCTACTCATCTATTGCACTATAACTTCAATAACCGCATTGACGCATCTACTGCACTGTAACTTCAATAACTCCACTACCTCATCTCCTGCACTGTAACTGTATTATCTGCATCTACTCATGTATTGCACTATAACTTCACTAACTGTATTAACTATTATACTGCACTGTACCTTTAATAACCGCATTAACTCATCTACTGCACTGTAACTTTAATAGCTAATGTCTGTAATTAATGCACACTTAAGTCACTTGCACTATTGTATAGTCTATATTGATGTCTGTTCATAACCACCTGTACATTAATGTTCACAGTATAAAGCCTTCTGTATACATTGTTTATAGTACATACCGACTGTCATATTTTCATAGTACATAGTCCACTGTAAAGTATTTTCCTAATATTGTATTCTGTATTTATTCACACTGTATATCCTGCACTTGCTAATTGCTCTTCTGGTTAGACCTAAACTACATTTCGTTACACTGTACTTGTATATGTGTAATGACAATAAAGTTGAATCTAATCTAAAAAAACGATGCTAGGCCTAAGGGGGGTTTCTTTAATACTTACTATGATACAGTGGAGACCGTACTGCCTCCGTTTTTGAGTCACCTTGACTATTATGGCCTTGATCCCTAAGGAAACAGACAAAATTAAACGAGGATTAATGTTGTTTTAAAAGCATCAATAGACGCATACCTATGTCAAGTTGAAAAAATTTTAACTCGAGCAAGAAATTTGATGGGTCCAAACGAGGAACGCGATTGTTCATGATTGGTGTGAACACAGCATAAGGAGTCCAAAGCTTCAATTACACTTCGTATTTTTTTTCCATAAATTATGACAAACTGAATTTTTCCATAATATATTCCTTACCTGAGGTGCTGTGCATCTTGATTGGCTCTAAGCTCTTTGCCTGTGAAGTTCTCCACACCTGGTGAGTCTGGATTGGTGGAGCCACTGCTTAACCTATCACTGCTCTCGTACCCCGACTCCGTCCTCTGAATCATCCAGTTATCGCTCTGCTGCTGGGCAACATTAGCTCTGTCTTTAGGCCGCGTTGCCATCATCTGACGCTGGGACTCCTGGGAACTTTGGCTTTCCGTCTCTAACCGTGAGTCATCTTCATAGATAGTCATCAGACCTTTTTGTTTTTCCTTCATCAGACCTCGTTCCTGACCAAAGCGACGGACACATCGTGGACTTCCATGCTGTTGCTGCTGCTTACGTCGTTCTAGCTCACTCAACACACTGTCGACATTTAGGACTTCTCGCACTGGTCTCCACGATGGCTTGGATTTGCCCCGCTCGGGGAGATTCGTTGACCCGCGATGGCTGAGAGATGATGAGTCGTTGTGACGGATGGCGCTGGTTGCCATTCCGTGATTTGAGCGAGACTCCTGGGGTGATCCGCGATGGTATGTTAATGAATGCTCGGCTCGACAGACTCGTGAGGGGAGAGTTCTTTGCCTATGGTCAGAATGAGATCTCGGGCCATTCTCAGGGGGAGAGGATGAGCGAGGATATAACACATCTTATAAAGACAAAGAAAAATGGGGGGGGGGGGAATTCCATCAAAAGCTTGCTGTTAAGACAGTAGATACATCCACAAAAAAAAAAATGAAGAGACCACTCTAGTTAAGCCTTTAATCAGCATCAATTAAAATGGTTGTTATAAAGTCTGATGTCCTAGTACGATAAATTTTGCTTTTAATTTACAAACCTGAATTTGATAATTTTATTCCACTAATAGGTAATAAAGTCATATAGTGATTTTTACATGAATTTAAGCCTCTTTTTACAAATGTATGCTTGCTTCAGCCCCTATGTAAAAGGACAGATGGTTTGCTCTTATTTTGGAGGTTAGCCAGTACTCTAAACTTTTTCCTGCGTAAGTTGCCCTTAGTTGCTCCATGTGTTACAGCAAATGCCCCTAGCCAAAAATAAAGTTCAAAAAAATTCAAAAAAAAAAATTCAGAGTCTGTCTCTCTCTCTTTCTGTCTCTGTTCCCCTATCTCTTACTTTTGCCTTAATACATTGTGGGTTTTATCTGTGCGATTCCTATAGCTACATTCCTGCAGCTCATTTGGTAAAGCACTACACAGAGCAATGACGTCGGCGTTGATCTCAGGCAACACACAAAATGATAAAAAGTATACTTTGAATGCACTGTTAGTTTTCTAAAAGTGTCTGCCAAATACAATAAATATTGGTAAATGAAAAATGCCATGTAAAAGCATTACACTTTTAAGTATAAAAAACGCTCATTTTGTTTGTAAGGACAGCCATTTACAAATTAGAAAGAGGATTTTATACAAAGTGACTTGAATATCATTCAATTTACAATTTTTTTCAGTATACTGTATGTGTTCCCTAGGAATCACAACCCTTGCACTGCAAACCTAATGCTCTATCAATTGAGCTACTGGAACACAATTGCAATAATGTCTGATTACACATGAAAGCCCATTGCACATAAAATCCGAAAATAGCGTCCAAAATTTTTGCACGCGAATTAATATATTCGACATCACCTTTTGTTAACCACATCTATATACTGCCTCCGATATTCTGCTTGTCATAAAAAAATTCAGACTGTGTTAGATTTTCTGCACTTTTTGCATTCATAGCAAGGATTTTGAAAGGTGTTTTGACAATTCAGAGACACCGTAGAAATGAGTGTCAAATACGAAAATATCCATATGAAATTTCATACAGTATGTGCAAAAACCTCAAAGGTGGGATGTCCAATTTCTCATAACCGTTGTTGATGTTCAAATCACCAAAACAGACACACCACTACCCCCATCTATTGCTTTCGTCAGCGCTCGGATTGACTAAAGTCCATACTGTGCACTGCACCTTACTGCTGATTGGCTACAATGTTGTTTTGGAACCCGGCCCGACTTTGTCTAAACAAGAGTAATTCGGAAATCGGACAACCCCGTCTCTAACACTTACTAAACAAATGAATATAAACAAACAGAACAGAGGGAGGTACTGGATGTTTCTATATACTTTAAATGTTTTAATGTGTAGATCAGAGAATTTTGGATATCTCATAGTCTTTCTACTATTTCTCCTAGATACCAATGAGATCGATCCGGTGCCGATCAAACTCCATAAAATCTCCTGAGCTAAGAAATAGCAAAAAGATTATCCGGGTACCTTTGTGTTGGAGGGAGTCCGATCTTCGGTAGCTTCTTTCACTTTCTCTCCTCTGTCCTCGATGTGAAAAATCCCTGGAAGACTCTCTGTACCTGCTGGGACTTTCTGGAAGCACTTTAACTGGGATAGTGAAAATAAAGATTTTGGTAAGATCAATTCTGGAAAGAATTTTATTTTCATAACAGTGGTTTTCAAATGCAATCCCTATCGAGGCATAAAATACCATGTCGACATGTGCTGATGTCAATGACTTACACCGATTGGTAGGAGACTGCATTGTTGACTTGTGGGATCCCTGATTTGTTCGTTGGGAACCAACACTCACATCTCTCACATTGTCCAGTTTCCTAGTGTCTGGAATCATAGAGAGAGAAATCATTTAATTAAAATTTAGACCAAAGTTTTTTTTCCCAATCCATACTATAGTATGTGATGGTTTTCAAAACTTTTCTTAATTTACGCAATTATTACGCAAATTCTCCAAGCTGCTCATTTTATACGCTGTACGCATATGGTAACCAGAGGCTGTTGAACTCCCAAAAAAGTAATTTAACTTCTACTAACCTCCTTTGTCCTCCACAGAAAAAATACACAATCTTTTATTAATGAATTACTTAATCTATAATTATTAACAATATCCCTGTTAAAAATGTATCTATCCAAAGTCTATCCTGTCATATTCTATCCTAACAGAACTGCTGTAATGGATTTTATGCTTATAAGGATTAAAAATATATTATATATACTGTATATTGTGTAATCAAATAAACCACTGGAATTTTCCACGGAGCAAATAGCTTTGGGTAGAGATGACCTCCTAAACTACATTACATATCTGCAAACTTCTGCTGAGAGAGAAAGAGGACACGCTTACGTATTATGTGCTTATACATGACACCATGTAAACTGCCCCAGATGTTTGCAGAGGGAAAAAACAAGCTCACTGATTACTGCACACCCCGTAGGTGAATAGCTAGACAAATCTGCCACTGACTAGTGTGCACAGTGATATAATAAAATGAAATAACATGGTAACAAAAAAAATAACAACTGAAATACTTAGCAAATAGAAAAAGTTATGTGAAAGAAAACATACAGTACACTACACACAAGACTAAAAAACAAAAAAGAATCTGACTATGAGGACATACCACTTTTCATACGCTTGAATGCTTCTTAATAATGTTCCTGTAATTTGTGTTGCCATTAATATTTAAAGGAAATTAAAAGAAAGGAAATAATGGACAGAAAAAGGAAGAGAATTGGAGGAGAAGGGCGATTCAAACTCAATATACCACAAACATTTTTTATTAAACATTTAAGTCTGTTAAATATACAGTATAAAAATAAAGGAACAGCATCAGTGTTAATACTAGTTGGTTTTAATTAAAATATTTAAAAAATAAAAAGCAACTGTTTCCGATTCAGGAAATGGACAGTAACAACATTGCTTTAAAGCCAAACTTTAATTGGCAATGTTGTATTATAGACTTACATTTGAGGAAAGAAAAAAGGTTGATAAACTTATGGCACTGCAAGTCACTTCACTACAGGGACAGCACTGGTGTTCTGCTCAGCAGAAATGTTGCCAGTTCAGTCTAAAGCACAAAGCTCAGCAGGGACCAGAAGAGCAAGCCAGCACAAATCCCAAATTAAACATCCTTCCAAAAGCACCAGAGGAACAAATCCAGCAAACACATTAAGATCTCTCACAGTCTCCAAAAGACGCAGTAAGATACTCAAAAGCCCAGAAGAGCATGAAAGTTAATAAGTGGACATATTTATTCAACAGTACCGATAAAAAATGTCTTGTAGAACTGCAATAGTTACCAATGCAGCATTCTGCCCTTTGCCGCATCCCACTGAGCATGAAAATGTAATGTACAACTTTGCTTTCAGTGGCCATCTGCTTTGACAAATAAGCTTGACAAATAGCTTGATTAACATGTTTTGTAATTCGTTAACTGTTGGATAGAAACTCTTATTATAAGAGAAAATTGGTGCATTTCTGTTTACACAGATTTGAATCCACTATGAGGGGTTGTCTCACCTGTCCCTTTTCCGTTAAGGGGGGAGTTATAACGGGACAACATGGTGGTCTGTCTGGGAGCATCCTCATTAGACACTGCAGTTCCATCCGGATTGGCATAGAATAGGAGAAGCGGCTGGAAGTGACCCCGGATACATTTAGATGCCACATCTTTCCACTTGGAGCCAATCTAAACATTGAAAGAGAAAATCTGGCCATATCAGTGCTGCACTGGCTTCACTCATATTACTAATAAAGATTGTAAAAGTGTAATTCCTCAGTATTTAAGCAATCTTCCGCACTCTATAATCAGTCATTTTTATTAAAGTCACAAAATCTTTCCAATATTTCACCAACGTCTACCTGGCAAATGTTTAGTTTTGCTGCATTAGTCTGGTTTTCCACAACATAATCAATTGCCACAATTGGTAATTAACCATTAAAAAAAACATCCCCCATATATTTAATTTACTAGCTCTTTTGTCTAACTGCAGTTATTGACAAATGTCCTTATTTTAGGTAGTTAAGATGTTCTGTGCCATTTTGGTTAGTTAGAATCAATGAATTATTTTCAGCCATCCTAGCCAATTATCAATTTATTGTAACCCAAATATAACTTTGTGACAAGAAGTGCGGGACGAGGGCCGTGAGGGAACGGCGTGAGGCTGGTGAAATTAGTGATAATGAGCGGCAGCTGCACGTTGCACCGGTCGCGCATCTCTCACGGAGGAGCTACAGAAGCATAAAATGAGGAGGTCTGGAATCAGGCCTGGATTTTATGTTATGCTTTATTATGTTTGTGTGGCCGGCAGTCGACAGTAAGGGAGCTGTCGGCACTTTACTTTCGTTTTCTTGATTATTTGTTTTATTAAAAGTTGGTTGAACGTTCCCCACTTCCCGCCTCCTTACTTTGAACATTGCTACAAACTTTAAAATTGGATAGAATCACAACAGCCTGGATAAAAGAAAACCCTACTCCAAAAGATTTTGTTGTGTAATGTGTGCTAAATACCTCTTTTACAGTTGCATCATCAAAAAAGATCCATTTGGAAGACTTGCTGTGATAAGCGAACGCTAAATAATGTCGACTAGAGTAACAGATCATTCCCACCAGGTGGAGATCTCGTTTCTTGGCATTTTCATCAGTCACTCTATAGAACAGCTTAGGAAAGAGAGAACAATAAAAACATGCAAGATGAGAAAGCCATTCTGAAGCACTGTGTTATCCTGATTTAGCTACAGAAATTGTCCAATATATATAGTCATTACCATTTTTATTCTGAAAAAAACATTTTTTTATAGAAATTACCCTCATGTTTAACTTTCACAACCATGCAACATTCAATACCAAAACATCTATAATATATGATAAAATGTCAGATTAAGTGCTAGGAGTCAAGGTAATTGCGTGTATGTATAGACATAAAACATAATCCTCCAGCATGCAATAGAATCAAAATTGAGATTTGACCCTCACCCCAGAGAGATTGAGGTTTGGGCCTAGGGAGCGAATGACGTCTTCAGTGAGGTCAGACTGTTCAGCATCCCAGACAAACCCAATAGTGACAATCTCTGGACAGTTCATCAGCACACGACGGATTTTGATACTCTGCCCACAGTTACTCTGCAATCAACAAGAGCATGACTAAATTACATTTGACTAAATTATATTTAGAAATTAAAAAACACAATAATTAGTCATTCAATAAATGGACAGTTTAATCAATGTTAGATATGTAAAAGTTTTTTTTGCAAAAGATGACTGTTCATTGCCTAGAAGCAGCTGCTCTGACCTGCAACCCCTGGAGGATAACCTACATTTAGAAACAAATCTTTATCAAAATAAATCAATCTCAAAGGGATTTCAAAGAATAGCAATAGGAGGGATAGAAAAACTCACATAGTTTTTAGGGGCATGACACGCTTTAAAAAAACAAGTAACCTATGGCCATGAAGTGTTAAATAAGGATTTAACATGATGTTTATGTAAAGCTTGTTTATCTAACACTGAGAAATACTGTATTTTGACAAGCAAAAGATTAGGATGTGGTCGAGGTATCAACTTCCTTATTTAGCGGCCATATATGAAGTCTTTGGTCAAGATATGTTAGAGATGCCAAAGCATGTTAGATGCTTTGCAGATAACATCAGACTCCTTGTTCCCGTGACAGCACTCATTGGAAGTTTGAATAATTTATACAATTGAAATGAAATCTGTAGCATGCACTCACTTTGGAAAACACAGTGTCTTAATACACATGAACAGTCACAATAAAGCAAATGCAAAATATTTTCAGAATAACCCAACATTGTTATTGCTGCAAATTAACAATGCTGGAGGTCAAAAAATCCTCCTGTACATATGTGCCTGTTTAACTCTTTACTTTTATTTTGTAATCTTGAACTACACAAATTTTAAAAACTTTAAAAAGCTGCCTTCATTTTTTTTTTATTAAATTAGCTTCACAAGTCACTTAAATTGAAATTATATTAAACTGTCTTAAAAAATGAAGTTGAAATCCATTTGAAAAAAGTAATATAAAGGAGCTAGTAGGAAATCGGTTTAATATTCTTTTAAATTCAAATGACATGTGAAGACAATTTGATTTAGCTTTTTTAATTTAATGCAATATTTTTACAGTGTGTATTTTTTATTTCTTGTTTTAATTTTTTTCTAGTTTCCTGTTGATGTGTCGATAGTTAGCACTCCCAGAAGAAACCAGCTTCAATAGGAGTTTGAACAACAATGGTCCAGAAGCACTTCTTGATTTCGTTTCCACACAGTTTGCTTAATATTTTAGTGTGTTTGTTGTGTTATTAAGCAAACATCTCGGAAGAAACCTATCAGGTGACAGTTTTTGGCATACAGTCGGAGAATGAGAAATTGAGGGAAATCAATATTTTGGTACTTTGTATGGTACTAACACAGAGCAAGGTTTGAACAAGAATTATGGGCTCCCAACAAAACCACAGTTTCTATGACAACAGATTCAGGTGTTTTCATTTTCTTTCCTCCACAGGCACAGTAACTTGAATTTAACAACAGAGTTGAGCTTCAATTGGGTTAATTGAAATGAAATAAATAGGTTAAATAATTAACAGGGAGATTAATAATTAAAAGGGAGAGTTCAAAAATATGAAAACTCTCATTCATTATTCACCCTTAAGTGGTTCAAACCCTAAATGATTTTCCTTCTTCTGTGGTACACAAAAGATGGTGTTTCAGTCGCATTGTGTCCATACAATGGAAGTCAATAAGGGACATTGTTGTTTGGTTACCAACGTTCTTTAAGATTTCTTAATTTTTGCATAAGAATGTCCCTAAGGTTTGGAATCACATGAGGGTGAGTAAATGATGACACTGTGCCATTAAAAGATCTGATCATACTGCAACATATAGTAGCAATGCACACATAAAAGCATGCAATCTTCTGCAATGCCCAAAGGTTGAAAACAGACACTCCCAATCTACAATATACACAAAAATCTCAGTCCCATCTGAATCAGTTCCAGGAATCACAGATATCAGGTGATATGAATTGTAACTCTAACCCTTTTAGAAAACAAATACGGTCTGAATTGGGATTTAGTCATGCCTAAAGTAATTTCTGTGAGACAGTTCACACTGTTATCAAAGAACCAGGGAATACATTAAGAAACCCATTATTTCAGTTCATCATGCCTCTAAATAAGACAGTATAAACAAATGTGTCAGCATCTGGTAAGCAGGCAACTTGTTTAAAAAAAAATAAGAGTTTATATACTGGGCAGTTACGGAGATCTCCAATAGTGTTAGCTGCCTGCAGCAGTTCACCAAACATGTCTGAGCGCAGTCTGTCTGTCTTCTCCAGGACACGCTCAACTTGTTGACTGATAAAAGAGCACAAAGGAAGCATTAATTGAAGACAGTTTTATAAATGTAACATAAACTCTTCAATGCAAACAATGTTTTTCTATGCAGTTTCTCATTTTGAAGAATCTTGGTAACGGAACAACGACGGTACACATTCACTTGCATTAGTTTGTACAATAGAAGTAAATGGGTTTTGCCGTTGTTCAGAATTTTAAATTTTAGGGTTCTTAACAAAGAATGTACACACAGTACAGTAGTATTTGGAGGATTTTTTTTAACTGGACTAAAGAAAACTTTCTCTACAGAATACAAACCACTTGATGATTTCACTCACCAGAGTGCTGTGGAGGACACATAGTGCACAAGCTCAGTGAAAGGGTGAGGGTCTGATGATGCCCCACAACTACGACAAACAAACTATACATGGAAAGAAATTAAAGTGAGGGTCTAACCAAACAAATATAACAGCAGAAACATCCCATACATACTTTAGTAGACTGCTGTGGATTAGTAACATAAATATATAACATACTTTATAGTGCTTTCATACTGTAGAATTCTTATTTTGGTCGCTTTTTACAATTTGTACAGTGTATAAATACTGTTTGGAATTCAGAATTTAATTCCTTAAATAATTTAAAATATTCTTGGGTTAATCATTGCATGAAATGTGTAAAAAGTAAATTGTGTTTTATAATTGCAACAATGAACAAAGAGACAAAGTACCTGCTCATAGAGAGTCATGGCAAACTTCTGGTGGGTGATGCATGATTTGGAAGTACAAATTTCTGTTGCTGAGTCAGACACGAGGTGCAGGTGTATCCTTTCCAGAATGTTCTCCTGTCTCCCAAAATGTACAGAAAAGAACAGCAATGATCAATGGGGAATGAGGTTATGTTGATATCTGACTGCCTTCTAGAGTTATTCTTAGCAGTCACCTAATAGTTACTGTTATTTTTGTCATAATCATCATTATTATTAGCATGAGCAGCATAACACAAAGTAGATTAAAGACACAAAGCAACTGATTATATTTGATTCCTCACACAGTTTACATCTAGCCAATGCACCCAACACGTGTAAAATAAAATCTGTATCTAGAAATGTGTACAGCCAAAAATCTGTACAGTCTCATGGTAACAACAAGTAAACTCCAGCAGTGACCCTGATCTATTCTAAATGCGTTATGTTGACACAGTGATGATCTATAAACCACTTTAGACATACAAAACACTCTGCAGCATCATCCATGATGCCCAGCTGGAAGCGCTGCTCATCTTTAAAGGTCTCGGCCAGAGCATGACGCAAGGTGTCCGATGGCAAAGCCCGTTCTCTGCTCTGCTGGAACTGACAGAAAATGCTCTGCAAAAAGAAACAGAGGCAAAGGGTGCCATAAACATCTCACTCATAATGTAGGTAAATAAGGCTGGCCACACACCTGAAGACTTGACTTTGCACCCCAAGCAAGTTCAGAACTTATCTTAACTGGCTTTTTGTATAAAAATCCTTACATATGTGGTGTTATATAGATTATTTTACTGCTCCCAATCACGTTGGTGCCCCGATCCCAAATCGTTAATGTCTAGCCTTCTCCAACAAGACACCCAAAATAGCTAAAGAAAGCAAGCAAGCTTTAGTCAAATATTGTGAGCTTTTATTGCTCAAACATAAAAGTATCCTAATGTCTGTGGTCTCCCATATATTTAAAATCGGTTAAGATTTGATATCATCTATAGTGTCCCAGGCCTAAATTAATTTAACCTAACATCCAGTTATTCCTTTGTTCTCTGTGTTCCAAAGTTTCCTGTTACTGTTTTATAAACAAATTTCTTCAAACAATTTAAAACAATGTGTTGGAAGCTTGTCAATGATGCCAAACAATGTTGTCTAGATACAGCAGGAACCTTTCGGTACTCACTTTTAAAGCACAGAAAATACAGGCATCACCCAAGCAGAAGTGGCCAGAGAGCTGTCGTAGGCTCCTCCTGAAGATGTCAAGCTGCCAAAGAACCTGTAAGAAACTGGTGTTTAATTCTTACACAGCCTACAGTACCATGTTCCATCCATGTTCTGCTGCAATAAGAAGCCATATACTGTTTTTTGGGGGCATTTCTATACATGCCCAAAAATGTGGTCAAAAAAGTGCAGTGTCTATGGGTTCGCCAGGTCCAGACTGTCCAGAATCGCCCCGTTCCCCCCATACCTGATTTTACTCTTTCCTATATGATCAAGACTGTTCGCTTGAAGGTGTGATTGAAAATAAATGATTTGAGTGCATCTATATTTTTTTTTGCAATGCAGAACTTTATTCAGGTCAACCCCCACAGTAAATGGGTAGGGGCTATTAGGGCTCATTATCATGGTGCCTCAAAAGATTAAATAAGTGCACTAAACTTTCAGACTTTCAGTTTCAGACACCACTAATAATGGCAGTCCCCTAAAATAGTGCACTATATTAAAATGATATGGGGAATAATTCAGGACACATTTACAAGGTTTAGGGGTTTCTTTTTGCACAATCATCCACCACCATATTTTGTTATCACTTCACTTACCTGCACAGCACTGTTTAGGAAACAGCTGTTCTGGCCTGGCTCATTAAGAAGTCCTTTGGTCAGGGCGAGCGAGATCATGCTGCCTGGCTGGTAGGACTTGCCTAGCCCAGTCCCGCTACAGGCACCATTGCCAGCCATGCTGCCTCCAGGCTTTTTAAACAGTTTGACCCATGCCATAAGATTGGAGCCTGACCCTCTCCAGCAGACAGCCGAATCAATTACTCAAGCGACTTGAGGTTGGTGTATCTGTCTTGGGCAACATTAGTGCCCAGCAGTCCCAGAACCTGAAAGAGCGGACAACCTCACAGTGCTCTAGTGGCAATACAAACCGAGTAAAACTGTTATACTGCACTGTAATTCGTTCAATGTGCAGGATTTGAAAGCACACCATTGGGATATGAGCGAATCATTCAATGCC
This sequence comes from Triplophysa tibetana, assembly GCA_008369825.1. Classification (NCBI taxonomy): domain Eukaryota; kingdom Metazoa; phylum Chordata; class Actinopteri; order Cypriniformes; family Nemacheilidae; genus Triplophysa; species Triplophysa tibetana. The sequence goes on along the minus strand of CM017896.1, from coordinate 20,064,639 downwards.
GTGGCTTTTCATTTAATGTGAGCGTTTGACATCTAGCCACAAGTTGCAGCACATTGCTTTAGCAGTCCTGCTGTTACTGTGACAATGATTACACTATGTCTCCTCTGTTTGTTTGGGTTTAACTGCATCCAGGCACTTTGGCAATAAGGGTAGGGATGCAGATGGAAAAATAAATCCATTACTCTCCTCAGCATTTCCAGCAAAGTCAACGGAGGTCATTGAAGGGGGTTATCCATAAGGACTCCTCAGCACAGGCACTGAGGTGAAACAATGGCTAATAAGGGAAGACCTACAGAGAGAGGGGAAAAGAAAGATTAGATTAGACATTGTAAAAGAAAAGAAAATCAATGTTGTTAAATGATTAAAGGGTAGTTCAGATTACACCAGACATTTGATATGTTGTTAAAACAAGAACTCCCATTGCAATAAAAAGCAACGTTTTCTTTAGGTTTACAAATCATACGGAGTACAATTAACATTTTAATTCCACCAAAAATCTATTTGGGGAATTCAAGCTTTGGGATATGACATTTTGCGTTATGGATACAACAAATAAACACTCAGAGAACCTATTTGTAAGCAAAATATTTGTTTATATTTTACCAAACCCCTGCTGATAGAGTCTAAACAACATAAAAACATCCGTCTCTCTACACGTTTTCTACTTGGGAAACAAACACGGGTTACAAAAGGTGTCGACAAAAGGACAATATTTGAGAGACTACATACTTTGTAGTGAATTAAAATGAATAAACCAGAAGCAATAAAACCCAACAAATGGGGAAGGGATGGATTTTATAGAACATAAAATAGTTTTTATATTTTCATTTTCATGCGCCGATTTATCAGGAATATAGACCGTTACAGATGTGACAGTTCTAAAAGCGGAACTTAACTGACTAAGGAAAATCATGCTTTGAAAATATAATAATGCTACTTCACATGGGTAATTAAACCACCAAATGTTGAGAACTGTGCTCATAGTATGGTGAAAAGCTTTGGAAAAAACTTGCCCATTTGCTCTTTCAGAACTCTTTATGCAGTGATGAGACTATGCCTCATTATATCTTCAAGTCTACAGGTCAAAAGCTCAAAAAACAGTTTGCTAAAATCTAAGAAAAGTTCAATATAGGTGGACTTTCACTGGTTAAACTCAGAAAATGAATGTAAAATGCAACCAAACGTCTAATTTGATTGAATATTAATAAACGAAATTAGATTAATTATACAACATAACAACATAAACAAATTTTTCTGCACAAGCGTACTTTGGTGACCCCGATTTAACTTCTAGTACACATTCACAAACAATAGAAAGCCTTTTCTTTATTTTTGATAACAATCAAAAAAACAGAGAAGAACAGTTAATTGGTTAAACTTGTATCTCCAATGTTTTGAATTTAGACTGCGATTCCAGTCTTAACCGTTAGTTATCAATGTACCATAAGGTTCGTTTAAATGCGACCGAACAACAGCACCTATTCAACAAATCGTTTATTTAATAAAATTAACATAAAAACAGGCACAAATCATTTATTTAATATGATTATTATACAGAAAAATAATAAAACAAATTAATATGAACACAAATTAAATTAAATATAAATAGTTATATTATTAGACACTAGCCAAAAACAAACCGGATGTTAACTGGTGTCGGATGAAACGGTCTATAGTTTTGAATAATCCAGATCTAACATGTCCCACACGTCAGGCAATTTATTTCCATTTTGTTCTAACCAGTACTGCAGGACCTCTCTCCTATAGCATTTAAGGCATACTGCTCCTCATCTCTAACTCACAATCAACAAGCAGCCACACAGCACATGATCTGACGCAAGAGCAGACTATACATTTGCAAGCTCAACTGAGAAAACTGTTGGTTGCTGTTTGCCTTGGCTCCAGGGCCTTCATGACTCAAGATCAAGACCTCTCATACTCCAGCTCACTCTATCGTTCAGCTTTCCAAAAAGTACTGCCGAACTGTCAGAGCAAAAACATACTGACACAGAAACAACTTGTTCTCACATACAGTGGCCCCAATAATTCTGTCCAGTTGTTTCATTCTGCCTGACACTTTCTGTATATTGGATATTAAATACTGTTTGTATATATTGTACACTGCATGTCATATTACATCATGAAAAAATTATTGCAGTGGCATGAAATTGTAAGATTTGGAACAATCCACCAATGTAACATCAAATACTCAGCCAGACTATCACTGGCATTTACCTCAGTGCTGAGAAGTTTAATGACAAGTAACAGATAAAATATATAAAATGGCTGCTATAATGGTTTTTGGTTAAAATGCTTTAGACAGAAATTGATAGAAGAATCTAAAAAAAAGTCTTCTGTGTTCCATGATCAGCTCCCATTTATAGCAGGTTACTAAATTCTTAAACGATCTTAACTACTGACATGTCACATGTTGCTTGCACTTGTGCTCTAACTCATAAAATATCGACAACGTATGCCTGACATTAGTCCTGACGTAAATCACGAAGCCCATTAAAAAAATCAAATATATATGATCTTTTCTAAATAATTTCAGTCATGACTTACTTGTATGGAAATGGAATCATATTATTTGTTATTCCACAGTTGGTTTAATATCAGGCATATATAAATGTGTGATGTCTTTAAATAGACATAATTTATGGCAGCAAGAGGTTTACCAGTGTCATTGAGTATTGTGTACATAAATCTGACTGGTGTTCAGTTTTAAGCGCCAATCCTTCATCTAGATCCTCTTTGTCCAGGGTCAGGATGAATTTGGAACTTGTTGCCGCAGTGTCGCAGTATATTACTGTAAATGCTGGACCATTGCCATGGCTACTGCATGAAAATGATGGGCTGTAGGCAGCTGCAGCACTGATGCCGAATTCTTGCCACTTATCCCTAAAAATCCAGGATGTGTGACAAAGTATGACATAAAGATGTGGAAAGGATTTTCTGGAGATCTTTTTTGCTTCTGATATGCACCGGACAAAAAAGCAAATACAACCAAGAAGATTGTCTAGTTCTTCTTTCAATAAAATATTACATTATTAGTACATTATTATCATTGGACAGACTGTTTATGAAACAACACTACTTGCTAGAATAATAACAGATTGTATTACAGTTATTACTGGAGTGTAAAGAAATCCTGAAGCACCCAATAGTTACAAAACAACGGATTTTCCTTTACAGAATGTCAAGTCTGCCTTTACAGTCTTTGTAAACACACACTGAAACACTGCAAAATGTGATATTTCCTTCACTGTCTCTGACAAGTAGGATTTTCTTCAATGAAGGGATATGATATTGCCGTGTATCGGTATTTGGATAAACGAGAAGATAAACAAAAACAGAAATGCGCTCAGCATGCCTGTACACCTGTTACTGCGCATGCGCATCCGGTGACCTGCTCAATGCCGCATTTTGTGGCATTAAAACGCGCCTATGATGCCCCAAAACAAGGCACAGCATTTAATAAACAAACACGGCTTACCTACACGTGTCCAGGTCAAATCCTGCTTTTATAAACGTGTTCATCCATACACATGACAAGCTGAGAGTTCGTTCTGCACGGTTAGCTCAAGTTACTTGTTGTCGGAATCCTTCATTGCTCGGTCATAAAACTCGATAAATCCTAAAGATTATTTAAAAGGCCTATAAACAATAATGCCGCAGCACTGTGTCCGTGTTCTTGTCTTCCTGCTCCACGCTCATCGAGATGTAGTCCTTTCAGATCCTGAGTTAGAGATTATTCTGATAGATGTTAGAAGCTCAGACTCCGCCCCTGTTATACCGCTACACTATTTACTGCCATTCCGCAGAATAACCAGCGTGTTGGGAGGGCGTGGATTCAGTCATATCCTCCTCACGAGACTCACAAACCGAACAACCGATTTGACATTTCTGAACAGCATTACAGAGCTTGTTGTTGAAAAACAATGTACATTTATGTACGTTAAAGGTAGCATATGTTATTTAAGGGTTGTAATCAAATTATCTTTAGGCTATATTGATGTTTTTAGGTTCGTCGTGGTTAACGGTGTTATGTGTAAGGTTTATGCAATGAGGAAATCCTTTTTATGCAAGGATTTAAAACAGTTTAAAACTGGGACAAATAGGTCGCGTTCAAGAATTAAAGATGATGAAATGCAAGAAAATTCTCTTAAAAAAACACTTTGTTCGAACTATACCTTTTCTATTTGGGAATTTTCACTATATGTTTTACATTTTCAAAGGAACATACACGCACATTTGTTTCAGATTTACAAAGTCGTGTGAGTTTTTTATGTTCTTTTCCTATCATTCCAAATGGTTCTGGTTTTGAAGAATAGCATAGCATTTGCATTAATGTACTGCCACTACTTTGTTGGCTTTTATTTCTAGGTCATTGTTATGTGAATAATTAGTTGGAACAATGCGACAGTTCAAGGCTTGAACTGTCTTGACGTCTGACCTGTGAACAACAAAGTTCTGTCACTGAGACAACAAAGATTACATCAGCCTTACAGTGATATATCACTGCAGTTACAGTGTTCATTCACAAAGTTCCCAAAAAAATTATTTCAGGACCACCAAAAGTATTAATCTAGCTTGAGACCAACCTTAATATTAAATGGAGTTACATGGAGAAATGTTTAAAAATTTTGACAAGGCCTTTATTGGTTGATGATAGTTATCCATGGACTGTGTTTTAAATGAATACAATTTCAAATAAGAAATTGTGGTACCTTTAGCAAGTAAGATCTTTGTGTTTTACATGCATAGTTTAGGATTTATATGTAGTTCTGTTGAGTATTATATTGGCTTCATTGTAAAATATGTAACAGTAAAGCAGCTAAAATGATGCAAAGTATGCATGTTATAATAAAGAGCTCAAAGGACGGAGCCATAGGAAGTATTTGCTGACTGTCTGGAAGTCTCTGTGTTTATTGTAACTGTAGTTCAGAGAGTGTCAAATTCATATGACCCCTGTAAATATAGCAAGTGTCAGAAGATATGTCTGCTACGTCTCAGGGTGTAACTGAGACAGATTCTTCTAGAAACTGTTATGGGTGATGATTGGTTTTGCTGAAGGCTCCGAATATACTGCCGTACGTTCTTTAAAAACCTTGCAAAATATTTTGTATAGTAAACATCTTCTTAATTCACTGCGTGGTATACTAGGATGTTAAAGCAATTTTTTTATGTTGATCATATTAAATTATTATTATCGCTATTAAAATAACTTGTTTTTACATTTTACATGTGCAATATAATGAATTATGAAAATGCATGTTTTTTAGGTACAGATGCACAAACATTTTCTGAATAAATGTGAATTTTATTTGTACAGGTCCTGTACATCACTCTTTGGAACTACAATACAAGCAAATTGTAACTATCATGTTTAACATCACTCCAAGACAGAAATACATTTCACCCAAATTCTGAAATAACAATTTTTAGGTACTAACACAAAATATATTTACATGGTTGTTTCCACTGTTGCTCCATCCCTGATCAATTTGATTTTAAAATGCTGACAGGAAATATTTTTACGGTTTTAAAATGTACTGATTTTAATTTTACATTGGTATAATTACTTTATACACAAAAACCTTTAGGACTTATTTTGCCCCACTGTACTCTTCAAATTTCACAGTATGATCATCTATTAGTAAAATTCACTTTCTGCTTTAAACATTGATGCATGCCTATTGTTTTTTATACAAGTCTATGACGAAATGCATTTTGTGCTGATGGAGGTACACAGTTGAAAAGCAATTTCTTTGCTTTTGATGCAAATCAACAATGTATTTTTCTCCACTGCAGCCCATATTTTTTGTAGGCTTACCCGGAAGTAAGTCAGCATCCCTCGACTCCCATTGATTTGTGGAAGATCGCAATGAAATAAGATCTGTGATTTACAAATGTTCATGATGTTTACGCGTTTTGTCTATCAAGATCATCTTTAAAGATTAACACAATATTTGCTATTTTTGAAGCCTAAATAGAATTGTCAGAAGTAAAAAAACACTAGGCTATAACTAGACTACACAATGGTCCCTCTATATCCCCACCACCAATCGACAACTTTCTCAAAATTTTTTAAAAACGTTTTTGCAGTAATTACTCCGTGAATGAATCCCCAGCAAAAAAATTTGACATTATTTGTGAGATTTATATGCGCGATGACATCTAACGTCCCTGCCAAAGGAAGTAGTCGTTTTTAGCAACTTGTTAGCAACTGCCATTTTAAAGACACAATAAAGGTTTAAAATCACAAGCAGGTTATAACTGGTGTTTTTATGTCATAGATAAAACGTGAAAATATTTAGAGGTTTTGTTAGCTATAAAGATCCTTTTTTCAGCTGATTTACCAAAAACCCATTAAAAAAACCCATAGACTTTGGGGTGAGGGAACCGGAAGTCTTAAAACGCTAACTTGCTTCCGGGGTTTGCATACAAAAATAAGTTATCTCTGCGGTGCTCAATTGTCTAAACGTTTCGATTTTATTTAACATAACTATAATCACATGTACAAGTCATGTGCTGGATAAAGATTCTGATAAATGCTCCCTAATTTTAGTTTTTTGTTGGTACGCTTGTGATCCTTAAATCTGATCCACTCTAAAATTACATGTAAAAAAGCTGTTCACAGACCTGCAGTCCAAAATGCAGTTCTAAATGCAGATCTAAATACTTCAACAAAGCTGGTCTAAAATAAGCAGCTCTGAATGACATCTAACATTTTATTGCAATCAGGAAGGTTGGTTTAGGCGACATGACAGGTTTGAAAATGTTACAGGTCTTCAGACTCTGGGATCTCAAAGGGCTCTAGAGAGACAGTTGGTAAGATGACAGGCAGGCCTTCAGAGATCCACCCCTGGGCGGTCCTGTTGAAAGTAGGCCGCTTGGCTGTATGATCCTGGAGCTCTGGATATCTTGGGGCATTCAAGTTCACCTCTGGAAGCTTAAAAGTTATTCCTCGTGGGGCTTTATCAAAACCACCAAATGGTGTAGCCACCCTGCAAAACAAAATTTATCTAGATTTAGTTGTTTTGATATATTTTTGGTAATAATGTCAATGAGTTTTGTTACATTTATATTTTGGAAAAAACACCATGTTGTTGTTCAGAGTTACATGAACTTTACAGGCAGGTGTGTGTGGCGCCTGTACCGTTTCTTTCCTCAGGATGGTGCTGTTTTATGTAGATATTATTTCTATTAATACTGTAGAACTGCAATTTTTCCCACAATGTCATACACAAAATATATTTGATATTTAAAATCTCTAAAGTAAAAATGTCAAAATAATAACAAAATCTTTTTAACTTTTGTATTTTACTATTTTTTAACTCCAAAATTAAAATGAAACAAACCCTTACATTTTGGAAACATTATTCCTGGTCTATTGTACAGTACACGATGACATAAGAACACAAAGTTATACCTATTAAAGCTTTTGTAGTCAGGACCCTCATGTTTAGGCTCAAGCATAGGCATTTGAAGTTTGAAAGTGTCGGCCAGTGTGGGGTCATTGATGATAGCCTCTTCCCAGGGGGAGTGGTAAGATTTGGGCATGGCTGTGGCATTGAATCTCTCTGGAGGAATGTTTGTCAAGGGTCCTCCATATCCTGGGGAAAGTGACAGTTTCTGCTGTTTACACTTGTGTGAACACTGCATATAGTACCAAGCAAAGGTTAAGGATAAAACATAACCCTTTGTAAAAAAAAAATTTATTCTGGTGAACATATTGATCTGAATTGCACTGAATAGAGTGGAACTAAACTAATTATAAACATTATTGTTTTCCTTGCTCAAGTAAGCCACTTTGGATTAAGCCATCTGCTACCTTAATCACTAAATAATCACTTATACTAATAAAAATCTTAGGACTATAGCCCTTTTAAAATGACTAAGAGTGTGATTCACTTTTCTAGAAAAATAAATATTTCAAATAATCATACAAACCTCTTATAAGTTTCTTACTGTGTCTGGCGATTACTGCAAACAATGTTAATTTCTGAAATTCTTAATTATAATTCTTGTTATCAGTGTCATATCATTTATATGCTAAAAATATTTACCGTAAACATTATCCTGTATATTGTTAAAACTGATGATTTCACCTACCAGGTGCAATGTCCTCAGGATTTGCTGCGTTTCTGGAATCTGGTGTGTTTGGTGGTGTTTTTGATGTAATTCCTGCATTTTCAGCATTGCCCTGATTGTTATTCTGCAATGAAATGACAGTTGTATTATGTTGGTTTAAAAAGTGGACATAGCTTGTGCATGTGGAATGGAACACAACTGGTAAGCTGTGCAGCATGTAAACCTCACTCCCCTGGTCTCAAGAGAAACACCAATCATTGACAATAGAGGCTGTTGTCTTCCTTGTGTTTGATTCACATCTTGGCTTTATTGCTAGTTTGATTCCTGTCTGGGGCAGTTTGAGAATCTCAAAACATCAAAGTTTTCACCTTGTTATATGCTGATAATGTGGTCTGCATACATACACCAAACAGGATCGGCAAAGCGTTGTGGCATGAAGACCCCTTCAGTCGGTCTCTCGACGTTGTGTTGAGAGACAGATTGGGGACCTATCTCTACATGCCACAGCGCTGAGCTGTATTACGACCTCAAGCTGAGCGACACTGACTAGCCTAGCGAGTCACAAGTGAGCGTTGCAGCGAGACGTGACCTTCCAGTGGAATAGAAGTGGACATACTGTGAAGCCTGTTCTGACAGTCATCACGGACAGGGGCGTTCGCCTTGTAAGTGAGGCACCGTCCAGAGCCGTCGCACTGGGGAAAACACTGCTCTCCTCTTGGAGAGTGTGTTACGGAGACCACATTCTGCCATACGGGAGGTGACATGTCGAGAAACTGACATGGTCTCCCGAAGGAGATCACATGCGAAAAAAATTGTCCGGCCGTAGGGGGCACAGGTGGGTGTGCCACCGGAGGGGTGGTCACAGATTCGCCAACAGAGGAATCAGGAGTGAGAAAATTAACACACAGCACTACCCAACGGGGGAGTCACTACGTATGGGGCAATAGTCCTTGTATAGGGGTCCACCTGAGTAGGGGCGACTCTACCTAGTACTGGACTTGGTTTCAACAGACCGCTCCGCCCGGTCCGTTACCAAATTGCTTAGTGATGGATGGAATGCCTATACATCACCCAATAGGGGAAAGTAGGGAGACTATATAGCGCACCGTGCTTACCTTAAGAGGGAAGAAGGCCCTTTGGCAGGCGTATTCCCAGGCCATATGCCTGTCCTACAAGGTAGGGTGTAAGACACTGGTTCCACTCGGAGGTTGTGAAACCTCACGAAGGTTCGGGGCGTAGCCCAACCCGCAGCTACATATGTCTGCCAGAAAGGCACCTTTGGCCAGTGCCCACTAGGAGGCCCTACTCCTGGGTGGAGTGGTCTCTCATAGCGAGTGGGCACGATGACCTGGTATTGATACGCCAAGGAGTGGCATCCACAATCCAATGCGCGTGCCACTGTTTGAAGACAGCCCTCCCTGGTGCTGTCTTCCAAACAGGCAAGAGCTGCTCAGAGCTTTAGGGCTCTGTGTGCGCTCCAAGTAGAGGCACAGTGCACTGGACACAACACTCAGGAGGTTGGGTCTTTCTCCCCAGAGGGGAGCGCTTGCAGGTTCACCACCTGGTCCCGGAAGGGAGTGGTGTGAACCTTGAGCACGTAACCGGGCCGGTGTCTCAATGTGAGATTTACCGGCCAAATTTTAGGCACCCATGGGATAGAAGAATGCTGGAGGTCCCTACCCTCTTGGAGAGGCGAGCGCCATCAAGAGAGGTCTTCATCGTAAAAGAGGATGAGAGGCGTCTCCGAGGGGCTCGCAGGCTGCCGAGGCCCTGTAGGACCATTTATGGTCTTAAGAGGGTATGGAGCGTGGTCAATGTCGCGCTCCTGAGGAACCTGGTGACAAGGTTATGTTAACCAAGAAACTTAGCCTCCAGGCGATCCTGATGAGCGGCACAGCGACTACATACACTCTCAACCTGGATGAGGAGAGATTAGTCTCTGGTCTCTGTAAGGTCAACACTGACTGAATCAAGCAACTCCTTGGGTTCTCCCCGTGAGGAGAACACCAGGACGAGAAGAGGCACCACTTAGAGGCCTGCAAGCCACTCAAGGCCTTCTCTTCCCATCCGGGGGTCAGGCGTGGAGATTCCAGAGGCCTTCGGCAATTATTTCTTTGACAGAGTCAAATGAAAAAAAGAACATAACAGCAGCGCATGTTGTGGAACAGCAGACTGATCTCTAGTCAAAGACAACCTGAGGAAACTAATATAATGGTCAAAGACTCCCTGAGGCCACCAAAATGAAAACAAAGTAAGACTGTATTTTATTTCAATCTTTAACATTATTCTAACAGGTCTTTGTACTTTTGTACAATTTCAAGTAATTCTGTAACAATTTGAACATGATCTGTTTCAAATTGGTCTTGTATGTTTTGTAGTTTGCCCAATATCAGTATTAGATCCAAAAGCATGTTGTAGTAATTTGGCTTAATACTGACAGCATGTTTTCAAACATTCCAGGTACTGAACTTGGATTATTTGGTGGAGTGGATGTGAAGACACAGTCCGGTGAATGAAGCTGGCAATAAAAAAATCCAGACCAAAACTCTGAACTGTAGAGGTGTAAATGGGAAAATAGTATTCCCAATTTTGTTGTGATTGGTAAGCGCTTACATTAAGCAGCCTGGAACTCTTAAATCTACAAACATTTTATTCTTGTATTGAATGTAAAACTGTTCGCCTGATAGTGTATTGTAGTGTGAAATGTCTCTAATTATTATACATTTTATTTAACCATATTTTGACTCAGTATTTGTATGCTTTTATTCTAGAGGCAGTTAAAAGTCCTTCGTGTTCACCGATGACTGAGCTAGAGGTCAAAAAACTTACTAAACTTGGGTTCCATCTACCGTATTCATCTTTTACAGTGTTGTTTATAACTTATTTGTCTAATACATATTTGCACATCCTTAAACATATTTCCATCCATCCATCCATTATCCTCCGCTTATCCGGGGCCGGGTCGCGGGGGCAGCAATCTAAGCAGGGATGCCCAGACTTCCCTCTCCCTAGACACTTCCTCCAGCTCTTCCGGGGGGACACCGAGGCGTTCCCAGGCCATCCGGGAGACATAGTCCCTCCAGCGTGTCCTAGGTCTTCCCCGGGGTCTTCTCCCGGTGGGACATGCCCGGAACACCTTCCCGGGAAGGCGTCCAGGGGGCATCCGGAAAAGATGCCCAAGCCACCTCAGTTGACTCCTCTCGATGTGGACGAGCAGCGGATCTACTCTGAGCTCCTCCCGAGTGACCGAGCTTCTCACCCTATCTCTAAGGGATCGCCCAGCCACCCTGCGGAGAAAGCTCATTTCGGCCGCCTGTATCCGGGATCTTGTCCTTTCGGTCATGACCCACAGCTCATGACCATAGGTGAGAGTAGGAACGTACATTGACCGGTAAATCGAGAGCTTCGCCTTGCGGCTCAGCTCCTTCTTCACCACGACAGACCGGTACAGCGACCGCATTACTGCAGAAGCTGCACCGATCCGTCTGTCAATCTCCCGTTCCATCCTTCCCTCACTCGTGAACAAGACCCCCAGATACTTGAACTCCTCCAATTGAGGCAGGGACTCTCCACCTACCTGGAGTGGGCAAGCCACCCTTTTCCGACTGAGAACCATGGCCTCAGATTTGGAGGTGCTGATTCTCATACCAGCCGCTTCACACTCGGCTGCAAACCGTCCTAGTGCATGTTGAAGGTCCTGGTCTGATGGGGCCAGCATGACGACATCATCCGCAAAGAGCAGAGATGAAATCATGTGGTCCCCAAACCCGACGCCCTCCGAACCCTTGGCTGCATCTAGAAATTCTGTCCATAAAAATTATGAACAGAACCGGCGACAAAGGGCAGCCCTGCCGGAGTCCAACATGCACCGGAAACAAGTCTGACTTACTGCCGGCAATGTGAACCAAGCTCCTGCTCCGGTCGTACAGGGACCGGATAGCCCTTAGCAAAGGGTCCCGAATCCCATACTCCCGGAGCACCCTCCACAAGATGCCGCGAGGGACACAGTCGAATGCCTTCTCCAAATCCACAAAACACATGTGGATTGGTTGGGCAAACTCCCATGAACCCTCCAGCACCCTGGAGAGGGTATAGAGCTGGTCCAGTGTTCCACGACCGGGACGAAAACCGCATTGTTCCTCGTGGATCCGAGGTTCTACCATCGGTCGGATTCTCCTCTCCAGTACCCTGGCATAGACTTTCCCGGGGAGGCTGAGAAGTGTGATCCCCGATAGTTGGAGCACACCCTCCGGTCCCCCTCCTTAAAAAGAGGGACCACCACCCCGGTCTGCCAGTCCAAGGGCACTGTCCCCGACCGCCACGCGGTGCTGCAGAGGCGTGTCAGCCAAGACAGCCCCACAACATCCAAAGACTTGAGGTACTCAGGGCGGATCTCATCCACCCCCAGTGCCCTGCCACCCAGGAGTTTTTTGACCACCTCGGTGACGTCAGCCCGGGTGATGGACGAGTCCGCCTCCGAGCCCTCAGCCTCTGCCTCCTCAGTGGAGGACGTGACGGCGGGGTTGAGGAGATCCTCGAAGTATTCCTTCCAACCCCCGAACGATGAGTTCAACAGCTGCCCCCCTCCACTGTAAACAGCGTTGTTAGGGCACTGCTTCCCCCTCCTGAGGCGCCGGACGGTTTGCCAGAATCTCTTCGAGGCCGACCGATAGTCTTTCTCCATGGCCTCACCAAACTCCTCCCAGGCCCGAGTTTTTACATCCCCAACCACCCGTGCTGCAGTCCGCTTTGCCTGTCAGTACCTGTCAGCTGCCTCGGGAGTCCCACAAGCCAGCCAGGCCCGATAGGACTCCTTCTTCAGCTTGACGGCATCCCTTACCTCCGGTGTCCACCACAGGGTTCGGGGATTGCCGCCTCGACAGGCACCGGAGACCTTACGGCCACAGCTTCGAGTGGCCATGTTGACAATGGAGGTGGAGAACATGGTCCACTCGGACTCAATATCTCCAGACTCCCTCGGGATCTGGTCGAAGCTCTGCCGGAGGTGGAAGTTGAAGATCTCTCTGACAGGGGATTCGGCCAAACGTTCCCAACAGACCCTCACAGTACATTTGGGTCTGCCGAGTCTGTCCAGCTTCCTCCCCCGCCATCGGATCCAACTCGCCACCAGGTGGTGATCAGTTGACAGCTCCGCCCCTCTCTTCACCTGAGTGTCCAAGACATACGGCCGTAGGTCAGATGAAACAACCACAAAGTCGATCATCGACCTCCGGTCAAGGGTGTCCTGGTGCCATGTGCACTGATGGACACCCTTATGCTTGAACATGGTGTTCGTTACGGCCAAGCTGTTACTAGCACAGAAGTCCAATAACTGAACACCACTCGGGTTCAGATCAGGGGGGCCGTCCTTAAACATATTTATTGTTTTTAATTTATTTCTCTTGTTTGTTGATTCAGTTCGTTCTTTGGTTTCTGTTATTATATGTTTTATGCATTAAATCATTTACATTGTTTTAATTGTAATCCTTCATATATGAATTTAGTGCTTAGTTTCTTGTTGCTGTGTTTTTTGTATTGTGGTGCTTTTTACAGTATGTGTTGCCTTTAGTTTATTGTTTGACATTATTTGTTGAGTAGTTTCCGTTGTATTGTGTGACTTTGTTTTTGTTACTTGTTTCTGTTGTCTAAATGTAAGAGTGATTGTTTTGTGGCACCTCTTTTGACATTGTATTTATTTTTGCTGCATTTGAGTAGATTTTATTGTCAGCATCAATTAAACACCATACTTGCATTTAATTGGTTTTTGTGTTTTTTTCTCCAATTATTCAATGTATTTTTATATATTGGGCCATTTGTGGGTGAGTTGGATAGTTGTGGTGGCACTATTGCTCATTTCTGGGAGAAATAAGGTAGTTGTTTGCTTTCAGGGCAGTAGAGTAATTATAAAATAACATAGCCATTACTGTGAAATTACAGTACAGCTGTAAAACTGAAAACTGTACTTAAACTGTACAATTACGGTAAATCGCTGCCAGTACTTTACAGTGGAATTACAGCACAACTGTAAAATGAAAAACGGTTGCAAACCTGAAAAATTACAGTAAATGTCTGGAACCACTGCTGCCAGTACTTTACTGTGAAATTACAGTACAGCCATAAAGCAGAAAACTGTATTTGAACTGTACAATTACGGTAAATCGCTGCCAGTACTTTACTGTGGACTTACAGCCCAACTGTAAAATGAATAAAAACGGTTGCAAACCTGTAAAATTACTGTAAATGCCTGGAACCACTGCTGCAAGTACTTTACAGTAAATTTACAGGGAAATGTTAACAATGCACACATACAGTACATGACGGCTTATGTCTATTTGACGACTGCATGTACATCTGCGAGACATCTGCAATGCATAGTCTGCTCATCTGCAATATGTCTCGAAAACGTCTGTTGTTAGATTATTTAAGTTTATGATTTAGAATGGATGTAAAACTGTTTCTTCTAAGAGGTTTAACAGAAGCTTTTACACAGCAGATGTTTTTCCAGATCTCCAGATCTTTAGAAGAAGAATTTCAGACGTACATACGTCTCTGAGACATATTGCAGATGAGCTGGAGGTTGTGGGTTGTTTGCCAATGACGTCACGGCACAGCGCAAAGTATTCCATAGGATCACAAACCCAAATGCCTCCTTTCTGCGTTGATGTTAAAATCGATTAAACCATGAAACCACTAGGTTTCTAAAGTAGCTAAAGTTGATTGTTTATGAAGGGGGAAATGCGAGTACTGACTGAGAAACGGAGTTTTAAGTGGCTTGTGAACTTGAATCTCCGGTCGGAAGGGGGCCGATCCGGATGACTTTTTTAAAACGCCTAATGAGCAGGGGCACAGAGGGCACAGGGGACATGACCTCCCCCCATTCTGATTCGTCCTCCTCACTCTCCCTACGACAAACATCGCTAAATCTGAGGATTAACACGTGTTTCCGCTATTTACATTAGCCTAAGTATATATTTATATGCATTTGGAAGACGCTTTTATCCAAAGCGACTTACATTGCATTAACCTATGCATTTGTTTCTAAGTATGTGCAATCCCCTGGGATCAAACCCACAACCTTGCTCTTACCACTGAGCTACAGGAAAGTAGCACCGTTTATTAATTTCTTGCTATCACTGCTTCAGAATAGGGTCAGGGCTGACGCACAATAAAAATCTACCGGTCACCATTACTTTGTACCCAGGTTCTCACTACAACCTGTTTTTTTGTAAATAAACACATACGATAGTGCTGCCACGTTCACATTCTCTGTGCTATCTGTGTGCTGCTAGCCTGCTACAACTCTTTACCCCACCCCTGGGGTCCTATGGCGAGCTGTAAGCTGCCTCAATTGTGCCTGTAGTAGCGGTAGTGATCATATGCTATCGTCTACTGAGTTGGTGAACTGAAATAAGTGGACTGCATAGCTGCCACAGAAGGCAATGAAGAAACAAATAACAATCAACTCGTTTTTTCAAAGACCAAATGTATGTATCCTATGCCTGTTGATTTTTTCCCCCAGATCATATGGCATATTAGTTGTGTTATTTATTTTGTGTAGCTAGTCTAATGACCAACCATTACTTTAGCATACTAGAAAAATAATAGTTTGATCATGCATTGCTAGTGTTGATAAGGCCTTTGTTCATTGTTGTTTATTTATCATTTCAAATAAAAAATCTCCAATGGCTTTTTAGTGCAAACCATTATCCCAAATGATGCAAAGTAACTACTTGAGCACTAGCTAAAGCCCAAATTACCAACGACCGGGTGAGCTTAAATTTCTGTCAAACCTTGTTATAAACACTAGCTGTTATTAATAGAATTAGTATATATTATAAGTCTACAATATGAGTCTTTGAGTTGTTCAAAATCTGCATTCATTTCTTTCTTCTGATGAACACGGAGAAAGATATTTGGAAGAATGCAAATTATGTCTGGTTTTAAGCATTCTTCCACATATCTTTCTCATGTTTTGGGTGACATATCCCTTTAAACTGTTTTCTTTTAAAAGACTTCTTTAATAGACCTACTTAAAGCAAGATTTTTCATTTTATCCGTCTAATAAGGCCTCGTTATTGTAACAGAAGTGAGAGTACACAGACATTTGTGCTTCCCTGGTCGTTTTTTAGGTTGTTAAACATATAGATCATTTGTGTTTGTGATAGTGAATTCCTATGTAGAAAATAAATCTACTTTGCAGGTCATCAAAGTCATGTGATTACAAACAGCCTTAATATCAGGCTTTTGAGCTTGCATTGATCTACACTTTGCACCAAAAACAGCAGACCATCCGGAAACTTTATGGACACTCATTTCATACTATGATGTGGGACATCCTTATATAATTTTTAATGTGGGCTGCATCCCAGATTATAATTTTATCTTCAGTACCAAAGGTCAGGGTTTCTAAAAAACATATTTTTTGGGGGAAGTTAAATCATTTTTGGTTGCAAACACGAACAATACTGAATATGAGCAACCGATTTTGTGAAATATCACATTTCGAGGTATTTGTTTCTTTAGTTAATATCCAAGATATTCTCACTTAATATTCCATCCTGTTGGATGAAAAGCCTGTAACATTCAAAAAGGTGTGTAAAATACTTTTTACTATTAAATAGTTTGATAATGTTGTTTATTTTTATCCATTATTTTTCACAGATCTTATCTTTTTATCTTGCCTTTTTGCACTTTGTTGAGTTGTTTTGTTAGGGGGTCTTAATTTATCCTTAATCGGTACATGAAAACTGCGTCACTGCAGTTGTCTAGACATCCACTGGCCGGAAGTTAACTTCTGATCTGCGATTTGCTATAATATAACAATTTATTTTCTATTTAATTTACACTACCGGTCAAAAATTTGGGATCAGTCTTGACTAAAATGTTTCTCATGATCTTAAAATGTTTTAATCTGAAGGTGTATGTTTGAAATTACATGTGTGGACAAAAATATAATATTGCCAACATACTTTTACAACACTTTAACAAAAAACCAAAGGGTGTCAAAGGGAGACTACTTTGAAGGTGCAAAAATACACTCTTAAAAAAGATGCTTCAAAAGGTTGGTTCCAAAAAGAACCTTTAACATCTGAAGATTATAAAAAAGTAAAAAAGAGATGGCTCTTTAAAGAACCTTTGACTTAAGGTTTCTTTGTGGAACAAAAATGGTTATTCTATGGCATTGGTGTGAAGAACCTTTTATTGAAGCACTTTTATTTTTTAAAGTGTTGAACGTAGAGTTAATTAAATAAAAATGCATTTTGTCCGAACATTATTCCGACAGTAACAACTCTATTATTCCATGGACTATTATTCTAAAATTAGGAAAAAATATAGAAATAAGTATGAGTGAGTGATCCCAAACTTTTGACCGGTAGAGTATATTCATATTAATTAATATTAATATTTTATTCTCTATAAAATGAAATTGATTCGAAACTACTCAACAGTTACAGATGCTTTGTGGAGGTCTATGCCGGAAGTCAAGTTTGGGGCACATGGTGAGGGATGCGGGACGAGAGCCGTGGGGCGGGCCTCGTGGCGTAAGTGGTAGTTGAAATCACCTGTGCGCTCACCGGTCACGCGTATCTCACGGAGGAAATCGGGAGCATAAGAGGACGGGCGACGGGACTACTGACGAGAGAGGACCGGGTCCGGACATATGTTTTACGATTGTATTTATGTTCTTGTGGCCAGCAAATGACCGTGGGGTGGCTGCCGGCATTTTACTTCCGTGTTATTGTTTGTTTGCTTTGATTAAACTTTATTTAAATGTTCGCCGGTTCCCGCCTCCTTCCTTCCTTTTATTCAGGGTTTTCAACCGGTGGTCCGCGGCCCCCTGGTGGTCCGCGGCGGCATTGCATGTGGTCCGTGACATGCATTCCAGCCTACGTAATTTCATTATTAAAATCATCTTTTTTCCAAAATGTATTTTTCCGAACATTTCCAGAATATTTGCGCATTGGTGTGAATACTAAATTTAATGAAATATTTAAAATAATTTGAGTTTGAGTTGAGATTCAAACTGACACAGGATAGGCTAGCTTTGCACCTATCAGGTCTATCTTATGCTTTGCTTACGTTTTGTTTTGCGCCCCCAACGTCATAACGTCTTGGTTACGTCTGTAACCTCAGTTCCCTGATGGAGGGAACGAGACGTTGTGTCGAGAACGACAGATGGGGTTCGTCCTTGAGAACCAATCAACTCTGACTACTATAGAAAAGGCCAATGAAATTTGGCGAATGAAATTTGCATGCCGGACTCCGCCCCCGGATATCCGGTATAAAAGGAAGCCGGCGTGCAGCATTCATTTACCTCTTGTTCTGAAGAGCCTGAGAGCCTCTCAAACTGCAACAGAAACGATACAGGTTTGTGGCATAAGGGACACAACGTCTCGTTCCCTCCATCAGGGAACTGAGGTTACAGACGTAACCAAGACGTTCCCTTTCTGTCGGTCTCTCGACGTTGTGTCGAGAACGACAGATGGGGTTATCTATGGAAAACGCCACAAAACCTGTATCGCGTCACAATCTCAGCGAAGCAACGTTGACAAGCCTGGGCGTGTCAGCTCGAAGCTTTCGTGAGACCTGTAACCTTCCAGTGTGGTGGTTGGGGGGTTCCAGAGCTTTCAGGAAAGATGGATACAGCCCTGACCGATAACTGACGGGGCCTTAGCTCTCTACGGGCGAGAGGCCGTCCGGATCGGTTTACACCGGGAAAGCGCACTCTTAAGCAGAGAAGCGCTGCAGAGGCCACCTCCTACCCGTGGGGAGGAATATGGTGGAGAAAGTATGGTCTCGTCCTAGGAGGAGAACGCATGGAACGTGCGGACTGGGTAGTTAACTGCGAGGTGGAGGTCCACCTGGGGAAGCTCATGGGTTACCAAGTGTGGGAATCAGTGTCATGAGGGTATACCAGACGGAGGTGCTTGCTTAGTGATGGATGGAATGCATGTTCTTAACCAGGGTGTGGGTAAGAAGGGAGGCTGGTGAGGTACCAATTCTCTTAGCCAAGGTTGGGTAAGAAGGAAAGGATAGATAGCACACTGACCCAACCTGTTAGAGGGTGGAAAGGTGCTTTCGCAGGCATACGCCCCCCCGGATGCCAGTCCTACATGTCGCCACGCAGGACGTGGGCTGACACCGGGTTTACGCGAAGGTTGTTAAACCTTTGCGAAGGTGTTTGGGCATAGCCCAACCCGCAGCTCTACAGATGTCTGCTAGAGAGGCGCTTCTGCCAGTGCCCAGGAGGTGGCTGAACTCCGTGTGGAGTGAGCCCTCACTGCCAATGGGCATGGGAGATTCTGAGATCGGAATGTCGTCGTAACGGCGTCCACGACCCAGTGCGCCAGCCTCTGTTTGGAGACAGCCTTCCCCTTCTGCTGTCCTCCAACAGACACGGAGCTGGTCAGAGCTTCAGAGCTCTGCGTGCGGTCCAGCATGTACTGGACACAACACTGATCGGGTTGGGTCTTCCTCCCCTATGGGGAGCGCCTGCAAGTTCACCACTTGGCCCCGGAGGGAGTAGTGGGAACTTCTTGGGCACGCAACCGGGCCTGGGTCTCAAGCTAACGTGAGAGTATCCAGGGCCAAATTTAAGGCAATCCGGGGACACGGAGGATGCTCGGTGGTCCCCTACCCTCTTGAAGGAAGAGAGCGCCGTCAGGAGGGCCGTCTTACTCAGTGAGGAAGAGCGGAACCTCCGAGGGGCTCTTGGGGGGCCCTGAGGCTCCCCAGGACCACTTAGGGTCCCAAGAGGGTATGGAGCGGAGGTGAGGCGGATTCCGCCCTCTCGCGCCCGTTAGGAACCTGATGACCAGGTCGTGTTGCCCTAGACTCTTTCCACCGACTGAGTCGTGATGAGTGGCAAGAGCGACTACATTCACATTCAGTGTGGAGGGGAGATGTTTGTCTCCAGTCTCGTAAGAAGGAAAACACAATCCTGATCGAGCACCTCAGTGGGTCTTTCTCATTGAGAGAGACACCAGGACGAGAAGAGGCGCCGTCTAGAGGCGTGTAACCGCCTAGTAGATGGGGCCCTAGTCTGGGTGATGGTCTCTGCCATAGAGGGGCAGTAGCCATCTCAGGATCTTCTCGTCCCGTCTAGAGACCAGACATGGGAGTTCCAGAGGTCTGATCTGGGATGCCAGAACGTGTCCCTCCCCTGAGAGAGCAGGTCCACTGTCAGGGGAATGGTTCAGGGGGAGTCGCTGTCCAGAGCATTAGCTCTGAAGCCAAGTGCGGTTAGACCGGAGTGGTGTAACCAATAACACCTGGTGCTCCTGCTCCCTGACCTTGCACAGCGTCTGTGCTTCCGCCCATCCCGCGGTCAGCTGTGCGCAAGGATATCCGTGCCGAGGGCAGGAATATCAAGCGGGCAAATGGTTGTGTTACGGGAGGCGAACAGGTTTACCTGGGCCTACCCGAACAGCCTCCAAATGAGCTGGTGCGCGGGGGTGAAGTCGCCACTCTCCACGAGGCATAAACTGGCGAGAGAGCACGTCGGCTGTCTAGTTCAGTTTGCTCGGGGTGTGTGTGGCCCGCAGGGAACGGGTCACATGTTGACTCCACCGGAGGAGGCGTAGAGCAAGTTGTGTTAGCTGCTATGAGCGAATGCCCATGTGCATCAACCCGAGGGGTATTAACCCGCGAGGACGCCACGTGTCCCAGTAGCCTCTGAATGTTTCAGGGGGACCGCTGTCTGTCTAAAATGTTCATTTCAGACAGTTCAACACTGGTTGGGCGCAACTGCGGACAGTAGCGCCGCCGTGGTGACAGAGTTGAGTTCCATACCGAGAGAGAGGATGCTCTGCACTGAGGAGAGCTTGCCCCTCTCTTGGTTGACCTGGAGTCCCAATCGATCTAGGTGCCGGAGCACCAGGTCCCTTCCTGTACACAACAGATCTCGCGAGTGTGCCAGGGTAGGCCAGTCGCTGAGGTAGTTTAGTACCCGCTTGCCTTCTTCCCCTAAGGGAGAAAGGGCGGTCAGGGACAGACCGAAAGGGAGGACTCTGTACTGATATGCCCGCCTCTCGCACGAGAACCGTGGGAACGGCTGGTATCGAGGAGGACCGAGACATGAAAGTAAGCGCCCTTCAGGTCGATTGCCGCGAACCAATCCTGACACCTGATAGATGTCTGGACGCGCCTCTGTGTGAGCACCCTGAACGGCAGCTTGTGAAGGTGCTCTGTTCCGGGTACGCAGACATTAGGGCGCAACCCACCGTCTTTCTTGGGAACAATGAAGTGCGGGTCGTGACCCACTGAACATCTTGGTTTTGAGGGACGAGCTCGATGCCTGTTTGCCAGAAGGGTGGTGACCTCTACCGGAAGTCCCCGGGTTAGCACGGGTGGCATCACTTCTGCTTCCTCTGGAACTCGACCCGGGGGTGGAGCTCAGATTCGTCAGAGCCGGATGCCAGTCTCCCTCCGATGCTGCGAGCGACGTCTCATCTACGTCACACATCGTTTCCGAGTGTGTGCGTGAGGATCCGGACGGTATGCCACCGCCGGTTGGGGAACGTTTAGAAGAGCGAATCGGGGTGCGATCGGCCCGTGAGCACTTGGCTGGCGGGTTTACGTTCGCAGAGTTCCCCATATCACTAACGCTGCTAACGTGGGTGGTCATCAGGGCCGTAGCCACAGATGTCACAGCCCAGGTAGCGAACGAAATGGTGGCTGGTTCCCGTAGGAAGACAGCCACCCGTGACCGCAACTTCTGGAAGACAATCTGCCCGCAGTGCGGGCAGATGTGTCAACGAACGCTGCTTCAGTGTGCTGGACGCCCAGACACCTAATGCAGCGATCGTGTCCATCCCCCTCCTCGATGAGGGTGCCGCACCCAAGAGAACAGCGGGACATGCCGCGCTGGAGAATGCTCAGTCAGTCCTGAAAAGGACTTTTTAGAAGATCTCTAACACCTCCGGAACCGCCGAGACGCCCAGGGGAAGGTCGCTGCAGGTAGGGACGATCCGCTGCAACACGTCGTAGCTCCAGCAGTGTAGTTTGTAGAGGATTTTGAATCCTAAGTTGTACTCAAGAGTGAAGGCTCTGAAGAACAAAAGGTAAATGAATGCTGCACGCCGGCTTCCTTTTATACCGGATATCCGGGGGCGGAGTCCGGCATGCAAATTTAATTCGCCAAATTTCATTGGCCTTTTCTATAGTAGTCAGAGTTGATTGGTTCTCAAGGACAAACCCCATCTGTCGTTCTCGACACAACGTCGAGAGACCGACAGAAAGGGAAACGTACATATACGTACATACACACACACAATAGTGGGCCGCCGATTACTTGTTAGTCAGAATGGTGGTCCCTGGCACAGAACCAGTTGAAAACCCCTGCTTTTATTGAATCTTATTACAATAACGTTTCTTAATGTTGTTGCCGCTGAAACGGTCTATATCTCGGGACACATTATGCTGTGTTTTTTATATGTTCTTTAATTTTCATGCTACATAAAGGGCTATCATGGAAGCTACGATTTTGCATAAAACTATGCCGAGAGTCCTATTTTGATGTGAATGGACATCATTGTTATTAAAAATAGTATTGTTCATATATTTATGTGTTAAACTTCATTAATTAGAAACAAAATGTGCTTTAAACATACATAAGGGACAACTTTTATACTCTATAAAACAGTTACCTTTTAATATTTCTGGTGACTCCTATTATTTAGTTGTAGTAATCATGTGCGGTAATTATTTGTACTGTATACTGTAACTGTAAAATAATACTCTTATGTTATTCATGGGTAGCATAAGCTAGGACTCTGATACTTTTAGGACTACAAATTGTGTAAAATAATTGTGTTTGTGCAAAACATTAATTTTAATAAGATGTTTTAATAGTACAAAAAGCATGTGCTCCCAGACACACACACATTTACTCATGCACTTGAACAGTGATAAATGCAGCTGGCTGTCAGGGAGCATGGCAGCGCTGACCCTAAAGGAGGAACATTTGGAAGGACATTGGGCACGTGGCATTTGCTATCTTCCATGTGTGGCTGCCATTCATTCAGCTGAGCACATGCTTGCTTCTACTTCCAAAGTCATCATGCAGACGCTCGAACAAGCAAATCACATTTACATGACATCACAGATACGAAAACACTTTAGATACTCCATGTTTAGAATTTACCATCAATAATCAATTGATGTATTTGTGGAAAAATCACATATTTGAGACACTCTTCTACAGTATTTAAGCTTTGTGTAGTAATTGATTAAGCCATATTAGTGTTAAAATATACATTGCATTTGGATCTCTTCACTTATCAAAAAACGATTTTGTTATACCAAACAAAATTTCATGTTTTACTTGACAATAACAAAAAAAGTGTTAAGCTTCAAACCAGCTTCAAATCTCACCCTTTTATATCAAATGGTACTTACATTAAACATAGAATTGGTCTCATTCTGAATACTTTCAAACGTGTATTTCTCAGACCTCCTTTGTCGCATCTTGAAAAGACGTGATCCTCGGTTCGACATGAGAGAGAGCTCCTCCAGCATAATGTCTTTGGGAGTGGAAAGTTTCTTTCCGAGATCCATAGTAACACCTGCATTAAAATCACACAATTTTATATATTGGAAAATAATTTAACACAGCCTAAAACAAATGCTCAAAATGAGTTTCTGGCTTACGTGGGTGCTATTCAACTACAAAGTTGGTCTTGATGTAGTTTTAAGTTTTTATTAATCTATTAATGTTACTTTGTTATATGTTCACTTTAATAAAAACTAAATGTGTGATTCCCTTCATGTCAATGCACCATGAACTTGTTGTTTAAAGAGGATAAGATGTTTTGTTGTTCACATTTTTTTTTCTTCGCTTATTTCAACTCCAGGCAGCACAGCTGTCCTACTCCGTCCTCCCAACTTTAGCCCCTGCAGAAATAGCCTGTGACAATGACGGAATGATTCGCCGCCACAAGCAGCAGAGCATGCACACAAGCTTATTTATGGCTGGTACGAGGCTGTGGCCCTGAACCACTCTCTAAATGTTGCCGTTTCTCTGCCTGATTGGCGGCTATGCTCTGTGCTCTAAATTCATGCAGTGCTGAACAGAAGAGGGGGTTTTGATGGAGGGGTAATGGTTGTGAGTAAAGGTTATACCGTTGGATCCGCCCTGCACCTCATGGCAAAGTGCGGCAGCCTGCATCTTCCTCTCACGCGTTGAAAGGGTGCTGAATTGTGACATTGTGCTTTAAATTAAAATCCCAGTATTGCTGAAACACATAAATGACAGAGATTCACATATAAGCAGTATATTCCATGCTTTTACCAAATACTATAACTGCAATGTTATGCCATTCAATTTTCACCACTCACAGTATATCTCGTACTCTATATCAAAGTTGATAAATAATGCATGTATACAGTTTAGTAATACGATAAATAATGACAATGTTTTAGCTGGTTAATGCAACTTGAATGCTTTCCAAGCTTAGAATTGTCTTTCAGTTTAAACTGACAAGTTTGGAAAGTGTCTTAAAGCATAAAGGTGACACTTATATAAGCCAACTCTTTTTTCTGAGCTAGATGTCATGTGTCATGTACTTAAATCATTTCAAGTTGATGATGAAGTGACTGAACATTGTGTGCAGGGTCTGTCTTGGCAAATACACTTCTGTAACACAATCCACAGAATCGTCTCATTTCATCCAGTCGCTGGTGTGCATTAAAATGTTCAAATGCATTGTTGAAATTACTTTTGTAGCACAATTTCTAATGCTTGAATCGACGTATGCAGGGTGGTTTCCAATAGGTATTTAATACAAGAATAATCAAACATATATTGCATTTGCTTTGGGTTTTTGTGAATATATGCTGTTAATACTGTGACGGTACGTTTATATTACTAGCTAGGTAGACTTTATTCAAAAAACAGTAAAAGATTCATGAAAGGATTTTAAAAATTATAAAAATTGTTTCTTATTCATTGTTAGTGAGGTTTTAGTTATCATGTGCATATTTACTCATCATCAGTTTTCTAGGTTTGAGATGTTTCTGACTTTTGGAGGTACGCTTAAATTTCTTTCATTTATCATAAAAGCAACATGAAATGTTTTGTTACCACATTGTCTGAACTGTCTACAAAACACAACCCTCAACACTGTTATAACGTGTCCATCATGTCCACCAAACAAAAAGTATTAAGGAAGTCTGTGTCTCTTACCTGCTGGAGCTCTGTGTGTCTTGGAGTCTACCTGTGTGTTCTAAAAGGTAGTTTGATCCGGCCTGATTTGTCTTTGTCTTCAACTCTGCTCTTGACTTGTTCTGGGGTGTGTGAGGGTTTAGTGGAACGCCAGCTTACATCAATAGGCTAATTTTAGCTGTGTTCAGCACTCAAAACCTCTCACAATGCTATACCATGGTATGGGCCTACATGGTTGGGGGGGGGGGGGGGGTTGTTCTATGCATTAGTTTTTCTTTATGTGAGTGTCTGTAGAGTAAAAGTTGAGAATCAGCTTCAAAAATCCAGTCATTACTAGATGTAAAGTTCCCTTAAAGTCTGGGGTTCCAGCATTATTATGTATATTGTTTAAAGAAGAAACCGCTAGTGGCATTACGGCAGCCATCCTGTTTTTTACGCCATTTGTTCATTCAAACATTTCAAACAAAGTTGTGTTTGATAATAAATACTTTTTGTCACACTATTTCTATTTCCAAGCTAACCACCCAAACCCCTCCCCCAGCTCATCACCCCCCCCCAACACACTCCTCCTCAAGAGGAAAAGACAGGCACATACATAATGACATAACTTGTCATTCCGTAGGGCTCAGGCTGGATTCTCACTTCACTGCAGCTGACATTATTCCTTTTCTCTATAATTTTTTACAAGTAGCGTTGGAGAAGAATTCATCTTTAATGGAACTGTGTTCTTTGTACTTTTCACTGTGTGTGTTTCACCTTCTAAAATTACATGAGTTTTTAACCTGTTTTGCTTGAAGTTTTGTGACATTTCATATATAGTACTGAGGTATGTTTTCAAGGCTGATAAAATCCACCAAATATCATATTTGTCCATGTCACTGTTATTAAAAGACCTGATAGCATTAGTAAACTTTACATACAACTTATGCTATTCAGAGTATAATGGTATAACATACTTTCCTGTAGCTCAGTGGTAAGAGCATTGCGTTAACAACGCAAGGTTGTGGGTTCGATCGCAGGGGATTGCAAATACCTATGCAAAATGTATAGGATAAAGCAATGTCGCTTTGGATAAAAGCGTCTGCCAAATGCCTGAATGTAAAAGTAAATGTAATATAAACAGTGAATGTTATTTGTGAAATACTTTAGTTTAAGAACTCACTGGATGGTCCAGCTCGATGAACTTCAGAACTGAAATGGAACAGTTTCTATGAAAATAAAGTTACTGCTCAATTTTGCATTCTCTTCAAATAGTACAGATTAAAAATGTAATTAATTTTGAGTCTTTAATGGAACAATAGAATAATAATTTGAATGTCCTCTCCTTTACGAATAATTCAAAAACATTTTATTTATATATTTTTTTGCCAGACATTTGTCTGTGAGCATAGCAAACAATATACAGTAATGTTTTAGAGTTCTTTTCACGCTTCCACCCTGTCTCCATTATTAATTCATTACAAATGGTTAAGAGCAAATCCATAACATTCTAGAGCTGTCCTTCATTCTTGCAAACACAATTAAGCACATTCAAAAATCCCTTAGCACTTCTCAAATACAACCAAGTATAAATATTGAACATTTATATAAATGTTGAACACCCATAGAGACAAAAAGTCTATCAGAGATACAAGACCACAGAGTAAAGTCAACAGACTTCTGTCACAGGAAAGTTTCTAAACAATGGATGGTGGATTATAACATTTGAAGAGTTCATTTTAGATAACGTTTTGATTTTCACAAATCATGTTTTGTATTGTGTTTTAATGTTTTATTCTGTTAGTTCTCTATTAATTTTAACAAACCAACTGCAGTTTGATTGATATTTCTTGGAATGCACAATAAAATAACAAGATTTTGCAAAATAACTCTTCATTTATAAATTGACATATTTTATATAATTCTGGAGGTTTAGCACTAATCCTTTTGATGAGTGATCTAATCCACATTAATAGCCCTTGTAAAACACTGTTTTATACTGACATGATGTCATAGATGTTTTCCCGTGGTTCTAGCAATGTCAATGTCGTGGGTTCAATCCCAAGGGATTGCAGATAGTCAGAAACAAAAAATGTGTAGTACAATGCAATGTATAAATAGCTTTGGTTAAAAGCATCTGCCTAATGTAACGGAGGCAAGCTAGTGTAGAGCTGTGCAGTGTGTAAACCTCACGCCTCGGCCTCAAGGACTCTCTAGCGACAGACGCTAGAGACTGCGGTCTTTAGCCTCCTCGCTAGAGCGCCCGACTCCCGTGCAGGTTCGAAGCCCGCCTGGAGTAGGTGTGGTTCGTTCCGTCACACTAATGCATAAATGTAGTTAAGTACATTTTATCTAAAAGAAAACTAGCCAAAACCTGAAGTATTTCAAGAAAACACAATAACCAATGAAAATATCTTGAGTGTTAAATACCGTGCTTAAACTACAGCTTTCTTAGTGGAATGGAAAAGATTTTTTTAGACATTTTAACAGCTTAAATTTTGATGTCTTAAAGGGTGAATATAATGACTCAACCTTAATGATGACAAAATAATAATTTCATTGTACACTCTTAAAAATAAAGGTGCTTCACATTAACATAGAATAACCTTTTTTATCTAAATAGTTTTATAAAGAACCTTTAACATCAGAAGAACCTTTCTGTTTCACAAAGGGTTTATTGTGAGGTTCTTCAGATTATAAAAAAGTAAGAAAGAGATGGTTCTTAAAAGAATCTTCGACTGAATTTTTCCTTTGTGAAACCAAAAATGGTTCTTCTATGGCATCACTGTGAAGAGACACTTTTTTTTAATACTGTATTTCACTGTCCTTCCGAAAGCTTGGATGTCCAAATTATTTTTTTCAGGAAATTATACAAAAAAAAGTATATTTTAAATGAATAAATACTGTGTTGTCAAAGTTTTTTATAGTTTTTAATGGTGAGACATTTGTAAAACCCAGTGACAAACATAAAGGGTGATTAATAATAATAAATTAAGACATATGGAAATACAAGGTTTCAGAAGGACAGTGGCAATATTCTTGATAACTCATCACAATTTCCAACTGACTCTTTGTGATTGTGTATAGCTAGCATGAAATGATGGTTTAAAACTCCTGGGCAAAGAATTAACTCTGTTGTACCTGTTGCTGGGTCCCAGAGGCTGTGCAGGACGAAAAGGTGGTCCATGTAAGATTGGGTTTCTTGTGACTGAAGAAAAGGTGTCATAGGTGGATTTATTAGTTTTCATTGGCACTATCTCTTGTGAATCAGCGAAAGACTTGTAGTACACCCTTTGTTTCCATTCTGCTGGCGTTTCAGGTAATGACTTTCTTTGAGTTCTAGAAAGCTTGTCCCTATCCAGACTAACAGGGCTTTGAGCTAATTCTTCCCAGGCGGAGAGTGGTGTTTTGGGTTGTTCCACCCATGAATATTGCCTGCTTAGTAATTCACGTGCGGGATGGACACCTACGGTGGGGGAGGACACGGGAGATGATGGAGACACAGAGAACACTTTCTGGGGGAGAGACATAGAACGGCTCCTACTGAATCCCTACAAAGAAGGAAGAACATGAGAGTCAGAGTCAGTATAAAAAAGTCAATAATCTAGTCATGAGACTGACCATTTCTCAATCTTGTAACACATAAGATTTTAACACATAATTACAAATCTGGTTCCTGAAATGTGTTAAGACTGCCCTCATCTGGTCTTTATCTGTAAATATCCTTGACAGAGGAAACTGTTGTTGCATGTAGGTGGGATGGGGGTTGTTTTTTGCACAAATTGGATGGTTTCAAAAAACACAACATCTCAATCTTAAGGCCCTTCAAAATGAGTGCATCTCACTTAAAACTAAACCCTAATTTTCCTTTGGTTGACACAGTATTATATAAAATTATTATTACATATTATATTAAACGTATAAATAAATATGTTTTTTTTAGAAAAGAGCATTCACCTATTGAGATTAATGTCTGTTCCAGTGTCTGCAGGTGTGCAAACCTTCAAAAATATCCCCCAAAAAATGTACACAGACATGTACAGTATTTTCTCAGGTGCACGTTATACATATACACTGGAGACCAAACATGCTAAATACAGTTTTCAACATGAATATTAGATGGTCTTTATGGCAGTTGAACATGTATCCTTCAGCATTTTGATGACAAACTAAGTGTCTTTCAAATGGTAAAATCTACATATCCATTAAAACTTTTGATAACAAAAACAAGACTCTTAATTTGGGAAGGTAAGGGAGCTTCAGTGGAACATGCAGTAACTAGTCATGATTCTGCCTCATCATGTCATGTCTTTCTTGGTCTTGGGGCAGAATCATAACAGGATCCCTTGTTTCATGTCTTTCATTTAGTTCATGTCTAGTGTTTAGTTAGTCTTCGTATCTGTATTATTATCCCCTGTGTTTAATGCTTTGCCCCCTCGTGGGTTTTTGTTTTGTGGTCTTTGTCATTAATAGCACGGAATCATCTGTCCTCCAAACCTGCTTTTCCTGCAGGGTCACAGGCGGGCTAGAGCCAATGAATCCCACCATCTCTGGCCACAAGCAGACAGATGGCCATTCAGGGCACTAACATACCAAAGGGCAATTTACTGATTTCAGTTCATTTAATCTGCATGTTTTGCACCCTGGGGAAACCACAGAGCTATGGCGAACATGCAAACTCCACACTGGCTCATACCAGTTCTTGCTGTGAGGCAACAGCATTACCCACGAAGCGAGACAGTTTTGAATCAGCTTCCCAAAAGTATCTAAAGAAAAGGGATGTTTAAAAGTTGGAAGAAGAGTTATTTAAGTCATTGTAGTACTTTTAAGTACTACAGTCTTAGTGTCTGTATGATTTAAAGATGGCGATAGGCGAGATATTTTTTAAAGGAGCCATGTGGCCGGCTTAAAACAACAGTCCCTGATCAACTATGACACCTTCATGAAGAAAATAATTGGATAAAAAATGTATAGTTTGAGTAGATTCCAAAACTTTTAAAGTCGTTGTTACAATTCGATTTAAGTAAAATGTAATATGAGGATTTGATAGAAAAGTGACATGCACAGTGTGTTTCTACAAAATCCACTAGCTATTTACTACATAATAATGAGAATTGTGAGAAACTTGAAAATAGCAGTAAGAAGAGAACAGAGCTTCATGTACCTGTAACAAAAAGGAAAGGCAAGAGCAGAGAAAACAGTAATGCAGACAGGGTTTACAGTGATATTTATTAAGGGAAGGTTGAAGAGTGTTATAGTTTTGAAAGAACAAGACAACAGAAAGTAACAAGAAGAAACAGAGTTCCGAATTGTATTTGCTTCTAGCATGACACTTGAATGTGTTCTGTGGTGCCTACTAAGCAGTGCAAAACCTTTCACTTAACATACTGGAATTATGTTATCTAACTAAATAGATAATAACAATCAAATAAAAGCATACAATTTTTAGGATAGGAGTTTATAATACGTTTAACCTGGTAAAGTTTTCCTCCCCATCAATAAAACCTTTTGATTTATGAGGCCAACTGCAAAGGTATTCGATACAAGGGGGAGATCTAATATATTTATTGGAAACCTATGTGGCCAAAACTCAGCATCCGATTTCTGAAATAAAAGTAATAGATGGATTCTTTTTAATGGTCAGACATAACATTGAGTGAGACACTTCTCGCTTCTTTACACAAAATGTTAAAATCATAGTTGGAATTAAAAAAATGATTAAAGAATAATTAAAGAATACTAAGGTTTATCAAAGTTTTTCTCTACAAAAGCTGAGAAAAATAAATGTGCATCATAAAAAACTACAGTAAGACAATGAAATTTCTATACAATTGAATAAAACTAAAGACAAACATGAACTAAAGAAAAGTTTTCCTGTAATATTGACACCAGTCAATCAGTTCATCAATATTCTGCAAAACAAAGAACTTATGAAAAATTGTTCTAGTGCGCTAATACTATGAAACCTATGAAACTCTCCCGGTTGTCCCATACTGAGACAAAACAACGTCTAACAGTGCCAACAAATTAAATGAAGATGCACTTTGTAATGATTAAAAGAATGTTTTAGTGCAATCTGATCCATGTATTAAAACTGATATGCTGTATGATATATAATTCAATTAATGCATGTTGTAAACTATAGAACTGTTGTAAAATGTATGAAGTTGTGTCCTTTATAATGATTTTTTTATCTAATCAATTAGTGTTGCAAAATGACTGGTTTCCATTGCTTGCCTCTATTAGTTGATTTTTTGGCCGAAAACTTTGGTCTTGGAGCCATTGGCAACGAACATCTTGGAATAAACTCATAATCATTGTGGAAAGAAGATATCAACATATTTCCCCCAGGGCTATCAGGAGGCAGGTAGGTTTTTGATTGGCCTTTGTTATTAGGAGTAACAGAAAGAGGAGCGGTAGTTACTGATGGAGACTGATGAGTAAATGGGTATGACACACTTACCTGTCCACTAGCTTTGGATGGATTTTGCTTAACTGGCTGTAAACTTTTAGTTAAACTGTTTGGGGAGGGAGACAGCATCATGGATGGCTCAAATATGGGGGACTGTGCTTGGCCAGACAACTTAGAGCTCGTTTCCATTGCCTCTGGATTGGTGTTGTAGGTAAACAGTGAGGAATCCAGCTGGTAAGGCTGATGTTTCATGACATCCAGAGCATTTAGATGTTTGGCTGGTGGTTTGGCTTTCTCCTTCTTTATTTTGGGCTCAGATTTTGGGCTAATTGCAGAAGGGATTTGTTTAACCGCTACAAGGGGATAAAAGGGAGACAAAATGGGATTAAAGGACAGGGGTGGTGGGGCCCGAACATTGGAAGAGTATTTCCAAGTGCTTGGCATTGAAAATGTTGGTGATGAAGATTTTGCCTTGTTAGCTTGCACAGTCTCATCATCCACCACATATTTTTCCATCCGTGACTGTCTCCGAGCGAATAGTTCAGCTCCTTTTCCTTTGAGGTTCAGTCCCTCAGGAGCACCTGCATCTGCTGAATAACCTTTAGGAGAAGCTGATGAAGCCTGTAGTGGATTATAGTATGTGCTTCTATGTTGTGGTGGGCTGGAAACGACTGAGTTCGCAATAGTTTGTGAATTAGTCCATGATATTTTGGACTGGGAGGGACCAGCATGTGTTAAGACTGGTGGAGTCCTGGCTGATGGAAACAAAGCTAGTGTCTGGGTTGGAGTCCAACCCTGTTGTGAGATTGGCTGGGATGGCAATGAGGTCCAAGCTTTGCTAATGGGCTGTGATGGGTTTTGTTGAGGTGCTCTCTGTACCTGGGTTCCCACACCTGTACCCGAGTTTGATAACGGAAGGTGATTGCGGGAGGCACGGCCTTCTGCAGACCAGGGAGGATGAGCAGAGTTTATTACAGGCTTGGGTAAGACAGGTGGAGGGTTTTTCTGCTTGATTGTTGGGGCTTGCATGAAATTGCATGCTTCAGCACCCAGACTGAGAAAGTCTTCTTCTGGACCAAACTCTATTAATGACCTTTGTTCACTTTTCTTTTGAGACATTGGCATCTCTTTCAAGTTCTTGCTCGCTCCTCTCCTTTTTGTTTCTGGCAGGATCCCTGTCTTGATTGCGGGTATAGCGATACGTTCATCTCGTGAAGCAATTATGTCTGCTGTGGGGGACCAAACCTGTGGGGTTGTTTTCACTGGAACAGGTACTGGAACTTTGAATATGTTTTCAGGTTTCTTAGTGGGATTGGATACACCTCTGACTGCTTGTTCTGAGCCTGGATTATGACCAGATAGGAAAGGCTTAGCGGTTCTGTTTGGCACGAGGGGTCTGGAAAGAGTCGAACTTTGGTATGAATTCAGATCGTTCAAACCATTTGTTGGCTGAGGTAAAATCTGTTGCTGATATGGCTGTTCTTGAAACTGGTGTTGTTGTCTAACATAGCCATCAAGTGGAATTTGTGTACCTTCCTCTTGTGCAGCAGGCTTTGCAATTTCTACTTCAGATTCTTCAAATGCAACTTCTGTTATACTCTTTAGTCTCATTTCCTCTTGTTCGGCGGAAAGTTCATCCATCCTTTGGCGTCTCTTAACAAACATCAAGACTCCTTTGCCTTTTGTCTCAGGAAGATGCTCCATTGTTTCCAGATAATGTAAGTTCTCTGTCTTGGCTATGGACCTGGTTGTACTTGAATCTCAATGCAGCGCCTCTGTACTATGAATTAAAAAAGCTACCCCTCCTTCCGACTGACTGGTTGCTGAGAGAGACTCCTGATGTCTTGGCTTTTGTTTCAATTAACAGTCTCGCTCTCGTCTTGAAATTTGTTCAATGTTTCAGAACTAACAAATGTTAACTTGCTGGTCCTTTGTCAGTAATGTTTGCGCATTAACACCTCCTTGCATTTGGAACAGTCAAAATCAATGTGATCTTTTTAAATTTAGACTTCTATCAGCTGATTCTTTGACTGCCCTTAGTCCTGTGAGAGAAATGAAAGAGGAAATAATAAACAACATTTACAATAAACAACAGTATATGGAAATGCACTCTTAAAATAAAGGTACTCCAAAGGAGGAATTGTGAGAAATATTAAACAAGCTTCTATCATACATTCAGTTTTATCACTGTCATGGGTCATCTAATTTTCAATGGACAAAAACAATAAAAAAGGCTAATATTCAGGTATTCAGGTTTTTTGTAAATTAATATTATAAACTCAGTGCTTCTGTAGTTTTTATATTTTTTACCATTTTCTGTATTTTTTTGCATTGTATAGTGGTTCTCTATATATCTGAATAGACCCATCAAAACTTCCCACAAGCCTCGTTTTAGGGATATGTTAAACAGCTGAAATTTTATAAAAGTATCGACTTTAACAGAATTAAACCATCTTTAGTTGTTTTACTAATTCGATACATTAACATCAAAACCATTCAATTGTTTAATTTTCTAAATTTAAAACTATTAAAGAGCAATAAATTAAAATACAGTTGTTTTTTATCTCACTGACAACACTGTAAAAAATGTTTTGTTTTTAATTTAAGTTAATTGAATTAACTTACATTATAGGGCTACCAGGTAACTTTTTAGTTGAACCAACCATTTTATTTCAGTAATTTTTCTGAGAATGTAAGAATATATTTACGGTTAAATCCAGATAATCTATACCTATAGAACCTATAGTTCTTTCTTCATTTTCTTATACTGTACGTAAGAGTAGCTAACAGTCCAAAGCTCCTTGACACACTAAAAGCTTTTTTAGGCGAACAAACATCACAAGAGGTCATAAAACCGCTTGGCTAAAAGTGGGTATCTCTGCAAACTGTGTCGGAGCTAACTCTGTGGTGTGCTGACACGACCATTAAGCGAAAGAGTCAGAAATGAATAGAGCGAGTGAGAGAGATGGTGTTCTTTATGCCAAGGGATAGTATGACAAATCTCTTCTGACACATGCTGATGTCTGTCAAACCAGTGGCCTCGGGACTACTGCAGTGACATGCTTTTATTTATGAATATCTCTAATGCTGGTCTAGTATTAGGTTTTCCTATCCCCAACTATTAATACTTTTGACCAATGATGAGCAATTTAAGTGAAAAAGCCAATCTCCAATATTCACATCTAGTCGCAAGTCTTGAATTGCATATTAGGGACCAAATCCCCACACCCAACAGCTAGCACCAAGATATGTCATTATAAAAGTAATCATTGCCTAGTAAAGATACTGAAGGCCAGAGTGAAAACACCATTCTAGACTTGTGTGGTTATTTCAGTCCAGGCACTGGCCTGTCAGAATCTTCAAGACATGCTTAAGCAACTACCCAACAAACCAGCCAAATAATTAAATCTCAAATCATATGTATCCATTTTTTATGTAGTACACACATTTTAAATTGTATTTAAAAAATATTCCTGTCAATTTCTAACTGAGTTATAAAATGGTAGATAACAACTGAATAATACATCTTAGAGCAGATGTATGGTAAAGAAAAGGGAAAAGAGAGAGAAATTAGACTAAGGATGACCACTGATGAACAGAATCGGAGTGGGGCTTACGTGCATGTCTTGTCCGGTGCCTGCTGCATCTGGTCAGTTCCGTCAAGGAGGCAGCACCCTACCACACTGCCTGCTCAGCACCCTGTGTTTGAATTCCACTCAACACACTTCACACAGGAGGTCCTACACCTCTCCCTCCTCCTTCTCCTTGTCTTCTTCTGTCCTTCTTATGAAGCCGAGGAATTCTTGCCTAAAGTTCTCTCAGGGCTGTGGTGATGTAACAGTGGAGGACACGTGACCTCAAACAAAAGCACCAGTAGTGAAAAGGCTTTAGTCTGCTTGACTATTTGTATATACTGCAAGGCAAATCAGATGTGTTCTTAAATTCTCTATTGCAAGATTAAAATATTTCAAATATTGATAATGTTTTTTAAGGACATTATTTTAATCTTAACCCAATAATTGTCACAGATAACAGCATAAAAATATGGTTGCCGTTGCCAGATCTGCTTTTAGGTTGTTTAAATTAATTTTGATCAAATCAGGTTTCACATTCTTTTAATGGAATAGGCCAAAAGAGCTGTTTTCTCTCCTTGCATAAACAAAAATTTTGTCTCAGACTCAAAAATAGTGAGACAGGTGCTTTGACAAGTATCCAGATTAGACTAGGATCCGGATTAGGTATTTTGTAGGTGGCCCTTTTTCACCCTGAAGTGGGTTTCAGACCTGATAACAAATTAGTCATATAAGAACACTGATAGTGACCACAATAAGAAAATGTGTCTGAGTTGCCCAGGAGACCACCTGCAATAGAGTTCAAGAACACTGATATCTAAAAAAAACAGGAAGCACGACACAAACACACAGAAACATAAAACACATATGATGCACATGAAAAACATGTGGAAGCAATTTTTAAGTTTCATAAAATTACTCATTACTCTTGTTAAGCATTGCCAAGTTATTGCCAAGGCTTATCTTCATTCCCTCGTGATTTCACTCAATTGTTGCTGAAATGTGTCAAGAAGCACTTGATATTTTTGTCCTTGGAGCTATATAATTGTTTTCATATGAAACTTTCGGATCAATATTTAGACAATGTATTTACAGAGACCTGAAACTAAGTAATAAAAAGTATTCAAAACATCTGGCGAAAAATCGTTTCTATTCCAGAGCATCAACTGCAAAGTAGCGTTGCATTGCTTACGAGCAAAGCCTAACAATGCCCTAATAAAGGCAAGTGTATCAGCTGGCTTCTGGAATCTTATGAACTGATTCTGTACCCAGTGCTTATCGGGCCATTTCTGTTTTTAAGTTGATTCAGAAACTTCTGTAACCTATAGTGGACAGAAAAGTTAAATGTGATTTTTGTTTAAACAAATCAAACACTATTTTTAATTCTGTAAATCCTTGTTCAGACGTGGCTTTATCTTTCAGCCCTCTTGATGAACTGTCTGCCTTTTGATACACACCACATTATATAAAGCATTAGAAACACTCAATATCACTATCAAATATTAATATGGTAAAAATGAATGCAAGAAAATAAGATCTTTATTCTTATTTTTAATCTTCAGATCAATCAATACAACAAGTATCAGATTGCAGTATTGTTGAAGTGCTGACAACCAAGCCAGATCACCAAAATACACTGAGATTAATGAAGTGAATTAATTCTTCTTCCTCAATAGGGATCCTTCAATAGGCTACTGTCTGCAAGTTGTCGGTTCCTCTCCTCTCTTTAAAAGGAATGGTATTCACTGTTTGAGTCTTAATGTTAAACTTGTGATTGTGTCCTGAAAGCCAAACACAACAGTGGGGTGGCTGTTTTCCATATTGTCTGCTCAGTCGACCATATTTTTCCCTCCTCATAGAACTGACAGAGTCTCATTCCCATTTATGTCGCATGCATGCACAAGCATGGAAACAGATGAAAAGAAATGAAAAAAAATAGTAGGCCTATATGTACAAATCAGTCGCGATTTCTTTAAGACTGCAAGGGAAGCTCAGCTTCCCCTATAATTGTCAAAAAATGAATGGTCAAATATATGTACTATTATGTTAACATTTTATTGACTAAAAATGCGTTAAACACGTTCATCTCGAATGAAAACAATTTCGTTCAGAATCAGCTACTTAGATCGGCTGACTCGATTTCCTTCTCATTCATTCCCGTAGCGTACAGTGCATTACTCTGTTGAAGCCCAGCGTCCATTGACTTCAATGGGGCTGCTTTAAACAGTTTTTTTCAGTGCTTAGAAACAAGACGGTCATTGGATAATGCTGCGATTATGTCCCGCCCACGGACGCTCAGCGTCTCTGGGATGAATGGAGGAGTGGGCTGGCCCGGACTCCGAGCGTCTGCGTGATGATTGGAGGGTTTGTCGATAGACTGCATCTCGTTTTGATTGACAGCGATTTTGTTCTATAAAAAGTCGCTGAAGCTAAAGCTATTCAATCTCAGTCCCATTGCGGATTTTTCAAGTGTAGTTGAAAGACAAACTGCTGCAACTTATTTCTTGGTATTTGCTTGCCGAAATTGCTTGCCAATTTTCATCATACATTTCACACAATTATACACCACATTCCTTGTTTCAGTTTAATGTATACCCACATTTCCTCCGTCGTGTTTATATATTTTTTTTAGATAGTTTGTTCATTCATTCATTGTGAAATGAGCTTCCCCTCTTTGAAAGACCAGCAGCCGCCACTGGTACAAATATACAGTTTTTATTTGTCATGTATGTCATCTGGCAAAACCATGTTCTCTTATCTTTGATAGACAGCTGTTTCGACATGCGTTTTTATTAGGCTGGCCCTTGGCTGACATGACACCTGCTGATCAAGTAAATATCTCCGCTTGTCAAAATGGCTTTGATATCTGATAGTTTGATATGAGGGTACATGACAGCTCCTACAAAGTCTATCCAGTCATACCGCTAGTTTTATTTCCACTGTATGATCCTGTTTGTTGGACATTAGATCTTGGAAGTAACTTGCTTCAAATAATCTTTTTACAATTTAACGCAATTCAGATCATTTTCAGTCAATCCCTTTAAATTTAGTAGATGTTTAGAATTATCCTTTTTTTATCCTTGTTTTGTCACATGTGATTAACCATGAGTACATACCGCTAGTTGTTTCTGTCTACATGTGAAGTTTAATCTATGTTGACTATATAGTGATTCATAAGGAGCTAATGGGCTGATTAAGAGACACTGAAAGACCTGGAATGTGTAAATATAGACTGCGCAAAGAGATGCTAAACATTTGTGAGATGGGAGAGGGAGTTTACCACCTATACTACATGCAAATCAATTCTAAAGCAAAAGATTGTATGTCATATTTTAAGATTAAAGTCTGAATCAGAACATGAAACCGTATAGCCTGAACACTTTGTAATCTGCCCTCCCATCATCTGTCACTCTATGATTTAAGATTAATGGCCACATTGTCATGAATGTCAAGGAAGAGAACCCAATTGAAGGCAGCATTAGTGAAGGGGAACACAAAGACTCTTATCAACAAAACAAAACACCTAAGTTGGGAAAACAAACTAAGACAGATAACTACAAAAACAAAGACTTCCCACAAGGGGTCAAAAACAATAGAGACAGGATAAATATAATTATTTATAAAACTAAGACACAACTTGATAACAATAAACATCCAAGGGGGAGGGTAATCCAATGGGTGACGATGACAACACAGGCCAAGGCGAAAAAGGCAAGGCAAACACTCAAACATCCAAACACTCAAACAATCCAATGGTCAGACAATCAATACGAAAATTACAGGGGGGATTATAAGGGGATCCAAATCAAGAGGGAACAGGTGCAGGGTATGAAATCATTAACAATTACGAATGTGGAAACGAGAGGGCGGGAACAGAGACGAGTGTTTGCAAGGCAGACAGAGCCACAATGCCTCTCTCCACATAAGACAAGAGGTTCTGTCATGATTATTCCACTAGATCAAGAAAAGCAAGACAAGATGGACAGAATCACGACAAAATCTCCTCCTTGACGAGCGGCATCCTGACGTACATACTGAGACACCGACAGAAACCAACAACACATGGTGAGAATCATATCTTGTCAAAAATACATAATCATAGGGTTGTGGTGACATAATAAGAAAAAGGAAGGGGGTGTGGGGACAAAAGAGTTCAAGGGCGGAAGTCCAGAAGGGTTAAGACTAGGTGGGGGAGTTTTAGTCTGGGGGAAGGGTGCTTGGGAGTGCAGAGTCCGTGGGGACTGGACTGGGACAGGCTGGGGCTGCTGGAATGCCAGCTGGGTTACATGTGTTGTTATAGCTATACCTTTTTATATATTTTATTTTACTTTGTTTTACTGTTTTACCTACCTTTTTTCCGTAGCTTGCAGGAAGAGGCAATTAGATGGGGCCTTGGTTGATATAGTGGTGAAGGATTTCCAGCCATTCACGCAGGTCGAGGATGAAGGGTTCAGGTAGTTTATCAACAAACTCGACCCAACATTTGTTCTGCATATGTTCTTCTCTAAGTGATCATTGAGAAGTACACAAAATATATATTTTTAACAGCTTTTATTTAACATTCAATCTTATTTCCTCAGGCTTTAAAAACAAGGGTGCCAGAAAAGTTAAAAAAGTCCAAGGAGGGAGCCAAGGCCAATTTGGCAGCAGCCAAGACTGCTCTCAATGAGGAAAGGGAAATTAGGAACAAAGTAACATGTCCAGTTACATATGCTGCAGCCAGAATGATGGCCTGTACCAGGGAGCTCAGTGTAAAACATTCCATCTGCATTGCACATATGCTAAATTTGATGATCAAAAAGCTTTAGACCAGACTCCTGGGATGCTTCTCAATATGCCTCCTTGTTTCCTCGCTCCTCCGTCCTCCACCCTGTGACCCGGGAAACCAAGAGCTTCGACATCTTGGAGAAAATCTCAATTCTCTAATTGCACCAGGAGGAGGTGAAGATCGATGAGTGAGGAGCCAATCTGAGGAGTCATGAGCAAGAATACAAGTGTTTTATAATCTGACGTGCAGTAATATTCTCCTTCCCCTGCACATTGTCACATCTTTAGATCATATTCAAACATGAATAAATGTAATAATAAAGCATTATATAACTGTAAATGTAGACCTATTTCAGACAGTATAGTTAATATTCATAGAGTTAATATATTAATATAGTTAATATTTATGTATAACATATTTTTGACACAATTTATATAAATTCTGAGCATTGTTAAGCATGTGTTCAACTTATTTTATTGTAGTGGGGATTATGATATTTGCCTACAGTATGGTTTTTTACTTTATTTTTAATATTTTCAATGTGCAATTTGCACAGTCATCATTAATTGGAAACAAACTCAAGAGGTCTTTAAAATTACATGGAAAGAGAGTGCAAACTGTTATAAAAAGGCACTAAAAGCAGCAAAAACCGAGCACTTCCGTAACCTCATAGAAACTAACAAAAACAATCCAAGGTTTTTATTTAGTACAATTGCTAAACTAACAAACAAACAGACTCCACCTAACCTAGCTATTCCGCCGCACCGTGGTAGCAATGAATTCATGAATTTTTTTACAGAGAAAATCGAAAGAATACGAGACAAGATAGCTAAAACCAAACCTCCAAGTGTGTCTGAAGAATAAGTATCGACCATCACCCAAAAAGAAAAGCTACAGTGTTTTTCTCCTATAAAACAGGAAGATTTAATTAAACCTATTGCAACATCCAAACCGACAACTTTATTAAAAGTGTTGCTACCTGTTGCAATTGATCCCATTTATAACATTATCAACTCTATCAAAGTCTAATTAATCTAGGCCATGTCCCAGGACCCTTCAAGCTGGCTGTTATTAAGCCTCATATCAAAAAACAAACTTAGACCCCAATGAACTTGGAAGCTATAGACCGATTTCAAATCTCCCGTACTAGCACCAAAAACACGCAAACAGAATATCTTAGATTACAACATGCAAATTAAAGGCTGCACTGTAACTCCAACAAATACAGTTAAACACCTAGGCGTCCCCTCCTTGAACTGCCACCTTACCGTGGTGGAGGGGTTTGAGTACCCGAAAGACCCTAGGAGCTATGTTGTCTGGGGCTATATGCCCCTGGTAGGGTCTCCCAAGGCAAACAGGTCCTAGGCGACGGGTCAGACTAAGAACGGTTCAAAATCCCTTATGAAGCCAAAAATTTGGAGGACCGTGACGTCGCCCGGCATGGCGCAGCCGGGACCCCACCCTGGAGCCAGGCCCGGGGTTGGGGCTCGTATGCGAGCGCCTGGTGGTCGGGCCCCCCCATGGGGTCCAGCGGGGCTCAGCATGAAGGAGTGACGTGGGACCACCCTCCCGTGGACCCACCACCTGTAGGAGGGACCGTAAGGGGCTGGTGCAAAGTGGATCGGACTCCACCTTCGACAATCTACGCTCCTACTCTCACCTATGGTCATGAGCTGTGGGTCATGACCGAAAGAACAAGATCCCGGATACAGGCGGCCGAACTGAGCTTTCTCCGTAGGGTGGCTGGGCGATCCCTTAGAGATAGGGTGAAAAGATCCGCTGCTCCTCCACATTGAGAGGGGCCAGCTGAGGTGGCTTGGGCATCTTTTCCGGATGCCCCCTGGACGCCTTCCCGGGAAGGTGTTCCGGGCATGTCCCACCGGGAGAAGACCCGGCGAAGACCTAGGACACGCTGGAGGGACTATGTCTCACGGCTGGCCTGGGAATGCCTCGGTGTCCCCCCGGAAGAGTTGGAGGAAGTGTCTAGGGAGAGGGAAGTCTGGGCATCCCTGCTTAGATTGCTGCCTGGGGCTGGAGTCGTCCCGTACCGACCGATCCTAGCCGTGGCTGTGAAGGTTCGGGCCCGAAGTTGTCCTCCCTGGGTTCTTCCCGTCAGTGTCCCTTCTCGCGAGAAGGTAGCTGACGGGGTGGAGGTTTCCCCCTCGACCTCTGCTACCGGGGTGCCGCCAGTGGGGGCAGAGGAACCGGAGCCGATGTCGAAGGGGTCCTGGGTTGAAGGGCAGCAGACGTCACGCGGGATCTCGGAGGCCTCTAGGCGGCCGAGTCGCGGCGTGAAAAAAATGTGGCTTATTGCCACTGTCTGCTTCACCGTCAAAAACTGCTGAGCACATTCCTCGACGGTGTTACCAACAACCCACCCTGCGAGATGGGTGCATCAAGAAAGCAGACTTCCTTGGTGTCACTCCTCTGCACAAGGTATAACCGGGGGTGTCTCTCCTGGACCACT
Source organism: Triplophysa tibetana (assembly GCA_008369825.1). Taxonomy (NCBI): domain Eukaryota; kingdom Metazoa; phylum Chordata; class Actinopteri; order Cypriniformes; family Nemacheilidae; genus Triplophysa; species Triplophysa tibetana. The sequence continues at coordinate 20,022,180 of CM017896.1, read as the reverse complement.
ACCGTGGACATCGTCCAACCCAGGGCCCGTGCCACCGCCTTGGTCGCCCGCAGAGCGCTGCCAGCGGTGGCACGGAGATCCTGCATTATACCCGGGTCGGCCTTACCCTCGTGGAGCTCTCTCAACACCTAGGCCTGGCGGACCTGCAGGATGGCCATGGCGTAGAGAGAGGAGGCAGCCTGGCCCGCGGCATCGCAAGCCTTCGACACCGTGATGCCGAAGTCTGCGTGCTTTGGGCGGTAGGTGTGGCCGATTCCCCCCAGGTGGTAGCCGTCCGCGGCACAGGTGCACCGCGGGCGGACGTTCCACCCGGGGGATGTCGACGTAGACCTTGGCTGCCACAGCATCGAGGGAAGTAAGGGAGCCGGAGATGGTTTCACTGGAACGGTCCGTGGAGCGTTCCAAGTTTTACACAGCTCCTCATGCACTTCCGGGAAAAACATGGAACCCGGGGTGGGCGCGGTTTGCACCGCGCTCCGACCCCAGGAACCACGCATCCCCGGGTTAGCACGGGTGGCATCACTTGTGCTTCCTCTGGAACTCGACCCGGGGGTGGAGCTCAGATTCGTCAGAGCCGGATGCCAGTCTCCCTCCGATGCTGCGAGCGACGTCTCATCTACGTCACACATCGTTTCCGAGTGTGTGCGTGAGTATCCGGACGTTATGCCACCGCCGGTTGGGGAACGTTTAGAAGAGCGAATTGGGGTGCGATCGGCCCGTGAGCACTTGGCTGGCGGGTTTACATTCGCAGAGTTCTCCATATCACTAACGCTGCTAACGTGGGTGGTCATCAGGGCCGTAGCCACAGATGTCACAGCCCAGGTAGCGAACGAAATGGTGGCTGGTTCCCGTAGGAAGACAGCCACCCGTGACCGCAACTTCTGAAAGACAATCTGCCCGCAGTGTGTCAACGAACGCTGCTTCAGTGTGCTGGACGCCCAGACACCTAATGCAGCGATCGTGTCCATCCCCCTCCTCGATGAGGGTGCCGCACCCAAGAGAACAGCGGGACATGCCGCGCTGGAGAATGCTCAGTCAGTCCTGAAAAGGACTTTTTAGAAGATCTTTAACACCTGCGGAACCGCCGAGACGCCCAGGGGAAGGTCGCTGCAGGTAGGGACGATTCGCTGCAACACGTCGTAGCACCAGCAGTGAAGTTTGTAGAGGATTTTGAATCCTAAGTTGTACTCAAGAGTGAAGGCTCTGAAGAACAAAAGGTAAATGAATGCTGCACGCCGGCTTCCTTTTATTCCGGATATCCGGAGGGTGGAGTACGGCATGCAAATTTCATTCGCCAAATTTCATTGGCCTTTTCTATAGTAGTCAGAGTTGATTGGTTCTCAAGGACGAACCCCATCTGTCGTTCTCGACACAACGTCGAGAGACCGACAGAAAGGGAACTCTTGTTATTCACATCATCACTTCTCAAGTTTTTGTACCATATAATTCCATTGTCATTGTTACCGAGTCACTATATAGTACCTCGGAAATCCAATGTTTCTGTTGTGTGTCTCTATTAAATTACAACAGTCCTGGACATTGTTAACCTGAAGTTCTTTATTAGCATCTGCCCCAGCATGCAACCAGTATACCAGACGTAACACAACAGACCGGAAACAGACCAGGGGTTCCCTTAAAGGGGCCTGTATAGTTATACACAAATCCAGCATATTAAGATAATCATTCCTATAATTATCTACATCCTCTTCCTTAAGCTGAATGCCCCCTTGCTAAAGTGAAACCTTAAATGATGCACAATATACAATTCTGGGTAAACACAATGAACAACTAACAATGCAACTGTATAGTTAAAACAGTTATTATAACAGTATTAAATTATATAAATCTTCAGACATTCTCATGTTACTTGAAAACACAATAACAAAGTGCTTGACACAATATACAGAAGAAAAACATAATGAACAGTATTAAACAGGCATCAAACCAATATCAATATTTCCTTTTATATCTGCCAACTTGAAAAGTCATTTCTCATACCTTGGATTCGGTTTGCACATGCGACCTGATCGGGTTATGTGAGGTGCATTGCTGACTTTGACAGGAGACTGTACTGAGTGCTTTATCAACTCGGCAGATATTGATTGTGGTTGCGGAGGGTGTGTTTGTGGCATGCATGGTGTAGAATTTGAGGAGACTTTTGTAGGTGTATTAGTACTCTGAGAATTAATGTCCTCAGGGTTGTGCTGTGACGGAGGAGGCTCTCTAACAGGAAGAATATGACGACGATTTCTCCTGTATGTTCTCCCTTTGCACTGAACCGTGTAGGAACGGGGCTCTCTGTTCACCTCTTTCACCACGCCAAGACGATCATAACCTTTTGGAGTCTGCATTCTGACGACTTGACCCATTTTCAGTGCCTGTAATGGGTGACTTGAAGCATCATAATACCGCTTTTGGATATTTCTCTTGTTGAGAATACGTGCGGTGATTTGCTGAGTGTGTTTGGGGGTTGGCTCAAGTAACTTGGAGTGGATAGGGATGGTTGTTCGAGTCTGTCGTGACATCAGACGTTCTGCAGGAGAACCTAATGTTGGGTCACGAGGGATGTTTCTCAGGTTCATAAGGTTGAGATATACATCTGTTCCATCTCTGTGTGATTTCTCCATCAGCTCCTTTGCACTGCGGACCGCTCTCTCTGCCAGGCCGTTTGACTGTGCATATTCAGGGCTACTGGTGACATGGGTGAAGTCCCATTGTTTGACAAAGTCCTTGAAACGCTGACTAGTGTACTGCCTAGCATTGTCTGAAATGAGCGTGTGAGGTGTGCCATGAACTGAGAAATGTTTTTTTAGTTTCTTGATCACAGTGCAAGTGGTTGCATCATGAAATAGGGCGATTTCATACCAACCAGAGTATGAATCCACTAACACTTGGTATTGTTTACCCTGCCATTCGAACATGTCCATTGCTACCGTGGACCAGGGAAAATCTGGAACAGGGTACAACTTGAGTGGCTCCTTCTGTTGGTGAGGCTTTGTGCTGTTGCAAACTGGACATGAAAGGATTTCTGCGGTGATGTCAGCTGTCATTGCTGGCCAGAAAATTATACCTCTAGCTCTGCGTTTAGTAGCTTCCACACCAGGGTGACCTCTGTGGACTATGCTGATGTACTCTTTCTGCAAAGAGCGAGGGATGACTGATTTGTGGCCCTTCATCACTATTCCATTGTCCAGAGTTAATTCGTCTCTGTAAGGAAAGAATGTACGAACAAGTGATCTAACACAGTGTTCTTTGGCTGGCCATCCGCTTTGAATTACAGAACTGAGGGTCTGCAGCACTTCATCTTCCGCTGTGTGTCTTCGGAGTTCCTCGAGACGAGCAGTAGAAATGTAGCTGACACTCATGACTTCGAATGATTCATTTTCCATGGCTGGAGGGGTGTCTGTGTTTGGAACTCGAGACAAAGTGTCGGCAAGATACATCTGTTTGCCCTTTTTGTACACCAATGTGATATCGTAACGCTGTAATTGAAGCAGCATCCTTTGTAAACGTGCAGGGACTGTGTGGATAGGTTTTTTTAGAATTGTCACCAGAGGCTGGTGATCAGTCTCGACAATCGTTGGTTTCCCATACACATAGTCTCTGAACTTAGTACAAGCAAATACGACAGCAAGCAGCTCCTTTTCTATCTGCGCATACCGCGTCTCAGTGTCTGTGAGCCTGCGAGATGAGTATGCAACTGGTTTGCAATCTTGTAAGCAAGCAGCACCAAGACCATAGCTTGAGGCATCGCAGGTTAAGGTAACTGGCTTCTTCACATCGTAGTATGCTAAGACAGGTGGGTTAGATAAGCATGACTTAAGAGTGTCGAATGCATGTTGGTGCTGCTGATACAAACACCATGCGGTCTCTCTGTGCGTCAAATTCCTGAGGGGTGTGGCAATATCACTCAAATTTGGGATAAACTTCCCCAGGTAGTTTGCCATTCCCAAAAACCTCTGAAGTCCGGGAACATCGTTCGGGGCTGGCATCTCTGAGATAGCTTTAGTTTTCGCAGGGTCTGCTTTAAGACCGTCGCTTGTGAAAATATGTCCCACATAACTGACCTGGTTCAAACGGAACTTGCACTTTGCAGGGTTCAACTTGAGGTTGATCTCTCGTGTTCGAGTCAGCACCTTCTTCAAGTTTGCGTCGTGTTCAGCAGCATTACAACCACCTATAATGATGTCATCGACAATGACCGCACAGGGGTACCCTGAAAACAACTGTTCCATAGTGCGTTGAAAAACTTCACTTGCAGCATTTATACCAAAGGGCATACGAAGGAATCTGTAGCGCCCAAATGGTGTGCTGAATGTGGTCTTCATAGAGGATTTATGGTCGAGGCGGATCTGCCAGAAAGAATTCTTTGTATCTAGGACAGAAAACATGGTTGCTCCTGACATCTGGCATGCCACCTCCTCTACACTTCGCATCGGGTGATGAGGTCTTTTGAGAGCGGTGTTGAGATCTTTTGGATTGATGCATAGCCTTAATTGCTTTTTGTCCTTCTTGTGTGTGACCACCATGGACGAAACCCAATCTGAAGGCTCGGACACTGTAGTTATGACACCAAGACTTTGCATTTGATCTAGCTCTGCTTTTACACAATCCTGCATTGCTAGGGGGATGCGATGAGCAGGACGAACTACAGATTGCACATTGGGGTCCACTGTCATGGAATAGGTGACTGGAAGTTCTCCTAGCTCATCTGTGAACAAGTCTTTATATTCAGCAAGGATTTCTTCAGTACTACTCTCCCTATCGACAAGGTGAACGTGTGGACTAATTGTGACAATTCCCATGTCCAAACATGCACGGAAACCTAACAATGGCTGGACATCTTGATCCACCAGGTAGAATTGAAGTGAATGATTTTGTCCATTTAAACTGCACATCAATGTTGCTAAGCCTTCGGTTTCGATTCTGCTTCCACCATAAGCTACAAGGTTAGGTGTCTGCGATAGTCTGACTGGTCTCTCACCACCACTGGAAATTCGTTTGAATAGCTTTTTTGGCATTACATTACATTTGGCCCCTGTGTCCACTTTTATCTCTACCGGAATGGCATTTATGTGTAAGGTGACAAATCCTTCTTCAAGCCTGGACGCTGGGGGGTTAACAATGTTGACACACTTGCCAGGTTCAATACCGTCGACATAAAAAGTGTCGTCATGACTGGAGGAGTCTTCCACTTCAAGTTCGTGAACTGATCTTCTGTGGTTGTATTTCTTTTGATTGAATTGACGACGTACTTTGCAACTTTTGCTGAAATGATTCATTTTCTTACAGTTATGACACTGTTGTCCGAAAGCAGGGCATTTCTCTCTCTTTGCTGCATGACTACTTCCAAAGTTTCTGCAATTAGTTATGGCTTGAAAATCTCGTTGCTCTTTTTGAGGAGTTTGTCTTGTGTGTTGGCGCCTCTTGCTGGATACCGCTTGTACTGCGTCTACACTAGTGCCTGTCTGTGGCGTGGCCAACGTTTTACTGTTTTCCTCCGTCATCTCCTGTATACGACAAATTGAGATGGCTTTAGTGAGAGTTAGGTCGCTATCCCTTAACAGAGATTTTCTTAAACTTTCTCTGTTGACACCACATACTATTCTGTCACAGATCAGCTCATCCGTCAATTCTCCAAAGCGACAACTTTTAGCCTTAATCCTAAGATCACTGATAAATGTCTCAATACTCTCACCTTGTTTCTGGTTTCTTGAGTGGAACTTGTGTCTTTCCATTGTTTTATTTTGCGGAGGGTAGCAGATTTCACGAAACTTCATTTTCAGGCACTCGGGATCCTCTCTGGATTCGGCAGGGGACATGATTTGTCCGTTCTCACCGGGTTCACGTATCTCTGCTGCGTAGACGAGCGCTCCCGCTCTATAGCTTCGGGTCCTGCGAGATTTAGGAGTATGTAAGCCTTTGCCCTGGCGGGTTTATCGTAGTGTGCCGCCGCAATGAAAATGTCAAAGTCCTGCTCGAAAATTCGCCAATGGTCGGCAATATTTCCATCAAAACTGAGCGGGTCGGGTCTTCGGAAACAATCCGCCATGGTGAAGTTAGCAGCAACACGTGCGTGTATCACCTTGCAATCCGGCTCGATCAAATGTCTGAGCGAATATGGTTTATGCAGGCGTAAAGTCCATCTTCTGACACCATGTTGTGTGTCTCTATTAAATTACAACAGTCCTGGACATTGTTAACCTGAAGTTCTTTATTAGCATCTGCCCCAGCATGCAACCAGTATACCAGACGTAACACAACAGACCGGAAACAGACCAGGGGTTCCCTTAAAGGGGCCTGTATAGTTATACACAAATCCAGCATATTAAGATAATCATTCCTATAATTATCTACAGTTTCTCTGTTCTGTGTAAAGGAAAAGCTTGTGCAAATGCAGACAGGGTAATGGGTAAAGGAGTGAATAACAAAACTGAGACGTTAGGAGTGCCCTCTGGTGGAGAACAGCAGCACTCCAGCTGACAGGTGTGAAAGGTACAAATGGCAGCATTGAGGACAATGATTTTATGAAGCTAAACAAAAAATGACTCAAATATACCTCCGAAATCCTTATGTTTCTATGTTCTGTGCAAAGAAAAGACTTATGCAAATGCAGACACACCTGGGGAAACCACTGCTGAAACTGTTTCAAGAAGTTGAAACCCGCTGGAACAGCAGGTCGTTACAGTGACTTAATTAGCTGAGAGAACCGGTGGGTGCAGCTCTGACATCATTTCAAACTGATATTTCTCCACTCACACCTGAGGAATATTTTTCTATTGGGGAATGTCTTGTAGTTCTGTCTCCTATGTGACCCAACGGTGGAGCTGTGTGAGGAGAAGTATGTCTCTACCTCCAAAATAATTCCACTACTAAAAATAGTGGACCATTCTCTGTCTGAAGAAATGGCCGAAAAAATCATCTGTGATGGCCCAACAGCTGGCAGAAATGATGATATACCAACTCAGAGAGAAATTGCATCATTTGCTGTCCATGAGTATCCTCACTTTGCCAACTCTTCTAGACCCACGTTTTAAAGTGCTATAGGCTTCCTCTGCCCATCTAAGGGCAAAGAGGCTGTCAGGGGTCTCACTTCCGAGTGTGAAATATTAATTTCTCAAGAAACACCAGCAACACAGCCTGTGATTGAGATTAGGAGCCTTCAACTTCAGGTATGCTCTTAATGCTGTACTCTGTTTTGACATTTAACTATGACATTCAATAACCAATTTTGTCAATTTAGGTAACTTGTGGGTTCATTTATATGCATCTGTCCAGCAAAGTTAAAATACGAATAATAGTACAGCTGATGGAATAATGGAGGTTCAGCGCTGCATGGCAAATATTCCAAGAGGCGATGAACAAAATATTACAAAAGTGTTTAACACAAATATAATTTCCAGATACTTTAGGAGCAATTATATATTAATGCATTTTGGAAAAAAACAATACGAGACATTAGGTGTAATTTTCTTTATTTTCCCATAACCCCTAAATGTAAAGAGGTTAATTTCCAAATTTTGAATCATATATATCCTGCAAGATAATTTTTTTTAATTAAAATAATATATTTTAGGTTAATAGTCATTTTTGGGATAAAGCAATATTTTGCTGTTTTTCTAAATTGCAGTCTAATTAGTAATTTTGTTTATGCATGTTTCTTAATAAAAAAAACTTGAATCTAAACTACACAAGTCTTCCAAGAGTTAAATCAAGTAGTTAGTTGAGTCCTACTGGACTGGTGGACAGTTTAAGAAATGACACTCACATATCTAACTAATAGCAAGTGTTACTGTGTGTAAAAGTGTTCCATAAATTTATGCATAAATGGGGACAGCGCCATCTGTCTGCTGCGTGATGTTATTTAGCACGTGAAATAGGGCCCGCCCACAGGAGAGACAGTGAGACATGCTGTGGGTAAGTTGCACGTTTTCAGCAGTCGAAGAATTATAAATTTAAATGATTAAAAACTCAAAACGAACTGCTATATAGTGGATTTATCCTGCAATGAACTACATATAGAACTGCAAAAAAACAACTTGTACAAATAACTGGTGTATTTAATAAATGTAAAGGTTTACACTGGCAGCTCACAGCAGTTTTTGGTCTACTGTTCTTCAACACGCCAGTAAAATAAGCTTCTTGAAGAGGTTTTGATCAGAGTAATTAAAATGACGTAATGCAAAACTTGCGATTGCTGTAATCGAAGTTAACGTGCGCTCAATGGGAAACGCCAAAGATAATATATTAACAAGGTGCATATCTGCCATTGCAATAAATTAGAAGACATGCAATGCTAAATATTTGCTTGGAAGCGCTCTTGCTAAAGACGTTAATCGCTCTCCGAAAGGCATGACTTTCGTTAAATTAGGGTGACCATATTTCAGCTTTCAAAAAAGAGGACAGTCAGTGGGGGCAGGAGGCAGATGGACACCCACAGCGGATGGATAGATCGGGATGGGTGTAAATACTTGACAAATGCGTTAACAACCATGAAACTGTTAATGAACTTTAATACATAAAGTAATACATCCTTTCCATTCAACTTTTGGCCTTCAGCAATAGAATAATAACAAACAAATAAAAAAGTTTAGCATTTAAATAACAACTTTAAAAAAAAACTGTCTTTTCAAGGACATAAATTAAAATAAATTAAAAATCACTTGCCATTAAAAAAATGGGCATCTTTAACGCTATTCAGGTGCCATGTGCCACCCACTGAAAAGCAGTTGTTGCCGTTAGGGTTGCCAGGTCCAAGAAATATTTCCAACACAATAACCCCACAAAACCCGCCCAAAAGGAATGAAAACTAGCCCAATTTGTTCCCTGTGTCGAATCAAAGTAAACAACTGCCTAAAGATGTTTCTTTTGCCATATTTTTTTTATTTGAATGGTTTCCTGGGTATTGTATATATTGTTTTGTTCTGTTGAACACAAAATAAGTTTTGGGATATTTAGGAAAGCAAACAATTCTGTATCATGTTTGACTACCATTATTTTTTTTCTGCTATGGTAGTCAATGATGGCTAAGAATTTTCAGCAGCTAACATTCTACAAAATATCTTTGTGTTCAACCGAACAAATAAATGCATACAAGTTTGGAACAACTAGATTAATTCATAACAGATTTTTATTTTTGGGTGGAGTTCCCTTTAAAAATATTCCACGTGTGCCACGCACGTAAATGGACGAGAAACATGTTTTCTCTTCGGAAAATATTCAGAAACTTGCTTAAGAAATAATCATGGTTACATTTATTGCATAATGTATAATGTGTACAAGCACGTCAATGTTTTAGTGGTTCTAGACTGCGTATAGCGCTGCTCAAACGTGATATTTGGCAGCCGGAGGAATCGTGTTGTACAGTCATGAGTGATGTCTTTCATTGTGCAACGAGACATTCACCTGACGAAACATTGGTAAAAACGTCATTCGGATTCACTTTGTCTAATACCACCGCTTATTTTTCCTCTTTGGTTGAGCTGAGCTCCCGCGTCCCTCCCTGTACTTTAGCCTGTCTGTCAGACTCGTTCTCCACACTTTTGAAAACAGGCCTGTCCTGGAGTTGCCAGGTATTCATTCGGAGTTTGAGTACACAATAAGAAACTCATCAATTATCATTTATCCTCATAATATAAATAAACATTTTGGCGGCCGCAGTACATTTTAAAAGTAGCCCAAAAACCCGCAACCCGCGGCTCCATAATTTTTCCCGCAACTGCATTCTCAAAATAGCCCAGTTGTGCGGGAAAACTGCGACCCTGGCAACACTAGTTGCCGTGGTTTTAAGGGAAGGAGATGCACTTTGTTTACCTATGTGCGTGCGTACATACGTACATTACCGACCAATGGTGGCGAGCAAGAAGGTGTTACTTTGCAAAAATATAAAACGCATGCAATGAATGACGACTTTAGAACGTTAAACCCGAATCCCGGACATTTTAGGAAATGTAGAATTCCCGTCCGGTCGCAGTTTTTTTGTCGCAAAAAGAGTACATGTCCGGGAAAATGAGGACGTACGGTCACCCTAGTTAAATGGACTTTGGCATGGTGCTAGAAGAATAGACGCACTTGCTGAGAGCAACGCGAACGTACTGCTTTCGTATGCAGTGTAAAAATACATTCCTGATGTGCCAAATTTGGACATTATCACTTTTAGTACAACGGGCATACAATAAAGCCAGCTCGTATCTGGTTGTCAGCATTATAGGCTACTCGACAACAGCACAGTATCTATCTCAGCATATAGACAAACACGGACAGAGCCATTTCTTTGTGTAATCTAGCGCACATATTTTTTTTTAACGCAAACCGTAAAACGTCTCCGGTTACTTTCGTAACCTCGGTTCCCTGAGAAACGGGAACGAGACATTGCGGAGAACCGCATATGAAACTCCTCCCCTTTTTCACTTTTCCTGAAAAAAACTGGCCAATTGTCGCAAGAATGCAACAGTATGCAAATACTGACGAATCCAGAGAGTATAAATACAGTGCATGTGACGACAATCCTCAGAATCTACTAGATAAAAGGCCTGCACGGTGATCAGCGGCGAACACGGCGATCTACGCAATGTCTCGTTCCTGCTTCTCAGGGAACTGAGGTTACGAAAGTAGCCGGAGAGGTTCCCTTTCAAGACCGGTCACTTCGACATTGCGGAGAACCGCATATGGAGCGGTGGTACAATCCCGCCGTGAGAGCTTGCAAAATCAGCCAGAAAAAACTGGGTTACAACACACAAGCATGGGAAGTAGACAATTTTAACCCTTCGCGAGGTCGCCCTAAACGTCAACAGCTGATTGGCTTAAATCGGCCAATGAACTGCTAAATCACTGAACAGCCCAATTAGCTGCTAGATCGGGCTCTCCCAAATTTGCTTATCCAAACCCAACAAATGCAGCAGGCTGCGCTGAAACAGGGCAGACACCACAACAGTAAGAGCCAGCACGGATTCCCGGGCGGATATAACAGAGATCATAAAAGTACACCAAGCACAGCGTAAACAGCAACGCGGCAACAACTGTGTAACATAAGCGATACAAGACAAAGCTGCGGGCTGGGGTGAAATATCGTGCTGTTCGCTTGGGACAACAGATCTCTCCTGAGGGTAATCCGCCATGGCGGTGCCGTTAACAATTCGCTTAGGTCCGGAAACCACGGTTGATTCGGCCAAAACGGTGCGACGAGGATCACCGTCGCCATCTCCTCTCTGATTTTGCACAGCACCAGGGGCAAAATCTTCACCCGAGGAAACGCGTAAAGCCGAACGTCCGGCCAACTCACCGTCAGAGCGTCGCTCCCCATGGGGGAGTGGGTCAGCGAGAAATACAGCGGGCAGTGCGCGTTCTCGCTCCTCGCGAATGGATCCACTTCCGCCTTCCCAAAGCGCTCCCAAATTGACCGCACTGAGTCGGGATGAAGCCTCCATTCCCCGTGCGGAAGACCCTCCCTTGAAAGCATGTTCGCTCCACAGTTCAGACGACCGGGGATATGCGCTGCCTTGACAGAGAGTAGATGCCGATCTGCCCACAGTAGGAGACTCGCAGCCTGGCGATTTATGTACGAAACCACGGACATGTTGTCTGTGCGAATCAGGACATGTTTCTTCTCCAGCCTCGACTGGAAAGGATGGACAGCTAGAGACACCGCCATCAGCTCCAAGCAATTTATATGCCATTTTCTCAGTGACTTTGTCCAAAGGCCGAATGCCGGCATGTCCTCGCACACCGCTCCCCATCCCGAGGACGACGCATCCATCGTAACAACTCTGCGTCTCGTAACCAGCCCCAGGGGACCTCCCCGACTGAACATGCTCGGGTCGCGCCACGGTATCAGGGTACTGAGGCAACTGAGTGTAACCGGGACTCGCACTCGACCCGAGGACCATGCTTGGAGCCCGAGCCTTCAGCCAAAACTGTAGCGGTCTTATGTGCAGAAGACCCAGGTGGCAGACCGCCGAGGCTAATGCCATGAGACCCAAAAGCCTCTGAAACTCCCTCAGGGGAACAGACCGACCCGGCCTGAGCAGATGTAGAGCTGAAGAGATGGACTCCGTCCGCTCTTGAGAGAGGCGAGCGCGCATCTCCTGAGTCGAAACATACCCCCAGCTACGTTATAGACTGACTCGGAGTGAGCTTGCTTTTCTGCATGTTCACACGTAGCCCCAGGGATGTCAAGTGACGAAGCAGCATCTGCGTATGACCGGATAGCGCCTCCCGTGAATGGGCTAAAATTAACCGGTCGTCCAGATAATTCAGAATGCGCATACCGCTCGCTCTGAGAGGGGAAAGCGCCGCGTCCACGCACTTCGAGAATGTGCGCGGAGCTAATGCCAGTCCGAACGGGAGTACAGCAAATTGGTACGCTGAACCCGCGAAAGCGAATCGCAGGAACTTTCGGTGGCGCTTGGCTACCTGAACATGAAAATACGCATCCTTCAGATCGACGGATGCAAACCAGTCCTCGGGACGCACTTGTGCCAGGATCTGTTTTAGAGTTGTCATTCTGAACGCTCGCTTGTGAAGGGCTCGGTTGACGGGTCTCAAGTCCAGATTCGGACGCAGACCACCATCTCTCTTGGGCACTACAAAATACCGGCTGTAAAACCCGCTTTCTAGCTCGTTCGGAGGGACACGCTCGATCGCTCCTTTCGCAAGCAGGCTGCAAATTTCCTGACTCAACACAGGCGCATTTTGCGCTGACGTAAGTGACGGAACCACACCGCTGAAGCGGGGAGGTCTGCGTCTGAACTGCAAGGTGTACCCGTGTTCTATCACATTTAGTAGCCAATGAGAAATGCCCGGAATGGCTTTCAACGCGTCTAGAAACAGACATAATGGCCGAATCTCTTCGGGCGTTACCGTCAGGGGACTGTTTAGGGAAGCACGCTGGTGCAGCAAGGCTAATTGCAGTGGCGGGGAAATGGCTCGTGCGTGAGACTCCAGCCGTCTCTCGCCCACGGGAGAGACCGTGGACGAGGGAAGGCTGGTTATAGCCGGGATTAACTGCGGCTTCGCGCTGCACCGTGGCAGGGCTAGGAACGCAGCATTGGCTGGGTGAGGGGGAAAGAGCTCTTTTTGTGAACAGGTATGTGTTTTATTGCATTTACACAAACATTTACAACATTGCAATGTTCGCCCGCAACCGCGGGGGAAAACTGATGCAAACAGCGGCGTTTGGGGGCCACCGGAACGCTCACAAACTCTCTCCTCCTCTTTGTAGGCCGTCAGGACGACGGCTTGGCAGACGATGACGCTCCGCCGTCGTGGCGCGGCGGTCCTCTCTTCGGACCGTACCACTTCTTAGGTGGGCCCGACCTCTTCGTAGCCATCAGAGCGAAGCCGGTCGCTGCCCTCAGATCCCTCGTGGCGCCCGCCTCCAGGCTGCCGCTATCCAGCGACTGAAGGATCTTATCCTGGAACACCTGCAGCACCGCCATTGCGCGCAAAGCGGAAGTGGCTTCCCCGGCGGATGCGTAAACCTTACCGGCGAGATGGGCGGTAAACCTGCACGGCTTTGACGGCAGTCCTGGGTCCGAGCTCAACGAGGTGGTGGAAGGGCACAAATGAGCGGCGAGGGTCTCCTCGACGGGTGCCATGCGCACGTAACCGTGGGCCTCCGCTCCGACCATGTGGGCAAACATGGACTGCGACTGAGGAGCAGACCACGTTTTCACCACGTGCTCGTGGACATCTGGAAAAAATTGCGCACTCCTCTTTGATGTGGCCTGACGGTGGCCCGCCTGAAGGTACCATGAGTCGAGCTTACTTTTTGCCGGCTCCTCAGGTGAACTCCAGGTGATGTCGAGCTCGCTGACGGCCTTCTCGAGGACCCTTATGAACTCCTCGTGGAGGTCCGGGGTGCTCTCTAGGTCGGGGCGATCCCGCTCCGATCCAGCCCAGTCCTTGTCCGAAGCTGAGATGGACATGGAGTTATCGTCCTCCTCAGCACCGAAGGAAACGGCGCCCGCGACGGAAGGCGGGGGACGAAGACTCTCGTCGACGTAGAGGACTGGGGAATGGGGTGACGGCAGAGGACGGCGGCCCGGAGCCGTGTCATCGCCGCTCCCCCTTGGAATGGGTAGACTCACCAGCGACTCGTTGGTGTCAGTGAGCCTCGACCCTATTATTCCACGAGCGATGTTCCTGCGAGTTCTCAAGACACGCGCCGGCAGGTCCGCACAGTGCGCGCAATCGGACTTGCAGAATGCAGCCTCCACATGAGCCAGGCCCAGGCAGGCAATGCAGTGCTCGTGCGTATCCTGCGGGTCAATGGGACCCGCGCAAAGACAACAGAAAGAAGCCATCGGATGCAGTGAAGAAGTATCCAGTTGCGTCTTCAACGATGGCAGCGTGAAAAAGAAGATTCTGAGGATTGTCGTCACATGCACTGTTTTTATACTGTCTGGGTTCGTCAGTATTTGCATACTGTTGCATTCTTGCGACAATTGGCCAGTTTTTTTACTGGCGTTATCCAATAGACTTCAGGAAAAGTGAAAAAGGGGAGGAGTTTCATATGCGGTTCTCCGCAATGTCGAAGTGACCGCTCTCGAAAAGGAACCGCAATTCACTTGGACGTATTGGACCGTTGAGGACACAATAGTCAATATTATATTGAGTATTGTGTCATCCCTATTATTTACTACTTTTACTTAATTGAGCTCAGTGTTAAAGGTCCTGTTCCCCGCGATCCCATTATTCAACCTTTATTTAGCTTGTGATTTGCTGTTAGAGCATAAATAATACCTGCAAAATGATAAAGCTCAAAGTTCATTACCAAGCGAGAGATTGTCTGTAACAGAATTTGATTTTCAAGGACTACACCGGATGGCTGGAATCGGACTGCAGCCCTCTACTTCCCAGGTACATGATGTCCCTATTCCGAGTGCTTTTATTAACCTTCGCTCACAGGAATACACCAAAAAAAGGGGCGAGGTCTTACTTAGGGAAGAGGTAGAGCCGCTGGAGTAGTGTTTGGTTATCATCGGCTGTGAAAACTGTTCTGTGTAATACACTGATATTGTATGTGTCCGCTTGTGTGTGTGTGTGTGTGTGTGCGTGCGTGCGCGTGCGCATACCCTACCTCTAAAGCACTTCTATGAAAGGTCCTTCGAAGTCCTGCCTGCAAATGTCTCCTGGTCAATCTGTTTGTTTTATTATCCAACTCGGGTCGTATAGAAAAAGACAAAACTAACGCTTTTGTTATTAGTGTTCATTAATATAACTGGTCTGATCACCTTTATAGCTTAAATTCTGCAGGTATGTCTGTATTTATTAATGTATTTATTCATGCACTCTATACAGTTTATAAAGTAATTTCTTATACTCCAAATAAATTTATGCTCTGATGAAATACATGTACTGTGGCTGATGTTATTGATGTGAGGATGGATGAGATATATTTTGATATATCTATGTAAAGAAAATGGTACAGTTTTAATAAAAATCCACAGGTAAATTACAAAATTCTTAAATTGCACTCCTGATATCAATGTACATCCCAATTAATTAATGCTGCCTCTTCATGAATCCTCTATAAAAGCACATATGACCTATAAGTCACTGAGATGGTCTCTGTGTGATCAAAATGTGTGCCATGAATGACTGTTTTAATGAATGAATGAGTTACAATACTTGCTCTTTAAAAGGGAGAGGAGATAGAAATTAACTCCCTACCAGGTTAGGTTCACCTTGGTTACTGACTCTGAGTATAAGTTACCTCTCTTTTAGAAACAAGCTTGAGTTACCTACGTAAACATCCATTCAACACACTAAAAAAACATAATAAAACACTCAAAAACAGCAAAAGAATGGCTGCTTTATCACATTTATTCATGACCATATGTCCATTTTCTGAGAGAACTCAGATTTCTGTTACTATATGTGACCCTGGACAACAAAACCAGTCTTATGGGTAAATTTTTCGAAATTAAGATGTTTACATAATCTCTAAACTGAATAAACAAGCTTTCTATTGATGTAAGAGTTTTTTGAATAGGTCAATATCTGGCGGAGATGCAGCCGTTTAGAACTCTGGAATCTGAGAGTGCAACAAAATCTAAATATTGAGAAAATTGGCTTTGAAGCTGTTAATCAGGGGCACTGTGACAGTCCACTCAAGGTAGGACATTTACAAAGTATCTTCATGGAACATGAACTTTACTTGATGTCCTTATGATTTTGGCATAAAAGAAAAATCATAGATGGAAAGATCCTTTTGACCCATACAATGTATTTTTGTCTTTTACTAAGAATGTCCCATGCTACTTAAGACAGGTTTTGTGATCCAGGGTCACATATGTTAACAATCTTGCAGCTGTTCATCTTTTAAAACACATGTTGACTTACTTACAGTAGGCCTAACTAGATAGGGGACTATATGATATACTGAAATCAATGAAGAAGGGGAACACTGAGGGTTAAAATTAAAAACTGATGCAGTTAGACATTAGAAAATCATAAACATTATAATTTTGGTGTCACAATGGTTGCAAATGTATAGGGGAGACCAGGGAGACCATCATTTGATCACAAATTTCACAAAAGAAAATTAAGTTTCTCGTAAAAGTACAAGAAAGCTACATCCTTTTTATAGATATAATCAGTAATTTAAAGATCTATAATTATATAGAATTCATAAACTGGTGTTAAATACAATGAAACCGATCCCATATGTACGTGGACCACTAAGTGGGTTAAAATGCCAGAATAAACAAATGAGCCATCAATTTAAAATTTGCAATATATCGGCATTCGTTTATGTTTGGCTTTTAAAAAAATATATATAGAGAAAGATCAAAAGATATAATTCACAATAACTGGCAAGTATTACATTCTTATTGCTGGATA
Source organism: Triplophysa tibetana (assembly GCA_008369825.1). Classification (NCBI taxonomy): domain Eukaryota; kingdom Metazoa; phylum Chordata; class Actinopteri; order Cypriniformes; family Nemacheilidae; genus Triplophysa; species Triplophysa tibetana. The sequence continues at coordinate 20,005,335 of CM017896.1, read as the reverse complement.
TTATAGTACTATGAGAGATAATTATGAATCAAAACTGGCTTATGGTGAAGACATGACCATGAAAAAATTGGGACACAGAAGAAGCTATTCATAGACCTGTCAAGATGTGGGACATGACATTGTGAATAATCTTGTTTTATAAGGACTTCTGGTCACAGTCTAACTTGACCCTAAGTGCTGAAACTAGTGCAGGTCCAGGGGGTAAATTTCAAGGCTAGAGTGAGTTCCAGTTTGAAATGTAGATCTAACACATTTTAGATCAGAGATCTGCAGCTGCTCTTCTTACATACACATTTATTTGCATCAAGTGAATGTTTCAAACTCCTATAAATATACTGTACGTTCATTAAGTAGTCAGTTGTAAATTACATATGACCTTTATGGAATGAGAGTAATTATAGTATTTTATAAATATGTCAAAATAAATATCCAAAACATTCATGAGCAGTCTTGGGTCTAGAATGGACCATAATAGCTGTTCATCACTTAACAAAACTGACATCCAATGAGTGTTCTTGTCTGAAGTCAATCCAATTTCTGATGGTGGATTTCCTGGCTGATGTTCAGACCGCATTGTCAAAAATCTTAAGAGACTGCATGATATTTTCATCCTGTAGAACAAAAGAGCCAACAGTGGTATTATTATGCATACTTGTTTCAGTTAGTGAAAACATAAAAACAAGATTAAAAATCTTTACTTTTTGGCAGCAGTCAATGAATTCATCAATAGAAACTACACCATCCTGGTTTATGTCCATTTTCTGAGGGGATAAAAAAATGTGATGAAGCGTTAAAGTATGGAATATTTTTGCGATTTTTAACAGTTAGGCCTTTTGTATAATAGCATTACTTGGAAGAACTTTCTGACGTGTTGCCGTACTACCTCTTCTTTAAGCCGGGGATGGATAGATTTCCCCATTAAATCATATATAGACTTTAACATATCAAACATTTCCTGAAACAAAAATACGAGGTACATAGCCTTATGTCATATAACACAAAATACACACTGCATTTAAAAAGACATATAAAAAAACTACATTTAAGAATAATATGATTTGTTTATTTGAAACCTCTTTAGTAATGTGTCCATCTTTGTTTATGTCATAAAGATTGAAAGCCCAATTCAGTTTCTCCTCAGTAGTGCCCCTCAACAGAACTGAGAGATCACAAACTAACTCCTGCAAACAGAGAAAAGCCTTTATCAAAAAGCATATACATAATAGAAGTGCGATGTTAAATTTCCATTCAAAACATTGTATTATATTCAACATCTGAAAATTAATCTGTTGCCTTAACCTTATCTACAGTATAGACTGAAACCCCAAATGTGCCCAAAATCTCATGCCTTTCAAAGACAAGCACTCGTCTAACCTGTTGTTATTTCAAATATATTAAATATATAAAAAAGCTTCTGCCAAATGAATAAATGTAAATATTCTTACCTCAAAACTAAGTGAGCCATTTTGATCTTTATCAAAAGCATTGAAGAGAAAATATGCATATTTTGCTGCATCTGAAAAAATAATGACATAAGCATGTTGGTGACAGGCATCTTTCTTATTTTTTTTGCAAAAGATCTTAAGAAATCTAATGATAAGAGGCTTCTTGTTACAAATAAGTGCTATTGTTGAAAATAATCCCAGGCACTAAATATAAATCTAGGTGCAAAAAAACACCAAAGGGTTACCCAACCTCCCATTGGGAAGAACAATGCATAGATGTTTTTAAATGTGTCCTCATTCACAACTCCAGATGGACATTCCTAGCAGAAAAAAACAGGATCAGACAGAAATAATGAGAGACAAGAATACCTCTAACAAGAGCAATGGTACTAAAATCAATTAAAGTGAATAGAATTTTTTTAATATCTAATTGCAGCAGCAGGTGTGTAACTGAACTCTCACATTCTTAAATCCTCTGTAGAGAAGCTGTAACTCTTGTCTGGAAAAATGGGTCTGCGACTGCAGTTGTTCCAGATTTTCTGGTTGGTACCGTTCCGTTGTGCTCTCCAGCTCTTCATCCTCATTATCTGTAACATAGCACATGCAGGGCTGTCGTCATTCATTTGGGAAACTTGTTTTCTTCATTGAAGAAACATTCTTTTCAGTAATCATGAAGGCATTCTCACATTTAAACAGACACTGTTACCAAGACCTTTATTTTTAACGCAGCGGCTATTTGCACTAAGTGAAAATAGTGAGGGATTCTATTTACAGCATAGGTTCTGTTTACACTCAATGCAAATAGCAGCATTTCTTAGCGATATGCTATTTACACTAAACAAAAATAGCTGTATTTTCTTATGATTTAGTAGAAACAGTAGTAGCTATTGGTACTTATAAATAGTAGCAGATAACATTACTATTTGCACCTAAGTATTGTTGTGCATTGAATATTATGCAATGAAAACAGAGTGTAAATCGTTATATTTGTAAAAAATATGAAAATGATGGCAGCTTATTGAGATATTAAAGCCCTACCCCTAACTTTACCCTAAACCTAAACTTTATGAATAAAATTAATTGTAAGTCTTAAATCAATTTAATTGAAATTATAAGATCCCCAGAAATGTGGAAACATTAACCTTTATTAAGCAACTAGTACTTCATTTCACCTTGATTCCATTCTCATGAAATCCCACTGAGCATATGTTTGCAGTGAGACGCTCTTGCGTTCCTCCCCCACTCTACGGACTCAGAAACTATCACACATACACAGACGCACACATAAAGACATTGCCCTGACCCGATCCGACGCCTCCGTTGCTTTGAACCGCCAGCCTGACAAGCGGGTCTGTGAACGGTGCCGTAATGGAACTGGACCGGATGGCTGCTTGCCGGAGCTGGATTAACTTCCCCTGTTGCAAGTCTTGTCTATGGTGTATTATGTGTATCTGTTTTTCTCACCACTTTCCACATGTTATGCTGTATTATTCTTCTTAATCTATTTTGTTACACTGTACTTGTGTATGTGTAATGACAATAAATTGAATCCAAATCCAAACATGCCCAAGATACATCTATTTAACGTCTTTGTGTAATTTCCAAAATATGTCCACTGAGGAGCCAGAATGACGTCCAAGTGATATACATATAAAACGCCCAAAAGACGTCCAAGGGTCCTAGTCCAGCAGATGTACAAAAGTGGGTTTAAACTAACAGACTTTATATGAATGTTTACCTATACTTATTAAATAGCTGCTAAATACGTCCTGCTAAGTAGCCAAAAAAAACAATAAAAAACTTTAAATAACAACAATATCACTGTGTCACACGAAGATTCAACCTTAATACCATACCAGGAAACATGCAACATAAGGGGGACATTCACATCATGTCTAGTGCCAAAGCCTTGTTAAAGTCAGGGTTTGCATGCCTATTTTAGTGAATTTATTAAATATTCACTATGGTGCATTTGCAGGTAAGGTAACTAAACAGAGAAGCTTTGAGTGGTGTCTCTTTTAGGGCATTCATAATACCGCTGTCCCAGTTTCTCATGAAGAATGTCCTGCACAGTGCTCGATTCAGTTTTACAGATCTTGGGAAGCATCTTCGTACATATTTTTTTCCAAAACAAAGACCTACTTTGGAAGCTTTCCTCTTAATATCCTTTTTCGTGTATGGTAGGAGAAATATACAACAGAGCTTTGCAGGAATTCAAGACCATGAAAGGCAAATTTTTGGATGTCCGATCATAGACTTTTCAATGTATGTATGACAGCTTTCTGCATACTAAATATAAATGTATATTGTTTATGACCATGTTTTTTCAACAATTAAACAATATGACCTATAAGAAGACTTTTTAAACAATTACATGTTTTGGAAAAGATGGATTGTTCTATCCCTACTGGCTTGATCTTAAAAGGGCAGTTCTCCCATAAAAAAATTCTGGTAATTATGTACTCAACCTTGAGTAAATTTCTTTGTTCTAAAAAATGCAGAGAAAGATATCTTGAACAATGTTTTTAAACAAACAGTTCTTGGCCGCCATTAACTTCCATAGTATGTGATTGGTGGATTTGAATGTTAACTGTCCTATCAGTGGATATGAGGGTATATATGTATCTTAGGGTAAAGTGTCACTAGTCCCGCCCTTTGGTTCGGTTTTACATCCGGTCTCCCGGCAGGTACGTAGTGGTGTGGACTATGTCATTGATAGCATGTGGTAGCTCATGTAAGCGTTTCTTTGTAGAACTGCACGTAGGAGAAACCTTGTGGCTGAGTTTATGTTGGCCTTGCCCCTCTATAGGTCAGTGGAATGACTTTGTAGTGTTTTGATGTAAAACTATGCTTGTGGTGACACTATACAGGATCTGTTGTTTACAGTCTGAAGCTTGAGTGAGCTTGAGTCGAGCTTGTGTGTCTGTCAATATTACGGATGTTTTGGAGCTGGCTGTGTACACAGTCTCCCAATAAACGGAACTAGTTTTCTCCGCACATTTGTGTGATTACCTGATCGGCTGGGTTACGAAATCTGATGTGTATGGTACCTGGGCACCATCACCCGAGTGCTGTGATGTGTTTGTGTGTTTGCGCGTGAGCACACACACAAACGTGGGCGTGTGCGTGGCCTTTTGTGCCCTTGGCCCCTGCGGTCATGCCTCGGCTCGTGTCCCCTTTTGGTTGGTTTACAAGTGTCTGTTGGCCCAGGTTGTTTACTGCTGTACTTCTTTTTTTCTTCTTTTTTTCAAGTGATTGATATTGTGTCAGAATCTTCTAAATAAAAGTGTATATTTCTACGTTCACGTCTCTTCACGAATACTTTCTCGTCCCTGGCGAGTATCCAGGGTGGCGTAGTCCCTCTCTATTCAGTGGTAAATTGGTGTCAGGTCACATAAGCAAATGTTCACTGGCCAAACTTCTGTTGATTCGTTTTTTAACGCACTTTAATGACGTTGCTGTCGGCCGGCTTATGTCACTAAATAAGCCCTTTAGCAGGTGCGAATGCAATCGTGGAAAGAGCCTAAGGGAAAACTTGTTCACGAACACCTTCTTCACTCGTTCCGGGACTCTGTTTCTGAACTGATCTTGTCGGAAAGTGCCTAATGGCATCGCTGCGAAGAACCTTTTAAGCACGTTTATACGTTTAAATGTAGTCAAAAGTGCTTCTTCTGTGTCCCATTTTTTGCTTTCCTACAAACTTCAAAATACCTGAAGGTGAGTAAATGAAGACAAAATGTTAATTTTGATCAGGTGAAACGTGATAATACACATTGATCAAACAAAGGCATTCAGTTTATAAATACTTCAAACTATTCAGTGACTATTTCTATGTCAAAATGTTCTTGTTCAACATTTGTTTTAGTAGAAAGACACACACTAGAATGGTAGTTCCTGCAGCACACTAAAGAATTCTACCAATTTTATTGCTGTTTTATTGTTTTAAATAATTTGCAATTTAAAGATACGTTTTATCCTTTCTGTCAAACATTTTATGTAAAGCACTTTGAATTGCACTTGTGTATGAAATGTGCTATATAAATAAACTTGCCTTGCCTAAAGGTGTCATATGGCGGGAATACGTGTTTTTTTGTGTCTTTCGTGAGTTATAAGTTGCCCATGCATGTATTAGAAATGTAAATTTCCAGAAATTAAAGTGTCGGGAAAAAAGATGCATTCTATCTAAAAGCGAATGCGAACCCAGACCTGCCTGAAACGCCTTGTGTAACCACATCCCCGCGAATCTACATCATTTCGTAGTATGACTTGACTAAGACCGCCCAAATCTATATGCAAGTAAGGTGGGGGTACTTGTACATCTCATTGTATCGTCGCAGCCACGTCGTGGAGACGCTGTGTATTTCATTGCAAAAAGAACCCTATTTGTTGGCCCTTCCAAAGGATGACACAACTAAAAACGAATGGTTACATTTCATTTACAATATTGTTCCAGAATTTCGCAAGGACACTCTGGCGCTTCAGATTGTGAGCTGTGCACAGTTCCTACCTGTTTCAAGCGCTCCACCAAGAGCCCTTGAGAGAGAGAGTTCTGCCGACGGAAGTCCAAAATGCATGAGCGTCCCGTGATTCAAGGAGCCTTCAGATAGTTCCTGGAAGTTATGTTTTCTCTTTAAATGCTCTTTAAATTCTTTGATTTTTGTATTTATTAAATGGCTTTTATCTTTAAATGGGTTAAAAGTTTCCCTCAGTTGGTCTGTTTAGTCGCAGCTCCATGCCTAACTACTAACTTTCGGGAAGCATAACTGTTCCATTGGAGTCCACAGAGTTGACGTGACTCTCTCTCTCAATTGCTCTGGCTCCACCATAATCCCCTACCAAAGAAACCCAAAATCACGCGACTGAATTACTACAGACCCGACGCTCTCACATCTGTGGTCATGAATTCGAGAGACCGGTAATGGCCTATCTGAAGGACATCACAGAACCCTTACTGGACCCCCTGCGGTTTGCCTACATCTGGATAGACCAGGGACTCATGTGAGGATCCTGTTTGTTGACTTCAGCTGCGCTTTCAACATCATCATCCTATCACTGCTCCATACAAAGTTAAACCAGCTATCTGTTCCTGGCTCTATCTGTCAGTGGATCACCAGCTTTCTGACAGACAGGTAACATTTAGTGAGAATGGTGAAACTCACATCCAGCATCCGCATAATCAGCACTGGTGCCCCCCAGGGGTGCCTTCTCTCCCCACTGCTCTTCTCCCTGTACACCAGTGACTGCACTGCCAAGACCCTTCTGTCAGACTTCTGAAGTTCGCTCACGACACCACACTCATTGGCCTCATCCAGGATGGTGATGAGCCTGCGTACAGACAGGAGGTTGAGCAGCTGGCTGTCTGGTGCAGTCATAACAACTTGGAGTTAAACACGATTAAAACAGTGGAGAGGATTGTGGACTTCAGGAGAAACTCCCCTGCACTCCCCTTTCTCACCATCATGAATAGCACTGTGGTAGCAGTGGAGTCATTCAGGTTCCTGAGTACCACCATCTCTCAGGACCTGAAGTTGGACAATCACATTGGCTCCATTGCTTAAAAAAACCAGCAGAGATTGTACTTCTTACATCAGCTGAAGAAGTTCTACCCACCACAAACTCTGTTAAAACAGTTTTACTCAGCAGTCATAGACTCTGTCCTCTGCACATCCTTCCTCTCTGGTTTGGCTCAGCCACAAAGTCAGACATCAGAAGACTACAGAGGAAGGTTCGGACTGCTGAGAAGATCATTGGTGCTCCCCTGCCCATCCTCCAAGAACTGAATACTTCCAGAGTGAGTTAAAGGATTCAGAAAATCACCCTGGACCTCTCACATCCATGCCATCATCTCTTCACAATGCTGCTGTCCGGTCGGCACTACAGAGCACTGAGCACCAAAACATCCAGACACAAAAAGGGCTTCTTCCCTCAGGCCATCTACCTCTTGAACAGTGAAATGTTTATTACCCACCGTGCAATTAATAACTGCAATAATAATTATATCCTCCAGATAATACACTGACTATTTTTATACAACTTTTTCTGTCAATTATATGTCATTCTGCTGTATATAGCACATACCTTGTGCAACAATAGTATATTCTTACTTTTAACTTGTACATGTTTACATAAACACATAGCTTCACTCTCTTTATCTTATGTTAAATGTATGACACCATCTTGTTCATGCTTTTTCTAGTCTTGAGCATGTGCTCTCCTATTTTGTGTCTTGACCCCGTCCCCTCGTTTCCCCATTCATTATCTTGTTATTGATTCATGCCCCTCACATTATATCTGCTCCATATATATTGCTCTAAGTTGTGTCCCAAATGACCTACTATACACTATGCACTTAAACGATGCACCATGCACTCAACTAGAAGGGTATTATCGTCCCAAATTGACTACTAAACGGTTTTATAGTAAGCGAAAGTATATCGTTCCCCAGATGAGCGTAAATGACGTCAATCGCACGGCAAAATACGTGTAAATAAAAATGAATTTCTGCATTGTAAATTATCATTATCTGATAGCCCCACCTCCCTTCCGCTAGGTAAGCGAAACTGCGACCGTTGACTGCGTGTGTCCACAGTTCCACACTTCATATTTTCAGTTAAAAAAGTGCATCATCCGAGTACTTAAAGTTCACTTCTTTTTTTTAAATGTGAACGCACTACTCACGCTACTTATAGACTACTCCAACAAAGCTGCGTCCCAAATCACGCACTTATGCCCTATTCTACGCCATTTTGTAGTATACATAGTATGAGTAGTGCGTTCACATTGAAAATCCTCAAAAAGTGCACTGCAAGTACCTGAATGAAAAACGTAGTTTTTAAAAAGCATTCAGAAACATTTAATTTTCTGCAACAAACATTTTAACATGATTGACAGGTTGGTCTGTATATTTGAACCTTGAGCCAGATCCCTTGTCCCCAATGCATAAAACGAACCTTTAAGCCAGATGAAATGTGGCATATAAAATTAGCTTAAAAAGATACTGGTGTCTGCCATGCTTAATTTATGGCTTTATTCAGGGATCATCAGTGTCTCATGGTGGGGTATGCAATGATGGAGTGTGTAATTATATTTAGTCCCACAAGGATATTAAGCATAGGCAAGGGAAAGATGAAATTAATTAGAACTCTCATCCACAAAGTTAAGACTATTATTTAGTACTGCAATTTCAATACATAGCACAAAGGGTATGGAAATAGATTATTGTATATGATTGTATTACATCTAATAGAAGCTTAATATAAACAAAATAAGATACACAGTCTAATTACTGAATTCATAGTTTTGAATAGACCTACAAACAATAGAGGAAAACACACACCTGTGGTTGATTAACAGTCGTATGATCAGGGATGTGGTTTATACATCACTGTTGTGTAAACGTGTATTATTCATACTGAAAGACAGCAATAGTCTCTGAGATATTACAGCAGTGATCCAACCTATACAGGAATCAAACATGATTCTTTCTTGCCGTAAATCTAAAACTCTTACATGAAATATGAAGCCTTTCATAGCCTTTAAAAGTATAGAAAGAAAGATTCATTTATAATCATGTGGAAACAGTAAAACAGCAGTTGATCCTTTTTAAAATTGTAATTGTATTTAAATAAGTATTTTTTAATTTTGAGTTTTAAACATAATTTATTACCCCACTGATTTTACTCTCTAAAGGATCATCAGTGAATCTATTGAAAGTTGTCAAGGGCTAGTTGGTGCAGTGATTAACAATGCAGCAGAATGACAATTTCAGTTCAATTAAAATGTTATCTTGCTGTATTATGAATACTTTTAATATTGTGATATTGGTATATCTGTCCAGACGGGTTAGCCTGCCTACAATGCGGATAGGTGGCAACCCTCCCACATCCCAGCAGAGGACAAGCGGCTTTGGAGATACAGCACTTGATTAAGTGGTGGTATTTCAAAGGGAAGACCACGAAAAGTTGTAAAACTTTTTAGTTGAAAATGTGTTTATCATGATGAAGAGTTTTTTTGTTACATTGATTAATTTGTTAAAATAAAAAAATCCTGATTGACACTGATTTGAAATAAAATGAAATGGTATATGTAACAGAAACTTGCCATGAAATCAGTGAGAAAACAATTAGATAAAAGTTCCCTTTTTTGGTTAAAACCTATACGCACCTTGGAATATAGGTGAACCTGCGTCTTCCAGTAAGGTTTGATTGTCCTTGCTGGCTTATACAAGAGCTTTTAAAACAATGCTAATTTTACAATAATTTACAAAATATTACCACTTGTAATAACTATAGCCCCAGTGTTTCCATTTTTGTATGAGACCAAGCCAGTCTGACTGGTGTGAAATACATTTTGGAAACGCGTTATTCATACATTATAAATTAATACATTTCAGTAGCTTTTATCAAAATTTTACTTAATTATATGATGCTTAACAGACAATGTAGATTCAAATAAGAAATGTATTGTGAGTAAGAAGCTTAAATCCAAATTGTATGTAAGCTTTACGGTCATTCTTATGGTCAATGATTTCAATGTACATTGATTACTGATCTGTCAAGCACTGTATTTATTTTTGTTAGTAACATGTAGAGTATCTTACTTAATTATATATAGTAGGCTCTTCCAAAATGTATGTCACTATAGGAACAAAGAAAATCTAACTACATAGCATAGATGTATAGATTTAAAATATTAATGTTATGCTAACTAAAAAACGAAATAAATCTTAAGAAATTTTTGATTTACATGAACAATAATTTTAAATGCCTTTGATTGAAAGCTTGGTTGAAAGCACTAAATCGCTTGGAAAAAAACGCTTAAAAAGATTTTTAGTTCTTCCGTTTACCTGATTTCAGAGTGCCTGAGATCAATCGAACAATGTGCTGAGTGAACTTGATCAACTGACGTTTGCATCGTCGCCGCCGGCTGCTCATTGTTCAGGTATTCTGAACTAGTTAAATGTTCAGTCGGGTTGAATTCCGTTCCATTTAATTTTGTACCAGGTTTAGCCTAGGTATGGACGTTGTCCAATGTAAGAGGGCTTCAGCGTAACCAACATCATCTTTGACTGAATAATTTTCTGCTCTCTCTTCTCGCTCTCTCTCTCTCTCTCTCTCTCTCTCTCTCTCTCTCTCTACTCTCTCTCCTGCGCGCGCACACTCATACTGTACGCTTTTGTCAATTGTTTTATTAAACAAAGTTTCACCTCTTCCAATAAACATCTAGGTTCGAACTATGACGATAACTTTTTTAACCATTTATAAAACGTTAAAAGTTACATTTGATTACGAGATTACGAAGAAGACACATTTTCTATAGAAACGCACTCCAACATATAATGTATTTTTGAAACAAAACGGTAACTTAAATAGCTTGAATGGTGCATTTAACAAGCGCCCTCTGTTGGTATAAGTAATAGAATGACTTTAGGCAAATACATCCCTGATAGCATGCATACATCTGGCTTACGTCTATTTGATGTCTGCATTTACATCTTACAGACATCTACAATACGTAGTTTGCTCATCTGCAATACGTCTCGGAGATGTCTGCTGTCAGACGTTATATAGACATCTTGAAGACGTCTGTAAGATGTTTATGATTTAGAATGGATGTAAATCTGCTCTTTCTAAGATCTTTAGCAGACGTATTACAGACATTCAAACGTCTCCGAGACGTATTGCAGATGAGCAAACTACGTATTGCAGATGTCTGTAAGATGTAAATGCAGACGTCAAATAGACGTAAGCCAGATGGATTGTGCTATTTGGGATCTAGGCCAGGGTTCCTCAAATCTGCAGAGTTTAGCTCCAGCCCTGATCAAACACACCTGAGCAAGCTAATCAAGCTGTTCAGTATCGCTAGAAAATCACAGGTGTGCAAGTTTGATCAGGGTTGGAGCTAAACTCTGCAGTGCTCCGGCCCTCCAGGGTAAGATTTGAGGAACCCTGATCTAGGCTATATCATTTCAGGGCAAATTATTTTAAGAGATTACTTTTCAAAATCAAAACATTGTTTTCTAAATTCTCCTTTTTTTTTAAACTTAAGAGAACATTGGGTACACTGCAAAAAATCTGGGTACTTCAGTTTAGCGAGCAATTCACACCATGAACTAGTTGTTATTAGGATGGGTCCGTGTACGGTCCGTGTATCATCTGATCATTTGATTATTCCATTCAATACAACAAACGGGAAAAGAAAAAAACCGTCGATATTTCGTTTTTCCGTTTTTCTGTAAATACAATTTTTTTAAAAAAACGATGGTTATCTTCTAATTTCATCTTAAAACGGGAAATCCAATAAATACATAAACCAAAACGAAATAACGACCCGAAATACTGTTTTTTCATTTTGGGTAATTTCCCATGGTCTTCTGCGCGCGAGCGCGACATCACGCTGTTCAGAAATGCGATCGATCAGTTATAATTTACAATGTCTTTAGCTGTACATGTTTCATATTCATGAAATGTTTATAATTCATGTGACATATCACAAGATGTCGGAAAAAGAGTCCATATGCTCTGTGGGGAACACTGCAACATTAATACGAACAGGCGTTACACAATTTTCTGTTGCCCGTGATATTTTGTGACCGCACTAGGCGCTGTTGTCACTGTCGACAATTCTCTACGCAAAGAGCGTAAATTCGTGCAGGAATTCGCTTTGTGCTCGTGCGCAGATTTTTAATCTTGCGCAATAACGCGCTTTGTTCTCGTGCACGTTACTGTGAGCGGGCTTTTCGGAAAGTCTGTTAAGAGTTCTGACGTGACGTGAGAGGCTGAACACGCCGATTGAACTGTACAAAGCAGGTTCATTTAATTCGTTTGGAATTATTGTGATTGCCATGGTAATTGTTTTATAGCCAATATTTAGGTGTGTGTATGTGTAGATATATATATACACACACATATATATATTCACTTTTACCCTAAGAGAACAGCAATCACGACAATTCTAAACATTGTCCATTTAAGAAACATGAACATGAATGAGCTTTGTGTTATACATACATACATTATAGTCCATAAAATGTACATAAGAGCATAATATTATAAAATGATATGTTTATAATGTACAGAGTAACCTAGTCCTTCAGTCCTTCATATCTCACGTTGCACGGTAACAGGCTAAAATAATCTGTTACCTTCCCCTGTTTTACACAGAATAGCCTTATTGGTCTTCATATTCACTCTTTTGACATAAAATGCCTTCTGTGTCTTATCCTGAAAAGCATTTAGCTGTGATGAGAAAAGTGACTGTGGTACCGCACCATATCTCACGATGCACGTAACTTGGACTTTGATTTTAAGTATATTTAAGTGCATTTTCGGGTTTTATTAACTTAATAAACTTTATTTTTCAAAACAGCAAATAATTATAAAAAAACTATCATTTTAGATGAATACTTAATACAATTTTTACCCAAGCACTTGGTTTTTTTTTTGGCTGCATCCTTCTCCCCACAATAGTGGCAAAGCTCACTGAGGTCATCTGGACACCAACAAAACAATACAACTCAGTAATGGGCTTTATCTGTTAATCATTGAAATAATATGATATTGTGAAAATGACAGAAGTACACCAATAATACTTGTCTCGTTTAGAAGTGTCATCGCCACCTAGCTTCTGTACTCTTCAACCGCAGAGTGGTCATTCAAAAATTGAAAAGGCTCTTCAGCAAGTATTTTAAAAAAGTGAACTATGCTTTATTGTAGTAAAATTGTAATAGCGATCGATGCTTTGGAAGATTTAAAACAACTTAAACACAAATACCATGGTTTACAGTTATTCAATTCAATTCAAGTTTATTTATATAGCGCTTTTCACAATGTGTATTGTTTCAAAGCAGCTTTACAGGGCAAACAGGAAAAACAGAAAAGGTCAAACACAGCACAGTGCATTGTATTTATACAACGAGTAAGATCATACTAATAAATAATATATAATTTCTAAATAAATAAATAAATGCAGTCTCCCGGTGAGCAGGCCAACACTGCCCTGCTGTGGCGAGGAACCCAAACTCCAATGATTGATTAATGGAGAAAAAACCTCGGGAGAAACCAGGCTCAACCGGGAGGGCCAGATCCCCTCTGACGTGTCATAGCTGCACTCAAACTGCTGACATGTGATTTAAGTTACGCATTTAATACCAAATATTGTAACTTCAGCATTAATGAGACAAATAGTCCGTTTTTGCTCTTGGTTGGGGGTGTATTGGTCTGAGCTGGGACGGTCCGATGGTCATATTTCAGTTACTGTAGTAAGAATATATTTATAGTGGGGATAATGAATATTTGAAAAGCCTTTAGCCATACCCACTAGTGTACTTTTCTCTCAGGTGCTAATTAAGGTTACCTACCAATGATACGAAAGTTGTTAGCTATTCTTTATAAAGTGTAACGCTGCTGTTTATCAGCATCTTTGGGATATTCCCCTTTTAAAAGAAAGTTCTTCTGCTCCAGCTGCATGTTACCATCCATTTTGCACAGATATAATATCAGGTGCCGATCACGTTGATCTGCTTTCCAGTGTGTGCAAACTAGCTATCGGAGACCCCAAGTGATTGGCATGATATGGGGAGATGGGAAGAATATAAAAAATAAAATAAATAAGACATGTGATTAAATCATCACAAATTAATACTTTATACATTCAAATGTTACATTACTAAAAATAAAATACTGTAATAATTTAGTAATGTAACATTTGAAGGTATAAAGTATTAATTTTGTGATGATTTAATCACATGTCGCAGCCAATAACGGTATGACTTTAGTGGCGCCAAATTTTGGGCCATAGCCAGCAATGAGGTAAGAGAGGTCCAGATACTTTTTTAATGCTCATAAAAAAATACAAAACATACATTAAACGGTTTTCAAGTGCATATACAACATACTGTCATACACTACATCGAAAACATCTTTAACAATAAATTATTATCAATTACAAAGAAGTTAACGTTAACAATAAGCCTATTCTGTGTAAAACAGGGGATGGTAACGGATTTTTTTAGGCCTGTTACCGTGCATCGTGAAATATGGTGACCTGCTGCACCACAGTCACTGTTCTCATCACATCTAAATGCTTTTCAGGATAAGACACAGAAGGCATTAGATGTCAAAAGAGTGAATATGGAGAACAATAAGGCTATTCTGTGTAAAACAGAAGGCCTTGCAGTTGTCCAACCTTGAGATCACCAGGGCCTGGACAAGGAGTTGTGCCGCATGCTCCGTGAGATAAGGTCTCACCTTTCTAATGTTGAATAAGGCGTATCGGCATGACCGTGTTGTCTTTGCAATGTGATCATTGAAGAACAGCTGTTCATCAAATATGACTCAGAGGTTCCTGGCTGTTACCGTGCATCATGAGATATGGTGACCTGCTGTACCACAGTCAATGTTCTCATCACAGCTAAATGCACTTCAGGATAAGACACAGAAGGCATTTTATGTCAAAAGAGTGAATATGAAGAACAATAAGGCTATTCTGTGTAAAACAGGGGAAGGTAACAGATTATTTTAGCCTGTTACCGTGCAACGTGAGATATGAAGGACTGAAGGACTAGGTTACTCTGTACATTATAAACATATCATTTTATAATATTATGCTCTTATGTACATTTTATGGACTATAATGTATGTATGTATAACACAAAGCTCATTCATGTTCATGTTTCTTAAATGGACAATGTTTAGAATTGTCGTGATTGCTGTTCTCTTAGGGTAAAAGTGAATATATATATGTGTGTGTATATATATATCTACACATACACACACCTAAATATTGGCTATAAAACAATTACCATGGCAATCACAATAATTCCAAACGAATTAAATGAACCTGCTTTGTACAGTTCAATCGGCGTGTTCAGCCTCTCACGTCACGTCAGAACTCTTAACAGACTTTCCGAAAAGCCCGCTCACAGTAACGTGCACGAGAACAAAGCGCGTTATTGCGCAAGAATAAAAATCTGCGCACGAGCACAAAGCGAATTCCTGCACGAATTTACGCTCTTTGCGTAGAGAATTGTCGACAGTGACAACAGCGCCTAGTGCGGTCACAAAATATCACGGGCAACAGAAAATTGTGTAACGCCTCTTCATATTAATGTTGCAGTGTTCCCCACAGAGCATATGGACTCTTTTTCCGACATCTCGTGATATGTCACATGAATTATAAACATTTCATGAATATGAAACATGTACAGCTAAAGACATTGTAAATTATAACTGATCGATCGCATTTCTGAACAGCGTGATGTCGCGCTCACATGACGCGCATGCGCAAAGCGTTCGCGCGCAGAAGTAATGGGAAATTACCCAAAATGAAAAAACAGTATTTCGGGTCGTTATTTCGTTTTGGTTTATGTATTTATTGGATTTCCCGTTTTAAGATGAAATTAGAAGATAACCATCGTTTTTTTAAAAAAAATTGTATTTACAGAAAAACGGAAAAACGAAATATCGACGTTTTTTTTCTTTTCCCGTTTGTTGTATTGAATGGAATAATCAAATGATCAGATGATACACGGACCGTGTACGTTTTATTCATTTGATATCCTATTTGAAATAAATTATCGGAAACTGACAGGTCCGTGTACGTTTTATTCATTTGATATCCTATTTGAAATAAATTATCGGAAACTGAAAGATGAGTCGTTTTTTGTTTTTTTGTTTAGTTCACCAAACGAAAAATAACATTTCGGCCCGATTTTTCATTTTTCGTTTGCCGTTTAAAAAACGGATTTTGGACTCAATATGGGATTCGTATATGTGGGCGGTTCATTAACGCCCCTTTCACCCGATTGGTCAAATCGCTCACCATTCTGTACGGACTTGATTCTACACAGCAGATTAAGAGTCTGTACGAGTGCGACATTGACAAGTGTTTGCACTTTAATATATGTTCACTTGAACCACCAGACAGCCTCGCACATCTTAGGCCCGCTAGGTTAAGAGGGACGCGCACACTGGACTTTCTCTTGTTTGCTGTGCACCCTATCACACAGCAGTTTTAGATTTTGTTCTGTTTTTTGTTATAAATCAGAAATAGCAAGGAGCCCTTTTTAGGGGGGCTTTAGCCCCCCTAGACTTCTGCCCAGCCCTGCTAAAAAATTATTAGATTAATTAATTTGTAATCGCTTCAGTCTCCTTTAAAAGCTAATTTGAAACGGCGGCGCGATGCGTCAAGTTTCGGCTCCTCCCCTGATCTAAGTCTGAATGGATTCAGCGCGTTATTCAATCCGCAGGGGCGCCGAGCAGAGCGAACATCAGAGAGTACAAGGTGTGTGTGTGTGTGTGTGTGCGCGTGTGTGTGTGTGTGTGTGCGTGCGTGCGTGCGTGCGTGCATTTATTGATAGATTGATATGATATGACATCTACATCGGTGCAGTTATTTTAATTGCAGTTTACATAATGCTACTGGACCAATATACGGTTCGGTTTCTCATCCAATACCTGTACGTCTTCACTGCGTTCACTTTCAGCCCTTATCACAGTTTGATAGTTGTTTTTTCTTCCAACAAAAGTGAAGCGATTAACACCCATGAAAACATACTTTAGGAAACGATCATGATTTATTTTAATTTACTTTTTAATATTTAAAACATATTAAGGTGTATCTCGGCATTACATTATGCAGCCATGCACAGAATTTTTTATATACACGCATCATTGTCTGAAAGCAACAAATGGCACAGAGAGAGAAACATCATGTGGAGTTATTTTGTTATGTTTTATTAATATTTTTTTGTATCAAGTAATAATGAATCATTAGTGTATCATGATACATTAGAGTAAGAGTAGAGTAAAGGGATTTGTGTTTTATTTTAAGTAATTGATTTATAGAAGTGGCAAATTGATAATTCATGTTGTTACTTTAAATGAAACCTGTGTACTTGTGTTTGTACAGTGAATAATGAATCAGGAAGTCTTCATTGAAAAAAAAATACATTCCCAACTCAAATTTTCTAGTGACTGGTCACATCTAAATGTTTCACATTTTTTTACAGTGTTGTATATGGCTCAGTCAGTACTCCTGCTCCCATATATGAAATACAGGGAATACAATGAAATAGTAGATAGCAATAAAGTTAGTAGTATTCAACCCCTTTTTTTTAATCATACCCTTATTGGGGGCTCAGCCCCCCTAAAATGAAAATCCTAGAATCGCCCCTGGCAAGGAGGCATTTTCCCGCAATAGAAAGTCGGTTGGATTGTTCCCCGGTGTGGGCGTGGCCTAAATGCGCTCTCTCTTTATGCGCTAGCTCAAGTTCAAAGTCTACTCCTGATTCAAGTTGGGCCAATTTTCACTTATTTTAATGTTCCTTGTTATAAAAAAATTGGATGAATAGGCTCTATATCACAAACTTGGATACATATCATTTAGATCAAACTCCAAAAATTCCACGACGACCATAATTCTTAATGCTGTCCACAAGAGGGGGTGTCAGTCTCTTTCAATCTACTTGATCCACTCTCCGTACAGATAAAGTATCACATATATCTATAAATTTAATCTGCACTGCCATGAATATGTCGTAGCTGTATGTCTGAGAACGAACAACACACATAAGGAACATCAATGAATCTGCACAGTTGGGAGCCTGCATGCAGATGTGGATGTCAGTTTGTAAAACACAAAATGTAATTCTGCAAAAACGTTTATTTTATTCTCACAACATCACATGTAACCAAACGAAATGTGAACTGAAATGTTTTAGAAATTTGAGTCAATTTATCACAAATAATTTTCTTTCAACAGCAACAATTTTATAGTGCAAGTTTATGAACATTGCTAAACTTAAAACAGCATTCTGTAATGATGATTGGGAACATTCTTTAAGGAGAAATAGTTCACGCCGTCTATAAAAACATGTGAAGGGGTGGATTCCTTAGCTCTAACTATATATATTCAATTACATCCTTTTGTGTAGTTATGATAAATAAATAAATTATTGATCAGTTATATTCCAACAATAAATAATTCAATCAATATTCTTCAGCCCAATAATTATTGTGATCTGAGTAAATTATATGTACAGTATGCATGTATGTAAATATATAGTTCTATCATTTTGGTTTTGTAACAATTTCTGAATAAGCTCACGCCCATTGAGAATGAGAAACCCATTTATAAAGCAGAGTAACAGTGAGGAAAATAAGTATTTGAACACCCTGCTATTTTCCATGTTCTCCATCTTAGAAATCATGGAGGGGTCTGAAATTGTCATCGTAGGTGCATGTCCACTGTGAGAGACATAATCTAAAAAAAATCCAGAAATCACAATGTATGATTTTCTAACTATTAATTTGTATGATACAGCTGCAAATAAGTATTTGAACACCTGTCTATCAGCTAGAATTCTGACCCTCAAAGACCTGTTAGTCTGCCTTTAAAATGTCTACCTCCACTCCATTTATTATCCTAAATTAGATGCATCTGTTTGAGGTCGTTAGCTGCATAAAGACACCTGTCCACCCCATACAATCAGTAAGAATCCAACTACTAACATGGCCAAGACCAAAGAGCTGTCAAAAGACACTAGAGACAAAATTGTACACCTTCACAAGGCTGGAAAGGGCTACGGGGAAATTGCCAAGCAGCTTGGTGAAAAAAAGTCCACTGTTGGAGCAATTATTAGAAAATGGAATAAGCTAAACATGACTGTCAATCTGCCTCGGACTGGGGCTCCATGCAAGATCTCACCTCGTGGGGGCTCAATGATCCTAAGAAAGGTGAGAAATCAGCCCAGAACTACACGGGAGGAGCTGGTCAATGACCTGAAAAGAGCTGGGACCACCGTTTCCAAGGTTACTGTTGGTAATACACTAAGACGTCATGGTTTGAAATCATGCATAGCACGGAAGGTTCCCCTGCTTAAACCAGCACATGTCCAGGCCCGTCTTAAGTTTGCCAATGACCATTTGGATGATCCAGAGGAGTCATGGGAGAAAGTCATGTGGTCAGAGGAGACCAAAATAGAACTTTTTGGTCATAATTCCACTAAACGTGTTTGGAGGAAGAAGAATGATGAGTACCATCCCAAGAACACCATCCCTTCTGTGAAGCAGGGGGGTGGTAGCATCATGCTTTGGGGGTGTTTTTCTGCACATGGGACAGGGCGACTGCACTGTATTAAGGAGAGGATGACCGGGGCCATGTATTGCGAGATTTTGGGGAACAACCTCCTTCCCTCAGTTAGAGCATTGAAGATGGGTCGAGGCTGGGTCTTCCAACATGACAATGACCCGAAGCACACAGCTAGGATAACCGAGGAGTGGCTCTGTAAGAAGCACATCAAGGTTCTGGCGTGGCCTAGCCAGTCTCCAGACCTAAACCAATAGAGAATCTTTGGAGGGAGCTCAAACTCCGTGTTTCTCAGCGACAGGCTAGAAACCTGACTGATCTAGAGATCTGTGTGGAGGAGTGGGCCAAAATCCCTCCTGCAGTGTGTGCAAATCTGCTGAAAAACTACAGGAAACGTTTGACCTCTGTAATTGCAAACAAAGGCTACTGTACCAAATATTAACGTTGATTTTCTCAGGTGTTCAAATACTTATTTGCAGCTGTATCATACAAATAAATAGTTAAAAAATCATACATTGTGATTTCTGGATTTTTTTTAGATTATGTCTCTCACAGTGGACATGCACCTACGATGACAATTTCAGACCACTCCATGATTTCTAAGTGGGAGAACATGGAAAATAGCAGGGTGTTCAAATACTTATTTTCCTCACTGTTACTCTGCTTTATAAATGGGTTTCTCATTCTCAATGGGCGTGAGCTTATTCAGAAATTGTTACAAAACCAAAATGATAGAATGATATTTACATCAACATTTAGTCATTTAGCAGACGCTTTTATCCAAAGAGATTTACAGAGAGTTCAGGGAGCAATAAGCGATATGTCAAACAGGAGCAATCAAACAATAGGTACTGATACAAATAAGCCAAAGATAATTTGGATAATATCTACAGTACACATGGATGTCCAATTCACAGGATATCTTCAATACTGTATGACAACAGAAGCCCTAGTTTAGGCACAACACGGTTAGCATATCTATAAATCTGGTCTTCTACAAGTAGTCATTCCACCACCAAACACACACACACACACACACACACACACTGCTCCCTCAAGCTTAATCTCAAACATTTCCAAAACATAGTGATATGTACATTCTCACAACCAGATAAAGCTCTTATTTTAAACTGGAAACAAAGAGTCGATGCCTAAACTAAAAACTAAAACAAAAGACAATGGCTAAAACTATTGTTAATCATACATACAGTGAGGGAAATAATTATTTGATCCCCTGATGATTTAAGTTTGCCTGTGTAGCGATTTTAGCTGCATGTTAAATTAAGGATGAGTTTACTCAACAAATAAGATTCTCCACCAGATCTATCAAGATCAAACATATATGAAATGAGTTATTTAAAACGTCAATTTCAGTCAAGGAATTAGTTTAGCTCAAAGGAAAATATGTATAATAATCGTCATTACACATACATATTTTACAATTCTGATTAGCAATATAGTGATAAAAATCCTATATGTATTCGTCCAGCAAATGCATCAATGTTTTATACACTAACGTTATCTCATTACTATAAGTAACGTGACTTTACCAAACAGAATTAAGAGCAGTGGTAGCATAGATCGAAACACAGCTTAAGTGACAAAGTTTGTAAGCCTGAACACAGAGAACTCATCAGAAATGCCTTTATGGGTTTTTATTAAACTCTACTCTACATGGTAAACAAAATGACGACCAACAAATACATGAAACATAAACACGCTATGGAAGCGCAGAGAGAGAGCGAGTGAGTGAGAGAGTGAGAGAGAGAGAGAGATGGCCGCGAGGCAGGTAAAACATGTCTGAAAACCAATAGAATCATCTTTAACAAAGAGGCACGCTCTTAACGCAGCTACTCTGTATTTAGAAACGGATACTTGCAATCTCCATCTTGGACCAATATCCGTATTCGTGTGGATGGAAATCTTGAATGGTTTCAGAATGCAGTCCTGTTGAAACGCTGAGTTTAGGTCCTGAGTCCGGAGTTCCATGGCTTAATCAGGGACCCCAGAGGGGGGCCCCAAGCGGGGGTGTCCGTTAGATTGTCCTCTTTCTTTTCCCTTCCAATTCCTAAATCAAGAGACGCCCCGAAGTGGATCGGTGATGGTGTTTTAAATGCATACCTGCCCTGGATCCGTGGGCCAAAGAGAGGTCCTTTCTCATGGCGCCTCATTTGCATGGCTCTGACAGTATGGTCAGTTAGCATTTAATACCTAAACTTAGTTATGGACAAAGTATGATGCATGCTATGTTTTTATAACATAGCTCATCATATAGGGAATTCAGAGATGTGTAGTTACATATGAAACATGCAAGTCTGAGCTGTGAATCCTCCCAACGTATGAATACATCAAATGAACCCTAAATCAAAACTTGCATATCTAACAGTTACAGAGTATTTATAATGGCACGAGCGCCAACATATAACCAGACATTTAGATACATTTTTATGAAAGGACAGTTTAAGCACATAAGTTCCTATTTGTCAGAGAAGTTTCTCTGGTTAGCTCAGATGTTAAGTAGGAGGTGAGACAGAGACTTAAAAGCAATGCTTTGAAGCTACGGAGTCGTAAATGTCCTACAGAGAAACCAAATGGTATTCACTCTATCGGTGCGAGTTCCAAACGCAAACCCAGACTCATGGAGCCATACTTGCTTTGATCTTTAGATGATGGTATCTAGAAACCGGGACAAAAGGGAGTCAGGGGTTGAATGGCTTTTTTTCACACTGATCCAGTCACTACACCTGCTTACAAAGAAATGAAGGGTCCATCATTTTTATGGTAGGTTTATTTTAACTGATAGAGACAGAATATCAACAACAAAAAATCTGGGGAAAATGTTATATAAAGGTTATAAATTGATTTGCATTTCAGTCGGTGAGATAAGAATTTGATCCCCAAGCAAAACATTACTTTGTACTTGGTGGAGAAACCCTTGTTGGCAAGCACAGAGGTCAGACATTTCTGATAGTTGGTCACCAGGTTTGAACATGTGTCAGGATATTATTGAGTCCACTCATCTGTCAATCTTTAAGGTTTCTTGGCTGTCGCTCAGTAAATTGTCATTTTAGCCTCCTTCACAGATTTTCTATAGGACTAGGGTCTAGAGACTGGCTAGGACATTTAATGTGCGTCTCCTTAAGCCACTCTTTGGTTGACCATAGTGGTGCAGAGGTTGAAATGGGAGATACAGATTCTGTTGGCAGGACTCTTTTATATACATAACAAGATGATTTAGGAGTACTGTCTTAAAGTGACAGGACTAATCTGTGGGCCATGTAGACCCATAACCAATCATTGGGACCAGAATTCTTGCTTGTTGGTAGGGGATCAAATATTTATTTCACTGACTGAAATGCAAATCAATTTATAACCTTTATTTCCACTGATATTTGGGTTGATTTTCAGGTTCTATCAGTTAAAATAAACCTAAATATTATAGATCCTGCATTTCTTTGTAAGCAGGCAAACTTACAAAATCAGTGTGGGGATCAAATAATTATTTCCCTCACTGTACATACATACATGCATACTGTACATATAATTTACTCAGATCACAATAATTATTGGGCTGAAGAATATTGATTGAATTATTTATTGTTGGAATATAACTGATCAATAATTTATTTATTTATCATAACTACACAAAAGGATGTAATTGAATATATATAGTTAGAGCTAAGGAATCCACCCCTTCACATGTTTTTATAGACGGCGTGAACTATTTCTCCTTAAAGAATGTTCCCAATCATCATTACAGAATGCTGTTTTAAGTTTAGCAATGTTCATAAACTTGCACTATAAAATTGTTGCTGTTGAAAGAAAATTATTTGTGATAAATTGACTCAAATTTCTAAAACATTTCAGTTCACATTTCGTTTGGTTACATGTGATGTTGTGAGAATAAAATAAACGTTTTTGCAGAATTACATTTTGTGTTTTACAAACTGACATCCACATCTGCATGCAGGCTCCCAACTGTGCAGATTCATTGATGTTCCTTATGTGTGTTGTTCGTTCTCAGACATACAGCTACGACATATTCATGGCAGTGCAGATTAAATTTATAGATATATGTGTTACTTTATCTGTGCGGAGAGTGGATCAAGTACATTGAAAGAGACTGACACCCCCTCTTGTGGACAGCATTAAGAATTATGGTCGTCGTGGAATTTTTGGAGTTTGATCTAAATGATATGTATCCAAGTTTGTGATATAGAGCCTATTCATCCAATTTTTTTATAACAAGGAACATTAAAATAAGTGAAAATTGGCCCAACTTGAATCAGGAGTAGACTTTGAACTTGAGCTAGCGCATAAAGAGAGAGCGCATTTAGGCCACGCCCACACCGGGGAACAATCCAACCGACTTTCTATTGCGGGAAAATGCCTCCTTGCCAGGGGCGATTCTAGGATTTTCATTTTAGGGGGGCTGAGCCCCCAATAAGGGTATGATTAAAAAAAAGGGGTTGAATACTACTAACTTTATTGCTATCTACTATTTCATTGTATTCCCTGTATTTCATATATGGGAGTAGGAGTACTGACTGAGCCATATACAACACTGTAAAAAAATGTGAAACATTTAGATGTGACCAGTCACTAGAAAATTTGAGTTGGGAATGTATTTTTTTTTTTCAATGAAGACTTCCTGATTCATTATTCACTGTACAAACACAAGTACACAGGTTTCATTTAAAGTAACAACATGAATTATCAATTTGCCACTTCTATAAATCAATTACTTAAAATAAAACACAAATCCCTTTACTCTACTCTTACTCTAATGTATCATGATACACTAATGATTCATTATTACTTGATACAAAAAAATATTAATAAAACAAAACAAAATAACTCCACATGATGTTTCTCTCTCTGTGCCATTTGTTGCTTTCAGACAATGATGCGTGTATATAAAAAATTCTGTGCATGGCTGCATAATGTAATGCCGAGATACACCTTAATATATTTTAAATATTAAAAAGTAAATTAAAATAAATCATGATCGTTTCCTAAAGTATGTTTTCATGGGTGTTAATCGCTTCACTTTTGTTGGAAGAAAAAACAACTATCAAACTGTGATAAGGGCTGAAAGTGAACGCAGTGAAGACGTACAGGTATTGGATGAGAAACCGAACCGTATATTGGTCCAGTAGCATTATGTAAACTGCAATTAAAATAACTGCACCGATGTAGATGTCATATCATATCAATCTATCAATAAATGCACACACGCACGCACGCACGCACGCACACACACACACACCTTGTACTCTCTGATGTTCGCTCTGCTCGGCGCCCCTGCGGATTGAATAACGCGCTGAATCCATTCAGACTTAGATCAGGGGAGGAGCCGAAACTTGACGCATCGCGCCGCCGTTTCAAATTAGCTTTTAAAGGAGACTGAAGCGATTACAAATTATTTAATCTAAAAAAATTTTAGCAGGGCTGGGCAGAAGTCTAGGGGGGCTAAAGCCCCCCTAAAAAGGGCCTAGTGACAACCCTGCTCCTTGCTATTTCTGATTTATAACAAAAAACAGAACAAAATCTAAAACTGCTGTGTGATAGGGTGTACAGCAAACAAGAGAAAGTCCAGTGTGCGCGTCCCTCTTAACCTAGCGGGCCTAAGATGTGCGAGGCTGTCTGGTGGTTCAAGTGAACATATATTAAAGTGCAAACACTTGTCAATGTCGCACTCGTACAGACTCTTAATCTGCTGTGTAGAATCAAGTCCGTACAGAATGGTGAGCGATTTGACCAATCGGGTGAAAGGGGCGTTAATGAACCGCCCACATATACGAATCCCATATTGAGTCCAAAATCCGTTTTTTAAACGGCAAACGAAAAATGAAAAATCGGGCCGAAATGTTATTTTTCGTTTGGTGAACTAAACAAAAAAACAAAAAACGACTCATCTTTCAGTTTCCGATAATTTATTTCAAATAGGATATCAAATGAATAAAACGTACACGGACCTTTCAGTTTCCGATAATTTATTTCAAATAGGATATCAAATGAATAAAACGTACACGGACCTTTCAGTTTCCGATAATTTATTTCAAATAGGATATCAAATGAATAAAACGTACACGGACCGTAGCGGCTTCCATATCCTAATATCCTATAATTTTACAGAAAAAAATATTTTACGGTATATTTCTGTTTTTCCTGTTTACAAAAATGTTTACAAAAATGTTTACAAGTCTTTTTTTGCCTTGATTCGTATGGTTTGAGACCATGCCGAGTTGTTAATGTTACAGATCCAGTGTGTATAAATACACTATCACAAAGGGAGCCATCAGGTTCGTTAAACTGGAACTAAGCACATTGGAAGAGGACCTCTCAGGTTTGGAGATTGACCTTCAGACAAAGAAAAAGAGCAACTATCAGTCAGCGAATCATATGGAAAATGTAAGATTTTACCGCTCTCCTCTGCTTACTTGAAAAAGGAGTTGCAGTCGAAGGAGTTCCTGAAAGCATGTTTCACCATGGTGACCTGTGTAATTTTTTCATATGGGTTTATAATACTCCTGATTTCCTTAACCTCGAAAGATTCCATGGGGGAAATAAGCAGATCAAATTCCTCTGACTTACACTTTTCATCAATGTTGAACACTGAACAAGAAGTGATGTTAAAAATAGTCCCAATATTATCTATATCTTCTAATGCATCACTATATTTCAGTTTTGCTGGCAAGAAAGTCCCAAATCTGACCAAATCCCCAGATTTTAGCTCTTCATTTTCTCCAACAGAATAAATCGTTTTACAAGTGTCTTTATTTAAAAGTTGCATGGCATCTATCAGCAGGAAGTAAAGAGATTTAAAAGGAAACTCATTTTGGTACATTGTGGTGTTCTTGCCTTTGCTGTTAAGCTTCATGTTGAATAATTCATGAAATGTTGAACTAGCATCTGCATAGCTCTTCAGTGCAGCCATGTGCTCCTGTTTGGCCCCTGGAAACCACGCTTCACATGTTGCATTATCTTGCCACATCAATTTAAAATTTGGACTGTTGTTCAGCTCTTGTTGCAGAAGACCTCCTGGTTTGGTTACTATCTGAAGCATCTTATCCCTGCAAAAGCTGTAATCCACAATTTCAGGAAACATGTCTAAATGTATCACCGCATTAGAAACCCGACCAACCGTCTGAAAGAAGAATCATATCACACAGAAAATATGAATCTCTGAACCCCTCAGTCTGATGAGTTTAAAAGTTATGATGTAATTATGTAAGAGCTTACACTGTACAAGAGGACAAAAAAATATGCAGGAAACCTCACACTTCCCATTGTCTCAACTGGTTTACGGCCACAGGTCTAAACATAATAGAGGGAGAGAACATAGATCAAAACAGCTTTGATAAAAACATGCTTTCCAAAAAATAAAACCTATTCATTTATTATTTAAATAACTCCCCATAACACGAAGAAAAACAAAACATCATGACTTTCAGAAAAAGGTTGTTCAAAAAGTCTGAACTCACCCTCTTGATTGTTTGAAGGGCTGATACACAGAATTCAAATGACCGGACAGCAAACGACTGAAGGGTGTTCCCTAATAACAAAGATTGTGGAGGAAGTCGTATCTGAAGCTACACTCTGCCTTTTCCTTCCTGTTTAAATCGGTTCAGGAGTCAGCAAAGCTAGCCAGGCATACCATGTGAGAGAAGCTACAGTTAATATATTTATGAAGACATAATGTGAAAGACCAGGAATGTTGTGTGTGAATAATAGGCAGATTCTTATTTTAAAGAAACACCGATATTTAGCATTTTATTGAAAGGCAGTGAAGTAAAAACAGAGACACATGAATCTGATATCTACTGTCATATAACTTTGTGCATTCCTCCAACTTCCTTCTAGAGGACTCTGAAAAAATAATTATGATGAATGACAATTTAACCAAAACACAAACCTATAAATAAAAAACTGAAAACAGTAGCAAATTACACAAACTAACACAAAAAATAATTCGTGAAATGAGGGCCCACATACACACAAATAAATAATCTACACCAGATTATACCAGAATAAAGTTTTTGAACTTTGTTGAATAAGAACAGCCCCCATGAAGACCACACAGACAGGTTATTTTTCCCAAATAATTGTATCTAATACTTTCCAATATTGTACAAATCTGC
Organism: Triplophysa tibetana; assembly: GCA_008369825.1. Taxonomy (NCBI): domain Eukaryota; kingdom Metazoa; phylum Chordata; class Actinopteri; order Cypriniformes; family Nemacheilidae; genus Triplophysa; species Triplophysa tibetana. The sequence goes on along the minus strand of CM017896.1, from coordinate 19,977,659 downwards.
CAACTGAAGGTCACTTTTGGCCACTACTGTATAAATCAGTGCATTTTAGTGCTGGTAAAATACAGATACATACAACATTCTATTTGTTTTTTTTCTGAGATTGACTGAACCATTATCTTGTTAGCTGAAAGGAAAATAGCACCTAGGCCATCAAACAGTTCCTCTGTTTGAATTCAACAAAATGGAATACAAAGACAACCCAATAAACAACTAAAATATTTATAAGAGTATTTATTACAAAAATGTATTGACAATTTAGTACAAACCACTTAATATATAAAAAAATCTGTAATTCAGCTATCAGCAGTTGGCTGATACTATACAATCTTTATGGTTGAATGAACTTGTGGCTTTCAAGTAAGAAGCTGTAGCTTCAGCAGCTACTTCCCTGTATAATGTTTAGGGTCTCAGAGGTCAAAATTAAATGAAGAGCGAAAATCTCTTTCCCATATTTTGTCTCTCTCCTCTTTTCTCTTTAGTTCGTTAATGTTGAGCTTTGATCCTCTCTCCTGTCTTATTCTTTTTTCTGTTGGTTTATGTTGCACTGCGTGAGGATCTCTAGCCTGAAAATGAGTGACTTTAGGCTGTGGGGTCCTTCCATACCCGAAGCCAGTTTGGTCCCTCTTAAGTACTGTACTGACTGGATTTTTGCGGCCGGAGTGAGAAGGTCCAAGACCGGAAGAGGGGTCCCATCCCAAGTGGAGCATCATTTTAAAACTGTTGCTGGTAGAGGGCAGGCAGTATTGCGGGGTGGTTGGGGGGCGGAGCTCACTGAATTGGTGCAGCGTGGACCTGTTGTGTGTTTGAGTGCTGTCGGTGTAATGCACAGCACATACACTACACCATTGAGAATGAATACTGTTGAAATGCACACAGAAATAAAGTGTTACATAAAGAAACATTATTTTTCTGTCTTGTGTCTAAAAAAAAATATTTGCTTTAAAACACTGAATTACTAATACTTTCAAATGATATAAAAATCACACAGCACTTCCCAATAATGATAACATTTATATTTAAATGTGTAAAGCTATTTTAGGTCAAACCTGTTTGTTCCATTTGCAATGGGGGAAGTCTCTGACACACCAAACTGCTCCAGCTCTCTCACCACGTCATGGTGACCTGCCTGCACGGCCAAATCCCGTGCATCCCTTCCCTGTATACCAAAACAGGAGACAAAGAGAGGAAATGTGACAAAATAAATGACAAAGTGACATTGTTACCAATGTCATAGCTAAATGGCATTGTTAGGGAACATACACAGCTATTATAAGTTGTATCCCTATAAATACCAGAGAATAAACATACAGATCAAATCGTCACATTAGAATTATTAGGTTCTTACTGACATTTTTCTCAGAATTGACTTATTCACATATTCTTATTCTCTGCAAACATATTTACAGTATGCCATGTTTTTTTATGTGTACATTTTGGGACTTTTTTAAGAAAATAAAAAGGTTCTATCTACAAAATCGAATTTTAATTTGATTCTATAAGGTTCTATCTGCGAGCCTATTACTTTTTAGTTCATTCAACATCCATCAGGGATTTAAGTTAACAGTTCATATTTTCTAAGTTTTAACAACTACGCTAAAGTTTAGAGTTAGTGGGACTTCAAAAAGTAGATTCAACCATAATCAAATATTTTAATGTGAAACGTACGCCATCAAGTGGCGGTTTAAATGTGACGTCATCGCTGAACGTCCACCACTCATGCTGCGCTTTTCCTCCACATTGATACCCAGACGATCGCACTCACAGGGTTGTTGGATTCGACAGTCCAAATACACACATTTTATTTTGAATTTCGGTGGCTACAAAAATATTCAAGTATTCAGCTGTTTAAATAATGTTGCTGACTATTTATAGTTGATATGCTACACTCACATCATCCGCCCTAATATTCCATGTCAAGTTAGCATTGTTTGGTTTTATGCTGGCTTCAACATGCGTTTCACTTTTAACATTGGTTTCAATGTGAACTCTAAGGATCAATATGATGTACACACAAGGCAAACAACAGTGCTCTGTGCATTTCCCATCTATCTGAGAGAAGACACCACCAAATCATTCAAAACATGCACGGTAAATCACGTATTCCTTCATACATTCTGAGTTTATTCAGAAGGATCTTTTGGGTCTTGATGATGGCAAACTTTAGCCAAGGGTGCTGGCTCTAAAGAATGACTTACTGATTCATGCACAGTAATTTTCTTCTGTCACAAAATTCTTTTTTTATGGAGACTGCAGATTTGACTAGGTGTGCATTTTTTGTTGAACAGAACTCTTGTCACTGTTTTTGTCTGCAAAATAACTGTTTTTAGGTTATATTTCAATTTATTTTCTTTGATCTGGTGTGCCTTTTTGTTGCACACAACTGTTTTTACTATTTTTGAACTGTTGTCACTATTGTTGTTTGCATAATGCCTGTTCCTTTAGGTAATATTTCCGTTTATTTTCTTTGACCTGGTGTGCCTTTTTGTTGCACAGAACTGTTGTGATGTCTAATGTTTTATAATATTTTTTTACGTTGTTTACTGATATCAAATGTTTTATTTTTTCTGTCTAAGTTTTTAAAATGTAGATATTTGAGTAAAGGAAACTTAAAAAAACAAGGGAATCAGTTGCCACAAAATATTTAAGAAACATTCCTACTACAAGTTAAGTTACATGAAATTATATAATTTAATTTAATAACATTAAATCAAGTTCCTTAAAAAAACTACGTTTAGATAAATTAAAAATGTTGATATATATAAGAGGGAAGTTATCAGTACTCAAAACTTTGAGTTGCATTAAATTAAGATGAAACAAACACTAAATATATGTTTTTATTTTAACGAATGTATATTTATAATTTATAGTTAATCAAAATAACTAGCTTTTTGCAAACTTTTGAGGAAATTGAGGAAATCAGTGATGTGACAGTGGGAAATATGTGAGATACAATGCAACTCAAAACAATGTTTAAAAGAAACCTCAAGATGAACTGCTTTACTGATAATCTTGTCAAGGAGAGCAGCTCAAAGTAACTACAGTGTTTTTTCTGTTTTGTATTAGGTTTTGTTAAGGATTTTTTATATTTATATTTATAGACAAAACACTAGCCAACAGCGCTAGTTTCCTAATTCCTGTGTTTACATACACCCTCATAATGCGATTAATGCCTTAAATTTTACGATGTTAAGCCAATAAGGCCAAATAGTCAACAATGTCAACAGTCTTAATTACAACAATTAACATCATCATGTTTTTTCAGCCATAATAATCTCTATAAGGTTATTTTATCAGTCCCAACTTCTGTGGATAAAACATTTAGATCCAACAATTAGCATAGCCTTTTATGCCTAACTTAAACAAGAAAATTGTGTCCTAAAATATGAAATAAATGTCATAAAAACCCCGTAACTATCTTTTTTTACACATTGTTACAACACTAATTTCATGTTTTAATAAAAATGATAAGTCAATTGTTTGACGAATGAAAGAGATTTGTTCCTCATATAATTTTTGCTATATGACTTGCAAAAACTTTGAAGCTCAATCTCTTAAAACTACTCCGAACGCAGATAGAATCTTATGAGTCCTAGGTGACGAAATGTCAGATCAAGTCATTTTGGATTAAAGTGTCAGCCAAAATGAATAAATGTAAATAAAGACCGAAATCTAGAATGTAATCCAAATGGTTGGCATTAGGTAATGCAGTAGCTTTATACAGCACATTTAAGTTGAAAAAAAAGTGTGAAGTGCAAACAAAAGTGGAAGATAAGGTAAAATACAAATCTGCATTGTGTAGACAACGTTAAAATATTATTATCTCAAATTGGCATAACAATCTTGTAAAAATTCTTGTTTTTTACATACCTTTTTGTCCACTACGCCCACCCACGCAGCTCCATGCTGCAGCAGCAGCCGAACAGCCTCTGTCTTCCCTGCCTGACCTGCACACATCACGCCTGTCCAGAAAAAATCGTCACGGAAGTTGACGTCACAACCATGTTGCAGAAGGTCCCTTAGGCCCTGAATATTGCCCTCCTGGGCATATTGTAGAAGTTTGTGGCCATTGCGCTCTGGCGTTCCACCCGTTCGGACACGATCACTTTCTGATCTTCGTCGTGCTCCACTTCTTCGATTTTGCCCTCATGTCACAACATAAAGAAAGATCATTTTCAATCTATTTAACAAAAACTATTCAAGTACTGTCCTTTGGTTATTAATGTTCTAAAATGCTGTTGTTCTACAGTGATTCATACATATACATTTATTTAAATATTTAAGGTTTTGTGTTTTGCCGACACTTATCTTACAATCAGTTAATTCAAAGTACAGCCTATATTTTATCACGTTTGTCATGTTTCTTATTAACTTTATATGAAATCCATCACTACCTGCTCCTCTTTTCCTTCTCCTTGTCGTCGCATCACATGCCTCTCTTGGTCTTCCTTCACTGCTCTCTTGTAGCAGGCTTTGGTAAAAGTCTTTGGCCTCCTGTCCAGTAAGAGATTGGATGTCTTCTTTTTTCTTTCCCTCTATCCAAAGCTTTTCCTCCTCTTTGGCTTTAGTAAAGTACATAGGGTTGCGTATTGCAGGGTAACTCATCCTTATCACATCTTCGGTTTCTGCTATTTAAAATACTTCTGAAATATACCGGTCCTGCTCTTGTCGTTGGTTTCAGCACAAAGAGAAGCTTTAAAATAGTAACACATTAGTGGGAGGCAAAGGGAACTGATTCAAAGACACAATACACGGGAGTCTAAAATGTAAAACAAATATCAATACTTCTTAATAATAACTTTAATAAGCTTTACAATAAAGTAAACAAAGAATGAGATTTACACTAGACACGATATACAACTTTCGGAGAGCAGGACAAGCAGCGTCATAAAACATACATACAATAAGATAAATTAAGCAAAAGAAATATCTAAACATTTTCATTTAGCATTACTATGTGAGTGATACGTGTGTGAACTGAACAAGATAAAAACAAATACACGATAAATTACACAACAGCTACATATAAACGTACTGTATGCTCGGTTTTTCCTTTTGTTCTTCATATGTTAACTACGGGTTTACAAAACAGCTTGTATGCATTACCGCCACCATCTGAACAGTGGTGGGAAAGCAGATTTATTCCCATCAATTCCTGTATTAGAGCGTTGCTTTTATCAAACGGCAGAACTACAAATCTTCATCAAAATATACATTTAGGTGTTAAGCAGACGCTTTTATGCAATTAGACTGAATAATTAAGGATAGGTGCTACAATACATTTAATTCGTTTTACAAATATACCCGGGGGAAAAAGAGAAATAACTAGAGATGGTTGTATTTAACAACCATCTCTGTGTTCAACTCTATCGTATCCTGTTTGCGGTCTATATCTGCACATTAATGCAGAATGTATTGTGCCAGTCTCCAACAAATTCTTAAAAAATTACATTTAGAATTTCTCTCAAGGCAGGACGACTAAATACCAAATATTTGCACAAAAAAGGTATGGAAATGCACACAAAGAAACATGCACATGAACATTTTGCATTTTATTGAAATAATTAGTGTCAAAATGTATTTTCAATGACGGAGTCTGAAACGGCTGGGAAAGAATCCTTGAAAAAGTGTCCCCATGATGTAACAGACCCCATGTAAAAATTATTTTTTGGTTGAATATAGATGTTGTCTTTCTTTGTTGACACAGGGAGTATTTACTAAACCAGTGGGATTTGCAAAAATTAAGCCAACAACTTCAAAGCAGTGTTCGCTATACTGTAAACTGAAGCCACCTACACACTGGAACTGATTTTGTTGTCAACTGAAACACAAAGTTTGATAAAATGATTGTTCTGATGTGCACCAACAAACGGAGAGGGTACAAAACAAGACTGCCATGAAAATGGGAAATAACCATTCTCAGACAGCATTCTCCAAGTTGTCAGCCTGAGCTTGAGGCGATGCACTCTCCTCCATTCTTTGGCAGATAAAGCATACAAAAAGTTCTCTATGCGTGAACCAGAACTATCAAGAAACATTTTGACATGCATTTAAGATAAATCAGGAGTAAGCACTGAGAAAATCTCAAATTAATAATCAATAACCAGAAAAAGGTCACAGTTAACCCTCCAAAAAAACTACCACTTTGAGACCTCTATAAACACGGATAGGAGCTCTAATACGTAAGAATTAATAATTTGAAAGAAAGGACAAATTTGCCACGGAGCATGCAATAAAATGAAAACAAAAAGAATTGACCCCAATCACATAAATGTATTTTGGCCCAACAATTTATGATTAAGCGCTTCATTTCAATAATACAACTGTTTTAATACTTCTGTTTTTTGAGTGATTCATATTTTATGCATTACACTGCATGAAAAAAAAGACATTGAGAGACTAGTGTGAACACTAACAAGTGAACACTTAATGACAAAAAGCAATTAAACTGAAAAAACAAAGCAAAATGAATCCCTCAACCCAAACTATATTTAATGGCTATCAAAAGCCAATGCTGCATTCTGTTCACTCCTTTCTTATACTACAGCACTTACACACAAACATAAATGAAGCAAAGTCGTAATAGAGGAGAGTACAGCATTTCTCAACTGTCACTCTAATTGTTGATAACTTTTCTGAGGCTGAATATTTCCAAGTACTAGCCAGTAACCAGGAAAGTTGCAGGGATGCCAGTCTGTGGGGCATTAGGGGCCTGCCAGAGCTCTTTCAAGTCTTCTAGCTTTTCACAATTCCTCCATCACCTTCACTCACAAAGCGCTTACGCCCTCTGCTGGTCAAAGAAACACCGTCAGGTAAATTCTACCATTCACACTCACTACACAGTCTTATTAGGGTGGGTACAAACCAAGTCAATGCCAACTCTGAGCTGAACAGCCAATCAGAACGATCCAACTCCCCGATGAGCTCCTCCACAGATTTCACATGGCGGCCAAAAAAATGGTGTGGGGGACTTGATGTGTACCCACTCTCACAATCTTATACTTTAGGGGTGTAACGATTCACTTTGAGATGGTAGAAAATAATTTCGGATGAGATGTTAAATTAATCTCAATACATGTTTTGAACAGCAAGGGCCTCTGTGTTTACAGCAAACTTGGAAAATGTGGATAAGCTGATAATTATTTTTAAAAAGTTAGGGAAAGCTTCTAAAAGTTTAAGTTCGTTTTTTTGTATTTATTTTTATTTGATTTGGAATTTGTTTTAAATTTGCGATTTACTTTTGTTATTTGACATAGGATATTTTTATTTTACAAATGAATGAGATGCATTCTAGAGATGTTCATTCAAGAGGAATTGTTCATTCCTAATGTTTCAACTTATTTTGTAAAAAAAAGAAAAAAAACTCCAGTATCTTGAATCGTAACAACCCTATTATACATGTTAAAATGTCTTATTTTCTAGATTTGATACTATATTTTACAGACATATCATTTAGCAGGTTGTAGTCTCTGACCTTGTTGGACAGGAATCTCTCAGCTGTTTAGTGATGACCGACTCCTGGAAACAAAGGTCTACAAAGGTTTCCATAATGGTGTGCGCATGAGGTGCATCCAGGCTGATCTCAGGCAGCTCATCATATACACGCTGAAAGCCCTGTGTTTGATACATTCATACATTAATATGTGTACATGGCATGCCTGCTAGTGTAATCATACTCATTAAGAATGTTATGAATAACCAAGTTGTTAGAAAATAATTAAAGATGACAAAAAACAGAAAAGTCTACTATGATGCCATGAACATGCATTAAAGTAAAAGGTGTGAATTTCAATTTCATGTTCACTCATACTGCAATTTTTTGACATTTTCTTTGCTGGTTCCAGTGAAGGAATCACACTACATCATCAAAATTCTTCTTCTTCTTTTTCAAAAAAAGTACAAACCCTGTTCATTTGGTCCAGTGTAATTAGGACAGTTTGCCAGAAAGCCTTGAGGAGTTTGACCATCATTTGCAATGCTGTGTTACCTGTAGACTCCAGCACCATAATCACAGCCTATCAAACAGCAAATGAAACCAAGAGGAGAGGAATAAAAGGAAAAGAAAGAAGAAATAAGGAAAAAGTTAAGTCGTTGTGCAATTATCAGATACACAAAAACGAGAGCAAGATGTAAAATGACCAAAAAATTAATTTATTTTGCCACAGTGGAAACAGTCTGGAAATGAGATAATTCTGTACTACAAATGAGGCATGACAGAGAGTGTGGCTGTGTTTTATTTCAAAAGCAGCTTCCTCCATATCTTATTTAAGAAGAAGGACACTCTGAACGCAACCTTTGATTGTTACCTTTCAAAGGAAGCCTGAAGTCTAGACTTTGTTACCAACAATTCTTGGCATTTGAACGAAGTCATTTATTTTTAAAAAAATTCGCAGCTGATCATTCACTTTAAGTTGTATTATGTTAAGCTGCAGGTGTAGTAAATAGATTTATAAGTATTAAGTCCCTTAAATGTTTTAAAACAGTACTTTCCTAGCAAGGTATGTAGAAGTACATATTGTAGAATTGTACATTATTCAGACTCGCTGACATTGTCTTTTCAAATCTCCAAATCACTTAAGAAGAATCCTTTTCATTCATTTGATAGGTCTTAGAGCACAAAGACACTGTAATTTGTGTTGCCATGGCACTGTGATACTTTTAAGTTTTTTTCTACTAGTACCAGAGTACCATTTTAAATAAATATAAATATATTTAAAAAGTAGGGATATGCGATTTTGGGGAAAAATCTAATTGTGATTTATTTGACAGACATTGCGATTTGATGTGTGATACTCTATTACAGTTTTCATTAAAACAAATAAAACTCCCATTATAACCCTTAAATCTTGCGGAGACCCGGGCGTGTAGCTGGATTCAAGTATAAGCGTTCAGGAGATGAGCTGCACAGGGCAGAGACACTCAAGTTTGACAGGCTTTGTGTGCGCGTCAAGTTTAAACGTCTCGTCTGGGAGACGCGCCACGCGGGGCAGAGACGCTCGAGTATTGTAACTGAAATTATGCGGAACCCTGTAAAACATGCAATTGTTCGTCCTTTGCTCTAAAAACCTGGTCTAGACTACAATATTTTAGCAAATTCGTTTTTTTTTCTCCCAAAATTTTTAGAAAAAACTGTCCTTGAACAATTGCAAACATATTTAGCTGATAAAATGATCTTTGAGGATCTTCAGTCTGGGTGTAGGAAAGATCACTCCACTGAGACTGCTTTGTTGAAGATTTCAAATGATATTCTTTTAACATGTGACTAACAGGCGACCATGCTGTTCTGGTGTTGTTAGGTGTTCACTGCCCCTTTTGATACGGTTAATCATGCTATTCTTGTTGACCGGCTCGAACAGTGTGTTGGTGTCACTGGTAGTGCTCTGGTGTGGTTAAAATCCGTCTGTCCCTCAGACTCAACATTTGGTTGTCTCTATTTTAAATTTTGGTTGGATGTCCAGCCCTGTTAAGACCTGTGTAAAGAATCTGGGTGTGATTTTTAAAGGAGCTTCTAAAGTCTGATAGGCAGATAAGTGCTGGGGTGAAATTGTCCTTTTTTCAGCTGAGGCTCCTGTCTATGGATAAGCAGTTTCTTTCTTTTAACAATCTTGAGAAAGTAATTCATGCTTTTATCACGTCCAGACTTGATTATTACAATTCATTTTATGCCGGAATTAGTCAAACTGGTCCGAAATGCGGCAGCTAGACTTTTGACAGGGGTAGATTACGCTACAGAGTAGATTTTAAAATGTTGCTTTTTGTTTTCAAATCGTTGAATGGTTTGCCTTCTTCATACATCTCTGATCTCTACGTTCATAAAAGTCTAGGCTGAACCGCAGGGGCTCCCGCACCTTTTCTGTCGTTGCTTTTAAGTGAAGTTTAAAGACCTTCCTTTTTGAAAAAGCCTTTAGAAAATAAAAATGAATTTACATATAACAGTTTTTTAGTTGTTTCTCTGTTGGGAATAACATTGGTCAACTTTTGTTTTAGAAAAAAACGCTATAGAAATAAAATACCATTGCCATTGCCATTTGAAAGGCTGTATGTGCGCGTCAAGTTTAAACAGTTCCTCCGTGAGACGTGGGAGACACGCAACGCAGGGCAGAGACCTGTGAGTATTCCCACTCTCCCTCCCGCTTTCTGTTTTTTTTATGACTGCCGTTTACACAGTTGGCAGGGCAGTGCTGATTGGGGATGACAGAGGTGCGTTCATTCAGTTGGTTAGCAGGAATGCCACTCAAACCAGCATCGAACAGATGCTTTTCTTTTTTTTAATGTGAAATTGCAATTAGCAAATGACAACATCGTGATTGCGATTCGATTAATCGCTCATCCCTATTAAAAAGCCTGATCTGCAAATACAGGTTAAGACAAATATTGGTGAATATTGATCAATGACTCATTAACTGGCGCATCCCTAATAGTTGATTTATGAAGATATTAACGTCAGATGATACTTTTATTATAAATACTTTTTATTAAATTATATAAATAAATAAAATGAATGAGCCAACTATCAAGAGTTTTAGGAAAACAAGACATATCCTACACAGAATGGTTTTTGTATGTTCCACCTTACCTCGTAGACCAGTTCATGATGGAAGTGTGGCACTTCTAGGTCTCGCAGACAGCGCTCAGCCTCAGAGAGCTCACCTGACACCAGGTACTCCTTTAACAACAGGTTCATCTGTAAAACAACATAACTTCACTAATGGGAAATTTGTATGGAAAAAAAAGCAGGGACAAATATATTTGATGGCATTTGCCATCTTGGCCAAATAATCTATTATTTTTTTAAATGATGCCATCAGTGAAATGCATCTGTAATTTTGTGTTTTCCTTTTTTGATTAATAAATGGTAATACAATATGGTATGAAATAACCATGGGTATAGTCTATATCTGTTTATTAGGCAACTATAATGTGGTCTAATGTGCATCACAGTGAATTTAAACAGAATGTGTCTGTGAAGTTTCGTCTCAAAATACCCCAAAGATCTTTTATTATACTGTGCCCTACATGTCTATTTTTGCCAGTGAGGAAAGCAGGCTGTTTTGGTGTGCTTTTTTAAATGCAAATAAGCTGCTGGTCTCAGCCCCCTTTCCAGCAGAAAGCGCAGGGTTGTGTGAGCCGCTGCTTCCAACAACAAATCTGAAGGGAATGGCCATTGAGTAAATAAGAAACATTTTCTCATCTTCAAAAAACAAACACGTTGTTTTGTATAATTGAGAGTTCAAAAGACAAACACGTTATTTCTTTAAAAACTGAGCACGCTGTTTTCTGAGTGAATGCACAAACGCGTTACGTCTATAAATCTGGCATTAGCTCTCATAAGTGACATTTGAACGCATCGTATCTATGAAAACCGAAAACATGCTCTCTATGAGCTCTACAAACGCATCATGTCTTTACAACATGCACATTGTTTTTATACGTGACAATACACAGGACAAAACGTATCAGATCTATAAAAACCTAACATGACCTATTATGAATCCAGCAATTTACTAACATTTGCTTGTGAACCATCCCGTTGTAAAGTAACTTCACCTGATGTTTTCTGCACATTTCGTTAAGAAATAAAACTAGTCCACAGTGTCTTAAGCAGCTAAGATGTTGGGAATAAATGAAGACTTCGATATTCGTTTTTACATCTGACAACTGCACGTCTTAGTTGTTTTCGGAGAGATTCTTTTCACTGGCTACAACTGCTCTCACATGAAAATGGCGGACAGCAAGTGTCTCTGGCGGGAGGTGGAATCTTACTTGGCGGAGTCTGTGAGCGGACCTGGGCATTATCAGAGTGTCATCATTTTTTTTCAAGATCGCAAATAGCCTGTTCAGTGTGGCTGTTGTGGTTAATATGAGATTATGAAAATCAGAATGGAGGAATTTGTATAATTACAAGGTGGTTTAGTACACACACTAGCTTCTCAAATTAAGGTTATAATAACATGTTAAAGTGCATTTTCAAGATTAGGGGGGCTAAGTAATACATTGGATTAGTGAAGTAAAAAAACAACCGATGACACCCAAGGTGATATATATGACACCCAAGTTCCCAATGAGAGTACTGATTGCTCCTTTGTCTAACTTGATTTCCAATAACATTTAAAACTGACCCATGAAAAATCAGGGACTTCCTACCCCATCTTACCTCTTTGATGAGATGTTTGACAGGCCTCTGGCCGCCACCAACCCCCCACACATTATCAAGCCGCATGATTCCACTCTTCATGGAGAGCAGAACAGATGCTCTGTCCAGTGCAGCTCTAACACGAGGTTATAAAGGTTGCACACATTAGAAAATATACAGTGTTATTTTGTGCAATGGCGCAAACGTCAAATTAATAGATTTTGGTTAAGAAATCTAAAAAATATTTAAGCTCATTTAGAGCATTCCCAAATAAGAAAAACTGGCATTGAGACACTCCTCACAAGTGCACTATGATGCAAGCTTGCGCAGTACAAACGAGTGTAACAAAAATGCTAACACGCACTACAGTTTTATCTTCTGTCTGTTTTACAAGAAACGTGACAACAAAAAGCAACAGCATTCCTTTTCAATGTTTAATCTGAAACAAGTCCTTCATCACAGGTGCGGGCTGATAAGGAAAACTGACCCTCCAAATTTAGGCGTTCGGTAGTTGGCACTTGGCAGATGTTAATTTCCCAACCACAACCCCAAAAACCTTTCCCAAATGTTTGAGATTTAGAAACAGTTGTTTGAATAAATATTCCCTTCTGTACTTTGGACCAACCAAACTAGTTACATGGGAAAACTTGAATGGTATCTAATAAACTGTCCAACAAATGCAACAGGTTTAAGACAACCATTAGGGCTGTGCAAATGTTTAGAAACTTTACCCTGTAATGGTTACTTGACCAAGTTACCGAATACTTCACAATCTGGAGACAAGATTGCTGCTAAAAAAAATTTATACAACTTCGCTCACCTGGCATGGTCACAGTCCACCTTGCCCTTGTAACGGTCGAGGAAATTCATGGGTAAGGCATGGTCTGCAATGGCTCGTGCAATGAATTGTCCAAGCATCTGAGGTAAAGACACAAACCAGGTTATTTGGGGAATGTGTTCACATGGATAACAAATGGATTACAACAAGATTTTTTCCCCTGGTGTTTAGAAACAATATCTATTCTCCTTTATCCTTATTACTGTGCAGAGATTATAATCAAAGATGTTAATATCTACAAGATGCTCCACTGCTGTAACAACGTTAATGCAACACTCAATATGGCCACGGAAATATTCTGTCTTATTGTAATTTTTGCCAGCGATTTTATAAATAGCTGCCTTCCCCCATTCAAGTAGATAAGACTGTGGACTTGCTATGCTGTATATAGCTGCCCAGAGTCGTTGCAAACACTGCTGCCGAGTGGCGCGACTTTCATGAATGGACTTTGGTATAAATCAATTATTCAGGTATATATTAATACACGACCACAAACGCGCTTATTAAACAAATTATAACAAGATAAAACTAAATTCGATTTTTTCTATATTCCCCCATTCCAGTTTATCATCAGAGTTTGTGTTACAGTAAATTTTATGTTTTGATTCATTACTCAACCTGTGAGGCCTCTGGTGTATCCAATATGAGGTCTGGCAGCTCCTTCAGTATTTTGTCAAAAGCACGCTTCATATCATCCTCAGACAGCACGTTGCCAGACAGATCTGAGAGAAGCCGTGATGTGAGCTCCCTATGGCTAGCTTTGCCTTCCAAAGAAAGAGCAACAGCCAGAGAGGAGAACTCGTATCTGTGATGGCCCAGATTCAACTCTTTCAGCAGCATCTACCAGGTAAAAATTGAAGCAGATGGAAATTTAGATTACAAACATTAAAAAGATCACAAAGAACTGGAGAAAACAGATATAAAATTATATAGTAGCAAAAGGTACTGTGGTGCAAAGTGCAAATGTACTTTTTTGCATTAACACTTTTACATTAAAAATTCCCTGTAGTTTAAATACAAAACCATGGTAATGGTATATAACAGTGTCAAAGTAATCGTCTTTTCCTAGGTCGCTTTGGATCAAAGTTAGTGTAATTGATTTATGCGTTTAGCCGACACTTGATGCACTTTATTGTAAATCTATAAAACAAAGCAAAAATCACATTCAACATTTTCCTCTCTGGTGTGAAACAAAGCTTCTGTTATATGGTATATGCCAGAACTTATCTCACCTCCACCTCTTTGGTGTCTCCATGCTCAAAGTACTCATGCACAATGGGGTTGATGGTCTTCTCACGTTCTTTCTCATCCAGCTCTGGTACTACTGTGGCATAAACAGTGTCTCCCTGATAAAGAGACGAAATATTTGCATTAGATAAACACGTTAAATGTTTACTCTGAGACAATGAACTTAAAGCTAATAAAAAGAATCCCCTTATTTATATACTAAAGAGCCTTTTTTAATTCAGTGCCAAATAACCTTTGAATAGCCAACAAACAAAAAGTTTGGTAAATTCATTGCATCAAATGTATCAAAACGGGGTGGTTTTGTAGCTACATTTGTATCACTGACTTTCAAGCAACTGACTTTCAACTGTCATAATAATTAGGAGCTGCCTGTGGAACAAGATAAGCGCTTGGGTTGATAAACGATTGGCCAAACCTTAATCATTTCTAACAGCATGGTGAAAACAATCCGGATACTAAGGTCAGGCCACTTTCCAAAAATGTCTTAAAGTATGATGTATTACTAGACTCTCACTTTTGTTGAGTATTTATAGAATGTTTATTTCCTCCTCTAAACGTTATTTAGTATTTTTGCGCAAGTGTACTTACCTGTGCAGATTCATCATAATTAGGGTCCTTAAGATCGGGTTCCTCCACCTCATACACCATACCCGCTGCCCCCCACACACCTTTACCTCCGGCTCCACCTGGTCAAGGAGGAATCAAAATGTTTATCTTTAAAGGCTATTGGCTCTGTTTACACAAATTCTTTTTTGGGTGATTCAGTTTCAAGTGGTCAGGATTAAATACAAGTGTAAACAGGATCTAAAACGTGATTTATATTTATATTCACAAAATTTCTTCAGCATGGAGTGTAAATCATGTAAAGCTTATCTGAAGTCTTGTTTATACAGGATCTTTCAAGTAACAAAGAATTTGGCTCAAAATAATATTTTCATTATTTTATATAACATGCATCTAATTCCACTCCTACGCAAAAACAATCAGTTGTAGAGCCCAATTTATTTCAAAAGTTTTAAATTATAAACCAGTATCTTACCTGTACATTTAGTTTTTAATTATGTTTTTCAAAAATATCTAGTACGTACAAATTCCGTTTTTATGCAAATTCCAAATTTTCTACATCTCAGAAATCACAGGGCCCTTCAATTGACAGTCCGACATATTACGGCCCTACCTTTTTTAGGTAGTCCTCGACCTTTTCCGGTCCGTGACTTCCGGTCATTCACAGCATTTTTGCCCTTGGGGCTGTGTGGATCGGTAGACAGCTCTCCTGAAACAGACTCTGACAGCGACTCCCTGGTGGAGTCTCGAGAGGATGATTTACGTATCCTGCGCTTAGCCTTGGCTTTCAATCTGGCTTCATGCAAAGCCTTTTCCTGAGGGGTCCAGTTGCCATTCACCTCCAACTCGTTCAGATCCTCACTGTCATAGGCCCCATCCTCATTCAGTTCTTGCTCCAATGAGAACACACCTGTACCATCCATAGACAAAACAAACATAGACACATACAACCAGATATTTAGCAATTGTGTGGATATCAATAACATGGGTTTACATCCAAAAGTATGTAGATACCAGCGGGACCAAACTTTGTTTACCCTTGTGCTTCTTGAATAAAACCATGGGCATTAATAAAGTGTTATCTTTTTCTTTGCTGCTATAACAAGTCATGGCTGGAATAAAGATTTTTGTTAAACTAGACTTATCATACACTTGCAGAATTTTTGAAAGTTTCAGATAGAAACACACTAGCTGATCAAATCTGCAGACCGGCACAGACTTTACACATAAAGTCTAGAATGAAAATCTGGGCAAAATCTCAGCAAAAGTGTTGTAGTGTATACTTGTACCTCTACCTCTACACTCTTGTTATAATGCAGGGGTTTTCAAGTGGTTCTGTGCCAGGGACCACCATTCTGACTACCAAGTAATCTGCGGCCCACTATTGTGTGTGTGTATGTACCAGGGTTGCCGGGTCCAAGAAATATTTAATTATATGCCCATAACCCCTCAAAACCCGGCCAAACGGAATGAAAACTAGCCCAATTTTTTCCCCGTGTCGAATCAAAGTAAACAACTCCCTAAAGACGTTTCTATTGCCCTATTTTTGTTATCTGAATGGTTTCCTGGGTATTGTATATATCGTTTTGTTCTAGTGAACACAAAATACGTTTTGGGATATTTAGGAAAGCAAACAATTCTGGGTCATGTTTGACTACCATTAATTTTTTTCTGCTATGGCAGTCAATGATGCCAAAGAATTTTCAGCAGCTAACATTCTACCAAATATCTTTGTGTTCAACCGAACAAATAATTGTATACAAGTTTGCAACAACTAGAGTAATTCATAACAGAATTTTAATTTTTGGATGGAGTGTCCCTTTAAAAATATCCCTCTTCTGCCTCGCACGCAAATGGATGAGAAACATGTTTTCTCTTCGTAAGACATTCAGAAACTTGCTTAAGAAATAAGTATGGTTACATTTATTGCATAATGTATTATGTGTACACGCACGTTAATGTTTTAGTTGTTCTAGACTGCGTATAGCGCTGCTCAAACGTGATATTTGGCAGCCGGAAGAATCAAGTGTTGTACACACACGAGTGATGTCTTTGATTGTGCAACGTGACATTCACCTGATGAAACATTGGTAAAAACATCATTCGGATTCACTTGTCTAATACCACCGCTAATTTTTCCTCTTTGGTTGGGCTGAGCTCCCGCGTTCCTCCCTGTACTGTAGCCTGTCTGTCAGACTCGTTCTCCACAACTTAGAGAACGGGCTGGTCCAGGAGTCGCCAGGTGTTCATTCGGAGTATGAATACAAAATAAGAAACGCATCAATTATCATTTATCCTTAGAATATAAATAAACATTTTGGCGGCCGCAGTACATTATGAAAGTAGCCCAAAAACTGGCAACCCGCGGCTCCATAATTTTCCCGCAACTGCATTCTCAAAATAGCCCAATTGTGCGGGAAAACCGCGACCCTAGCTACACTGGTATGTACGTATATGACGTTGGGGAAGCAAAACACAACGTTAGCAAAGCATAAGATAGACCTGATAGGTGCAAAGCAAGCCTATCCTGTGTCAGTTTGAATCTCAACTCAAACTCAAATTATTTTAAATATTTTCATTAAATTTAGTATTCACACAAATGCGCAAATATTCTGGAAATGTTTGGAAAAATATGTTATGGAAAAAAAGTGATTTTTATAGTGAAATTAGGTAGGCTGGAATGCATGTCACGGACCACATGCAATGCCGTAGCGGACCACCGGGGGGCCGCAGACCACCGTTGAAAAGCCCTGTTATAATGCTTTCCACTACCCTAAATGTTGGAACATGGATGCAAAAATCTACTCCCTTTCAGATAGATTTACCAGGGAGATTAGACAATAATGTTGGCCGGAGGTGTTTGGTTTGCACTCATTACTCCAACAACTCATCCCCAAAATGTTTAACCTTTTTAGCAAAATTGACCGAATGTTCCATGTTTGGTGAAAAAGTTTTTCTTCACCACTAGTCATGTTTCGACTGTGAGGCCTAAAGTGCCAGGGCCAGTCGAGTCCATTGTCACTTCTGGGGATCTGGGCCAACAGCTAGTATTATTTTCGCCGAATACCTTGGTCCAAAGCGGACCAGCTAGGGCTTGAGGTGTGGTTAAGGGCAAAGGCACATATTTTCTGGTTCCGTGGTAAGATGCAAATTTGCTTTTTTAGAGCAAATAACTGCAGATTAAACATAAAATTGGCATGAAGACATGTTTTTCTGTGTCTTTGGTGTGTCAAGTTGCCCAAGCATGTATAAGCCATGTTAAATTGTAAAAATTAAAGTGTCGGAATCAAAAGATGCATGCTATCTAAAAGCAAATGCTCACCCAGACCTGCCTGAAATGCCTTGTGTAACCACACCCCCACAAATCTACCTCAATTCGTGGTATGATTTGGCTAAGACCGCCCAAACGTATGCGCAAGTAAGGCGGGGTAACTGTCAGTACGAATGCTTTGGAACCTGTTGTTCCAAATATGTTAAAAGACGCTACATATCCGTCACACGCTTGCAGTATTCAACCAATTACCACTCAGTGGTTAACAGGCCAATCATAGCACACCTCGCTTTCATGAGCACTGTAAAAAATCTGAGCTTTTCAGAGAGTCAGGGCAAAGTGGAGATACAAACATGCACGGTATGTGAAAAATACAGCGTTTCTGAACCTTAAATCGTGTAAACACATGGCATTTAATTTAAAACGAACTTTATTATTCTGACGGGAACCATCTGTTTTCTGATATCCACCTATTTAACTCTTCTGAAATTAAAATAGCGTCATATTTAAGGACGTGTCTTATGTGTATGAATTTTTACATCGTCAAATATCTCAAACTAGCTTTATGGTTTCATCTTTCACCACGCAAACACTAAAGAATATCAAACAAACAGCCTTAGTTTTCTCCATCATGTTTGTTTTGTGATTATGCAATCAGTAGGTGGGACTGTGTGACCTTGGTTGCAGAGCGGCGGGTTTATGGCGAGTTTTTAGTGCAGTGCTGCCGATACTGGCCTGACAAGGGAGTAACGACTTGACTGACCTGGCAGTTGCATGTCAGACGCTCTTGGCTCTGCATGACGGAAGGAAAGCCGTGGCCTGCCAATGGGAAAATGTCTTTTGGAAAGTTTTTCAGCCTTTCCATGTTTTCCACTCTTAAACAGAAGGGGGTACACCTGCCATTTTGCAATGGTTCTTAATTTAAGTCCTGGGAATCAACTGCTCTGCACATTTTGTAAATCTCCCTTTTTAAAAGAGTAAATATTTTGTGGTTTTTAAGTTCCTACTTTGATTTGTGGAGAGTCCAACAACAAGTTTACTTACAAACAAGGTGTAAAAACACTTTCATTTTCTAATAATTATTACCACCTTACTTCTTGACCGACTCTCAAATAATTTGTTCAGCGATTCATTAGTCTAATCCCCTTCTTTCTGTCAGCCTACTCGGATCGGTCAGATGGTCTAGTCTGCTGTGATTGGTCTACCGCATACTGCGTCTCAGTGTCGCAAATGGAAAGTATGTGGGCATTGCACCATATGATGCACATCGGACGAAAAACTGAAATTAGAACGACAGATGACTCGTTTGCATGATTCAGAGTTGACTCTTTTTCCTGCTAATAACTTTATTATTCATTTATTTTCGTCCTTGCAACTTGGCAGACTGCTTACATTCACGCATAGCAACTTCACACACTGCATGAAATGTAATTTTACTGAAATCGCAATAGTTACTCTTTAACACACCTAATAAAAAACATCAGTTCATCAGGTGAAGTCCCCTTGAACTGAACTGAGAGCGTCAGATAAGAGAGATAAACAAAATGTGCAGAGCAGCGGGTACCAAGGACTGGTCATTAGCTGGTATCGTCGCTCATAGTAAAGTATTATTGTAAGAGTATTTAGACGCAGAATTAAAGCCGAAGTGTTTACCTTTTCAGCCACAGCTGGTCAGGTCTCATATTTTCAATTGATAAACCTTGGGGAAAAGTTCCACATTTTCCAGATGGCACTTATGAAGCACTTAAAGAATTTAAACATTTTAATTAAGAATTTTCACCTGATTTGTTTAAGAGGTTTGTTAAAAAAAGTTGGCCAGTGAAGTATATCAAGGTACGTTTACCTGATTACAACAACATAGTAATAAAGTTAGCGATTTTAAAAAGTTTAATGTACACATGACAATGTCAAAACTATCTACATTCACACAGACCCACAAAAACAAGTAAAACAGTATATATATATATATATATATAATATATTATATATACACATCCAGTGTGGACAAAATGTTAAATTATAATGGGTTCCAATGCATTTCTGATGTCTTTTGATCGTTTAGCGCAGGTCGCGTCCGGTGTAGACACGATGTCAGGTTACGTTATAGTTAAAGAATTTTAAAACTACAACAGTGAAGTGAAAAAGTGAAAAGTGAAGTGAAAGTGACCTATTTGTCAGGTATGGTGACCCATACCCGAGATGTGACCTCTGCATTTAACCCATCCAGTGACTAGTGAACATACGCACAGCAAGTGGTGAACACACGTACACCCGGAGCAGTGGGCAGCTATCAGTGCAGCGCCCGGGGAGCGTGTAGGGGTTAGGTGCCTTGCTCAAGGGCACCGCAATCGTTACCTGCCGGCCCTGAGGATCGAACCGGCAACCTTCTGGTCACGAGTCCGACACTCTGACCATTAGGCCACGATTGCCCCAGAACAGAATATATGGACTCCGGCCAATTGTGAATATATTCAACATTTTCATTAATCTGCACTCTATGGGTCTTTGCTGAAATAAGCGCATTTTACTGCTAATTCTATTTCAATACAAAGAAAAAAAGACTATCGCTTGATTAGTTTGCTTTTGATAATAGAAGGAATAATTAGGCTAGCGAAGTACCTTTGGTAAAAGGACACAAACCTTGTGCTTTTGGATATGCTATTTATAACAGTAATTTGTGAAGTGATAACAAAACCATACACTGACTGTACGCTACAGAACGTTCTGTATGTTCATTGCTGTATTATGTTAATTTGGTTTTTCTGTTTTTTGTTTGTTTAGTTCATAAATACGTTTGTTTCGTAGGCTACTTCACACATTGCATAATGTTTCAACAAAAAAACACAGCATATAATGCAAGCTTGTTCTAAAATGGTCTCAAGATCTTAATTAATTAACAATAACTATAACTAAGTGCACCCATGGGAGAAGTGTGGCATATGCACTAAAACAATATTTATGTTGTCTAGCTCTGCATTTATTAATTTTATAAGCCCACCCTCAAACAGTTAAGCCACCCCCCGCCTAGCACCCAAAGAAATACGTCCTGGTGTCGCCCCTGGTCTCCAGTGTTGTTTTGAGTATACATGTTTATACTTTTGTTTTGGTAATTTATATGGAGACGATAACTGTGTTGTTTTTAAAAAAGCATACATTTCGAAACCTGTTTTAAATAATTTGCATTGTCAGTTCCCCGAAGACAGTTTTTGTGTAAACAAACAGCCAAAACACATTGAGGCTTCAGTTTTCCGTTGAAAACTCTGTCGTGTAAACAGCCCCTCAAAGAGACAGTGGTAAAACATGCACTTGAAACTATTCATAAGCTCCGATTATTAAAATCCGATTTTATGGCTCTAAACAAATATTATATATTTTTTATAATATAAGGTCAGTCTTATGGTTAAAGATTACAAAAGAATTCATAAAGGTTTAAAATCACAAGGGTGAGAATTTTTAGATGAAACACCCCTACAACACATAAGCTTTAACTAAACTACACAAAAGCAAAGACATACACAGGAACAACACAAGGAGCCAGATAAGTTGACGCTGCTAATTTTGATGCCTTCACTGGCCCTTCTGCCAAATCTGCCTACATATGGCAATGCACAGCGTGTTAGGGTGGGTTAGAGGGTTCATATTCACATTGAAGTAGTAGGAGTGGCCCTGATGGTCATAAATATCCTATGTCTTAAATACTAGCTACAGTCAGAAGAGAAACTAAGTGACCATGTCTGCATTAGGGCAATAATCTAGAGCAGCAGCACACGATAGATTCATTAGGCTCAAACAGTAAACAGATTCACATAAATAGAAGTTAATCTGTGAAATTTACAGAGGCATAATCACTTGTGCCGAGTAAGGAGTGGAGACCACCAGCATACATAATGATGTCCAGTGCTAAGGACCTATTAGCCTGAAGGTAAACGTGGCATATGTGGTCAAGAACAGGGGGTCAGAGAGGAAGGAGATACTTGTGCTACTGTCTCCTGACTGATAATAAATCTAAAGGAAAAAGGAAAGCTTTTTTCACACAGTCGGTAGTATTATGATGGTGAGTGATCCACACAGGATCTCTCATGTTATACTCAATATATAGACTGTTTCATCTTAACAACTTAAAAAACATTACTGCGCATGCGCACTTCCGTAACCCAAACTTAACTTCTGGTACACATTCACAAAAAATAGAGAGCATGATGTGGGTTATTTCTGATAACACTCAAAAGAAACCGAGAAGAACCCTGACTTGTCTCTCCAATATTTATGGATTTAGACTCCGATACCAAGCTCAACCGCTAGATGTCAAGGGGCCATACCGTTTGTTTAAATGCAACCAAACTATAGGACCCTTTCAACAAATTGTTTATTCAATAAAATTAACATAAAACAAAAATTCGAAAAATATTTTTATATAATTATTATACACCAAGATAATACAAATTAATATTAACCAATTAAATTAAATATAAATCGTTTTTATTATTACACTCTAGCCAAACACAAAAACGTAAGTTGGATGGCGGTCAGACCCACGCATCCGAGGAAAAGGTCTATATGAATACCTGACTATTGGTTGAGGTTTTAACATGATAGTGCCTTCTTTTAAGAAAAAATTTGGAACATTATGCTAAAACAATTGATTTCTTTGTAATTCTCAATTTTCTGGACATACATGATTCTCTAATGTCCCATTTCACATGCATATTTTATACATAAAAACTGTCCTAGAAGAATATTTAATATCCAATTAATTCAGTAAGTCAATCAAATGTTCAAATCAGTTGATAAAAACATCTTACAAAAATCTCCTACGATTAAATTACGCAAAAGCAGCACTCTACACCTACTGCTCAAATTGTATGTATATTCTCAAAATGTGCATTTACAGAGCACATGAACCATACCACCGTCTAAACAGTTTTATCGGTACATAATTCACTGAACCTCACAATCTGGTTATGTATAACATTGTATATATATATATAGTATATACTGCTGTGCAGTATTTAGCAATACTAGTAAAGAAGCCAGCTGGAATCTCATTTCGCAGTATACTCATAAAACATATTCAAACCCATGTGGCAAGAAGAAAAACATCCGGAAACCTCAGCAAGGAGGCTTGGTATTTAAAATTCTAACAAAAGTTAACAAAGACGTATGGCATTAATTCACACATGATATCATAGTATGTCAATGCTATACAATCGTAACGTAATCAATTAGGTAATTGGACGCGGTTTATCTAGATTTTTGATATCTTACACAATTTAATGTCCTCTGCGTTTTAGTTATCGTTTTCAGATTCTGAAATGTACATAAACACAGGGTGAGACATCGGAGATAACTCCTAGTGTGTGTACGTGCAGAAAATTAAAATACCTTTTCCCTAAATTGGTTTTGAATCAGGAGTCATGTTGTCAAAGCCAGAAGTGCTAAAATATTGTGCAGTGAAATATTGTTTTGTGAAATGCGATACACATGCACAGTTTTATTGACATCGGAGATAACTCCTAATGTGTGTACATGCAGAAAATTAAAATACCGTATCCCTAAATTGGTTTTATATCAGGAGTCATGTTGTCAAAGCCAGAAGTGCTAAAATATTGTGCAGCGAAATATTGTTATGTGAAATGAGATATACATGCACAGGTTTCGTGACAAAACATTATATGCAAACATTTGTGAGCACATGGTGGAGTAGGAAAGCAATTACAGCTCACCTCTCCTCCAAAAACGACAACTTAAACGACCACTTTTTAGATCCATTAACGTAAGCCAAAGTCAATAAATGAGGGGTCCAACCCCTAAAGAGAATTAAAGGTTTAACGTTCGTACCATCGTTTTTTGGGCCAGTAGTCCATGCTTCAATCTCAGTCGCCATTACTCGCTTGTTTACGTTACCGTCCCCCTAAGCCTGCAGATCACAGAAACAAGAAGTACATCAACAACACCATACGTACAAAGCCACTTATCTTAAATTATGCACATAACGGCTGTGTGTTTGGTCAGACAAATTGAATTGCCTAATTTTAATTAACCAAATCGTTGTAAATGTGTTAAATGTGCGTGGCCTTACCTTAAATTGAAGGCTCTGTTGTCACTTAAAATCTAGCAGCAAGGATGCTGGTGAGATAAACTGTCTTCGATAGAAACAAGACGATATGCGAAAAAATCTCGTGTTTAATTCAAAGCCAAGAAATGTGCACAAAATGTTTGTTTGCTTTTTGCGTTCGCTGAGCAGCACGCCACGCACGTTTCAGAGTGGTAGCAATAACATGAACAGTGTTTTCAACTTCAGATAGCTCACGTCACATGTGATGCGTAAGGCTCATGCATATTAATTACGTAACGTTTGGACGTGATCAAATGAATCATTGCTGGCATTATAAATAATAATTTTCTTGAACGACTGCTGGCATAGCTTGTAAATGATCATTTGGTGGAAATAGTTGGACGCTCCTGCCGACAAATTTTATATTTATAAGCTAAACCTCGGCAGTTGTCTCAGGGTTAAAATGATACTTCCTGAAATACACGCTCAATGGGGGTGGGACTTATGGGCAGACAGAGCTAGCAGATTCATCCAATCAGATGGCAGAAATCCAACTAGTAGGAGATATAAACGTGGCTGTTCCTTGTTTTTTGGGGTACGGTTGGTATTAATACTTATTTATCAAACATTTGCTCATACAGTACGTGGTAAACAAATTAACTACGTAATCCAAAACAACCAGACCCAACTGTATCCTCCAGAAGAAAAAAACACCATTATAATCCGTCTACCGAGAATTTTTCAGCGAGTACAACTTGGCCAAAAAAGGTTTTGTTTTAACTGCAATAGAAATCAAAGGTTTGTTCAAGAAGTGCACAGACCTATTGGCATATGACATCAAAGTAGAGAGTGATTTTCATAATCAATCCTGTTGAGTCACTCTTTTGTCTTATTTTGAATAATCTTGGGTCATTCTGAGGACCATTTGAAGTTTTTTGACGACCTATAGTGGGTCCTGGCTCTTGCTGAGAACAGTTGGACAGCCATGTACCAAATACCTTTGACTTCCTTAGCACACCACCAGATGTCACTGTCATCTCAATATTTAAGACCTTGTCCATGACAATTTGATTTGACTTAATTATTTAATAATGTCCTTTCTGACATTATTTATTGTCGTTTGTAAAAAGATTCTAAGTTCTAGAAATACAATTATCATTTAAGCAGGCATGCTTTTAATTTTTTTAATTTTTAAAATAAATTTTTAATTTGAATAAATAAAAAGTTTTCTAGCGGAGGAGATACAAGAACATATGTATGATAACACCTTTAAAATAAAACAAATCTGCTAATTGACAGCAGATGCTGTTCACTTTGTATTAAGATAATCTTCATCAACAGCACCTGAGTCTTTGTGTCATTTACTAAAATTACTAACATGTTACTAACATTTGTAAAAGTTGTGCCTCATTCACACAAATTACTACTTATTCAGCCAACTAAATTAGTACTATCCAGTGCAGCATGCACAACCAAAAAAACATCTAATGAATGAAAGGAGGAAGCTGCATTACCACAGATGTGTGTATTATTTGGCCCTGAATTTAACCAGATGCTAATCAAACTTAATCGATGGACGTTCGAAGGCATAATGTTGGAAGCAAAAGGGGGCATTGTATTTTTTTGTTAAAGCCACTGCCCACCATTTTTCTTTTTTTGTGAGTCTGTTAACTTGCCCCCACCCTTGATTTGGTGATGTGCACAGCTGCAATTGTGGACTGTGGAAATACATTCCCAGGCACTCAAAGGCTGCGGTGGCCCCTCAAACTCTCTTTGCATTCTCACTCACCAGAACTGCTGTCGTAATTCGTTCCCCTTTCTGTGTTTTGGTTTTGTTTCTTTCCCCACTGTTTCTGCTAGATAAAGAAAACCCAACTTTGTTAGCACCGCACTGTCTACTTATGTGAAAACGTATGTGTAAACTATGCTATTCACAGTCTGGCTGTGAGTAAACACAGACACAGTAAGATGATAGGCTACGTGACTCACATTCGGGGGAAGTGAGGTCAAGCCTTGCAGAAAGGGGGTAACAAGACCAAGGTGCTCTGATATACCATAAGCAAATAATGTTATTATCATAATAATGCATTACAGATGCACACAACCTGCATGCTGCCACCTTTGCCCCGGTAACTTTTTTATAAACTACAAGCTTTTCATGGCAGAGGAAAAGTGCATTTTGGAACCATAATGAAAACCCATGCAACCAGCGAAGCCCCCACTGGGCTGGCCTAAGCCTCAAGGACGAAAGGACTGTCTGCGTTCTGTCTTTTCATTTCTTGGAAAAAGACCTGTCAAAAATCTCCAGCTCTGCCAATAGTAACATGCAAACAATCCTATTTCTAAAAACTAATTATATGAAGAAGTTCAGTCCTTTCAAACTGGTTGTGGGACTATTCAAAAGATAGACATTTCCATAATAACAAATTGGATAAAAAAACTTATGATCTTCCTTTTTCCAGCCATTCAGTTCCTCCACAAATCAATCCCCATCTTTTTTCACTTCTTTGTTTTCCCTCTTACTCCCTCTGCTCTGAGTTCAGAATCTTATGCAGAATGTAGGTCAGCAGTCGGTGCTGAGTTTCCAATTAGAAACAGCTGTGTATTTTTTGTCCAAAGAGTGAGCGGAGGTCAGTGAATTCTCTTTTCAGTCTCACACTGTCTCTCCTTTCTCTCAGGCTTCTTTCTACGTCTCAGTTCCCTGTCTAGAACAATAATGTGCTTGCTGTCCCTTTCCACTGATTTATGTGTTGTGTGGTTTTTCTTAATGATAAACCATCATTTCTATCTCTGAATAAATTGAGATCAAGTACCAACAATATACCCTGTAATAAATCTTAATAGAATCACTTTGGGAATACATTTTTCCTTTGATACATTCAGATAATTTCAATGCACTCTCCTATGCTATTCTAAATTACAAAACAATATTACATTGGATGTTTTTAGAAATATCTAAATTCCATATTGCACATTAATGTTTTTTGAAAAAACAATATTGCTATGAAATAAACCACGGTGGCCTGTAATACATGGCAGAAAGTTACATAATCATAGTTCTATTCCAGGCCCACATGGAATCTGTGCACACATAGCTATCATTCACAAAGTTCTAAATACTCACTGTCTATTGGTTGCATGTTTATGAAATGTTTGTCTAATTTTGCAATGCCCTTATACTAATAACAGTATTTTTTTGCTCAGTTTACTATGCTGCACAAAAATATACTCTGCAGAATTACAGTGAAATAGCACAGATAATGCGAAACAGTCCAAAGATTTCAGCTTTGGCATAACACAGAATCCCACTCCAAAACTATCTCACACAAAACACTTTCAAATGCTCGAATGCGCAAAAAACCAACTATGATGAAAGTTTGGCACCATTTAGTTTTATTTTCATTTTCCACATTAGTATTTTGCAGTAAACACATCTAGAATCATCTCGCAAATTATATTTTAACAAAGATATCAAAAAGATGTTAAAGTGTAAATAAAATCTGACATAATAATGTTAATGAATAATATATATTATTATGGTAATTATTTGTTATTAAATTTCATGCTCGACTTATGTGAACCTGTAATTTAATTGTTGTTTGGTGATATTCATGTAAGTTTCAAATCTTTGCAAAATTACCTTTGAACCATGAAATATTACCACTTTGGAAATGAAGGGGACCGCGCCCTTTGACTTCTTTCAGTCGAGTATAGACAAACTTTACTTTTATTTAGTGAATGTGATCTAATTAACAACTTGGTACTTAAGTGTAAATTGCTGAGTAGCATTGTGATCAAATAGTAAAATTATAGCCAATCAAATCAAACTGATTTTCACCACTTTTAGTTCGCTGAGTTCTTCCAGAGATACAACTTTGCCACTGCCAAAACACGCCCGTCCTTCCTTTGGCCAGTCAGCACAGAGCAAAGTATACGTCAGACCAATGAACGATCAAGGGGCTGGATCACAAGCACTGTTGCTAGGGCATGGCTTCAACCTTGTTACTATCACTGACTAACCAATCATATGACATCGCGCAATGTGTCAACATCTTTCCTGTGAACTTCTCTTCTAAAGGCGTTCATTGGATACAAATGTATTTAAGTTCCGCCTTCCATAGTTTTCTTTTGTCCGATTGGAAGAAGTAGCCATCAATCGATCTCCAGATTTTAGTTTACGTGCAGTCTGCTCTAATTCTTGTTGGGAGTCGCTACGACTTAGAATTGAGCACCACTGCCTTTTCCAGCGTCATCAACCTTGTTTGTTTTTATTTTATTTTTTCGTCCAATATTTTGCATAATTTGTGCATATACGTTTGTATTTTTATTTCTACAAATCCACCAGGATGGAACTTAACTCTCTCCTTATTCTTCTCGAGGCAGCAGAGTATTTGGAAAGAAGAGACAGAGGTATAATATGATGTCTGTCTAAACAACTAAAAATACACTCTGTAGTTAAAACCTTCATTGTTGTGCGACTCGAATATCTTTTCGAAACCTACCGGCTGATCAAGTTTTGTTTAAATCAACCTCTTAAGGCCACTTAATGTTATTACATTTCATGTGTCATCCTACAATAATAACTAAGCATTAAAAATATGAATATGACGACGTAGTGTACGTGCATGTCCGTATTTTCTGACTGTCAAAATGTGCATTCACTCATCATATTTAACAGCGCATGGTTGTTTGCTCGCAGTATGTTGACAGGATTCTTAAAGAGCTTGGCATGAAAACGATTTTCGATAATTCTCCAGCTATCAAACTGCGTTCTTGCTTTTTGTCAATTCACTATAATGTCTATATATTAAATTTGTTTGCTTTCCCACTAGAAGCTGAACACGGTTACGCATCTGTTTTCCCGTACGATAGCGACTTCTCCGGAAAGAAAAGTAAATCTTCGTCCATTTCAAGAAAACCTCACAACAATAGGTAAATACAAAACACACTTGACGTTGTATTTTTTGACTGGTACTTTAAAGTGATGTTTGTTCTAAGTAACATGTAATCGCCATTTTTGTTGTTGGGCTTGGCTGTATATAAACATTGCCACGCGTACAAGCATCAACGTTCTATAGCTGCTGTTGTTTCCTTTTCCCACTGCTGCTGTCGCGAACTCTCTTCAACTTTTAATGCAAGGGGATGACGTTTTTCATTAACTTAAACGCTTTAAATGTTGTTTAAGGACGATGAAATGTTTTATGTCGTTACATCCTCAAACTAGCCTTACTGGAAGTTTACATTTAAAAAGACACTTGAACTCCTAAAAGTAATATAAAATAAATAATTTATGTCCCAGTAATTTGCATGCAAAAATTCCTAAACCTTATTTGATCGTGCAGTCTGTGAAAGTTAAAGGGATGTTCGCAATTTTACTACATTTGTTATTGTACACTTATGTTTAGGTGGGTCGTACGTTCCGGTGAAACATGAAGACGTCATAGATGGTATTTCTTGCAGTAGTGTCTTTTAGGTGTGGTTAAACACTCAGTGCTGGGCGTGGTGGTGAAAAGACCCATGTCAGCTGAGAGCTTTGACCCCTGGGTCTGTTTTGCAGCAGTGCCCAGTTCCTAGCAGTTTCCCTAACAGTCAAAAAGTAAAGCAAGAAGAGCCCTTCCCCCACGTGAGGATAACAAAACACTGGGGGTTGAGGAAATCCAGGGAATTTGTGTTTCCCAGCGATTTTGTGAAAATGTAATTTTTCCTTTCTTTTATTATTTTTATTCAAACAATGAGGATATAGTTAGAATAAAATCGAATCCTTTATTGCCCTTGCATAGCTGTTCAAGGACATGTAGTGCTCTTCTTAGTAGTGCACATACATTAGACTCACAAACAACAGACAGATAGGATGAGACACATGTTAACAATATGTATAAAGTGCATGTTAAAGTACACAAATATACATAGGTAAAAATATGTTGGTGAAAATGTAAAGTGTAAGTAATAATATTAATCATTAATATGGTCTAGAATCGTTTTTAGAGACTATAGAGCTGTGAGTAATCTTGTTGGTAGCCTAATTTTTATTTTCAACCTTCTAACATTGTTTGCCTATATTTAAGACAAACTGGTTTTCTTAAAAAAATATTGATTTTACCATCTTGCAGCCACAAACCTGCAATTTGCCTTTTTTTAGAAGATGTTTATACAACGCCGTTTTCAACTGAAAATGGAAAAAATTGTATGCGTTTTAGCCATAAACTGTTTTTTGGGGGACTGAAAATGCAAACTTTTGAAAACAGTAAATTTCAATGTAAACTGCAAGACGAAACTTTCTGAAAACAATGACGTCACGCGCATGTGTAATACGTGCTCCGTTGCGCGAGTACAGCCAAAACAATATGGCGGCATCCCGTACTGTGAGCTCTCACTGGTCGACTGTGGATTTGCTGCACCAATAAGACCAGCGGAGACACACTATTTACATTCGCCAGACTTTAAACACACATATACGTCGACCGACAGTATTAAAAAGCACTTTTGGGTTATAACTGTGCATGTGCCAAGGAACGTCCTGTTTCTTTACACAACAACATCGCCATCCACTGGCCTGGTGTGCATACTACAGCATTTTTACGCTATTATGTGTACATGAAACATTTCAAAAACGCTAAGGAGAAACTTTTCCGTTTTTCAAAGTGTAAACTTTGCCTAAAATATGCATAATTATAGTTTTCTTTATACACTGACATGGACATGATTAGTCTATTTATAATTCAACTAGTTTGTGACTCTTGGGCGGCACCGTCTGTTTGTCCCAACAAGCCAGGACGGAGGGAGTGTTTGCCAACACCACTTTTTGCGATTATTTTTGGTAATACAACAACCGTTTTAACATGTGAGAAACCATGGATTGCATTATCTATACATTTTTTGCATTTCATCCAATCACTACAGCCTCTATATTGTTTGTATGGAGAGAATGTAATTTCCCCATTGTACACCCCATTATTTATACTCTGGACTAAAATAGCAATGTGTAGTAGCATGCTGAATTTCCTTTGCATCATTGAGTGTATGTTGTATGTTTCACAGAAAAACGGCTAGGCTATGTTTATGGTTTTTAGAATTTTTGTCTTATTTAAGTATTAATACTGACTGTTGTTTAAGTTTTAGTTGCACTAAAAGAGGATTGCCTTCAAAGAGAAGTGGCACTAAATGTGATATGTCAGCTGAAACAATTTAAGCCATACATACAGTTGGATAGCACTCAGCCTTTTGTAGGCCCATTTGATGTTTTCTCAAATATTTTTATCTCACGTGTGATCACAGGCAGCATTTTATGATAACTGATAACTTTTTGACCACATACTAATGCAAATGCAAATAACTGCATTTCTGATGCTTATTTCAAACACGTCATATAAAAGGTCAATGTTACTAGATCTATCATTAAATCATAAAATCAGGCTGTGGCAGTGTTCCCTGTTGCCCACTCATGTCCCTTTTTATACGATATGTGTTCTTTTTTAGCTAACTCATATCTACCTCTGTTTATTTTTGTTTAGGTCATCACATAATGAGCTAGAAAAACACAGGTAAGACTTTGTGAGTGTATTTACTTTATTTGGTATATTATATCTGCTCATTTCACCTGACCTGACCAGACCAGTTTAACACATTTTTTTTTTTAACTGCCTCATATTTCTGTGTTAAATATAATTTTGTATAATCTCCAAGGGAAGAAAGCATTCTCACATCATCGTTTAAATGCTCTCTTATGTCCATGAATCAGATACTGTTCCTGTAATATACCTTACCAATCATGCATTAACATTAATGGCATTTTTTTACGTGAATTACTTGGAAATTTATATAAGGTGATATACACTTACTGTTGTAGTGCTACTGTATAATTAAAAAAATAAAGAGACAAACATTTTGAGCTTTTTATGTTGGTGCAAAAGTCAGGATGTGTAAGGTTAGGTTAGATTAAAGTATTTTTTTACTTTTCTGTTTTTCTCATTGTCACATGCTTGAGTTTGAAGAATCTTGGAATACTGTGGCTCTTTGAGAAATGTGTTCAGTCATGCCCCTCCTCTGATTTAGTTGAAAGTTTAACTTTGGCAGGGTATCAATGAAGTGTTGTATATTTGTTCTGCTAAGTCAATTGTTAATCGCTTTGAAAACACTTGTCTGCTAAATGGCTAAGTGTTGTTCTTTTAGCCCTGACCAAGGCTTGTGTGCCGAAACGCATTGGCAAGATAAAACAATATTACATATAATCTCTTCTTATCACATGTGCTGCTGGTATATATTTTGTACCATTGGTAGAAAGAAAACGCAGGCAGCTTGGTCACATGGCTTTAGAGTTCATAATTCTGTAAATACATTGTTAATAGACCTTTAAGAATATCTATATTTAAGTTCTGGGTAACTGTGTGTGCATAGAGGCTATGTTTGTGAATTATGGAATGAAAATATCTTCCTTCATGAGAATGTCACATGGATTGTGGTTGTGTTTGCTTATTTCTTAAATAATGATAACTGGTAACCCTTCGAAATTCCATTTCAACCACTTATATTTTACACAAAATATTTTTTTCTCATTTACTCAACCTTGTGCAATCTTAGATGTACTGTTTGTGATTTCTTCAGTGTCATACAATCAATCTCTATATAAAAATAAAATATGCCAGCACATGGCCCCTCAAAAAGACATACCTCTATCATAACAGTCATCACGATGACTCGAATGAGCTAATAATTGTGTTCCGTAGCAAAACGATTGATGTGTGTTAGAAAATGTTTATCATATTTTAAAACAGTTTATTAATTATAAAAACAAACACATGTTACCTCTGAAATGTATTAATTATAGAGGCATGACAGGAACCAATGACTTGTAAAGTTCTTAAATTCAATCACTTATAGGATCACGGGTCCAGCGGCATTGGTTCAAGGATGCAGGTTCTAATACACCCCAATATAAAGCTTTTTTTTAAGAAAACTAAAAATGGATTTGTAATAATAAGCAAGTAGTTAATGATGAATTTGTGTACCTAATATAAAGTGTAACCGAAAATTGTATTTTCATCTACACATTGTTTGCCAACC
The DNA here is from genome assembly GCA_008369825.1 of Triplophysa tibetana. Taxonomy (NCBI): domain Eukaryota; kingdom Metazoa; phylum Chordata; class Actinopteri; order Cypriniformes; family Nemacheilidae; genus Triplophysa; species Triplophysa tibetana. The sequence continues at coordinate 19,944,493 of CM017896.1, read as the reverse complement.
TGCAATGGGGAACAGATTCTTAAATGTATTTTATACTCAGGTTTCGTAAATGTGTGAAGTTGGTTGCATTTTTGTTTATAAATTCAACCATTCTACAAAATAGTAAAATGTGAAGTTTAACAACATTACTTCCTTACTCATATACAGTGTTGTGTTTAACTAGTTACTAAGTTACTGTAATTTAATTACTTTCCCCTTGGAAAAGTAAAGTAAGGGATTACTCTTATTATTTCCGTAATTTAATTACAGTTACTTTTAATGTAATTAAACTAAATACTTTGTGTAACATATGTGTGTGCAATGGGGGAATTGACATCAAAATTTAAAGTCTAACTTTTAAATCCGTGCTTTAATGTATAATTCTCAAATGTGTAATACTTTAGTCACTTAATATTACTTCATGCAGTTTAATATTATTTATTTGAATTAATTTAATAACCTGTTTCATGTCCATCCTTGAATCATTTAACTAATCAAGGTTGATAAAGGATATAGAAAGTAATAAGTAACTAGATACTTTTTGGAAAGAGTAATTTGTACAGTAATCTAATTACACTATTGAATATGTAATCAGTAACTAGTAATTAATTAATTTATCAGAGTAACTTACCCAACACTGCTTATATAGAACTGGTTTAAACATTTTAATTTATGGAAATGTTTGAACTGCACCTTTTCCGAAAATGTTTGTTTTATTTTAAGTTTACAGTATATTTTTATTATTTCATCTGACTCTTTAAGTTATCACTTGACATATCTTGCAGCAAACAAGATCAGGGTTTTTTCAGTAATATCACAGAGTAATGGACCTTGTCAAATAGATTATGATGTCAAAATACAACAGTTACTGTAAGAAATTGTCAGTAGGATAAGCTGTGTGATTTGAAATGCTCTCTAATTTGTGCATGTTTTCACTTTTCCTTGTCAGTGCTGTTGTGAATGTTTGACTTCCTCCATGGAATTTAAAAATAGAAAATTCTCTGTAGAATTCAAATGGGTCGCACACAAAGGCATCATTTACGGTGGGGACATCTGGCTACCATGGCGGTTTTTGACCCCACCACTTTCTGAAACGGCTCATGGTGAAGATGCGCTAACATAGAATAAGCATCCATATGTCTTAAAATGGAGCATTTAATTAGTGTGTGTCATAAATGGTAATCCACGTTCTGAAACGGCTCTAGGTATAGATGCGCTAACATAGAGTAAGCATCCACACCTTTTAAGATGGACCATTTAATGAGTGTGAGTTATAAATGGTAATCCAGTGCTGGAGTTTACTATTTTCATTGCATGTCATTGTTATTATCTGCAAATTCACGATTAAACTGCTCCTACAGAACACTGCTGTGAACTCCAGAGATTCTTGCAGAATTGGAACATGCATCGTATTACACATTCCCCACTTGCGTTAGCATAAAAAAATACTTTTCTCATTGTATAGTATAATATGCTTTACCATGTTTTAAATCCACACCACAAAATTCCAGTTTTAAAATGTACCACATATGCAGAATCTGGACCTTGTTATTGGCTTGGAAAGCTCTTTTCCAATTTTTGTGAAATAACAAAACAAGCGTGTTATCTCGGCTAATAAACAGCCCACTTATTCAAGGAAGCAAATTAGTTAAACATGAACGTTTGCTAGAGCAGATAACAACTTGAAGTCTTCAAACTGAAAATGTTATCACTAGACCACCATGCATAGTGTTATGTTGCTAATTGATATGTTAAATAACTAACCTTCAAACTCTTGAGACATACATTGGTAACACATCGCTTATTCACAAGAAATAAGTAAAACCGTAACACAGACTCTCTGAGTATTTTTAAACATATTGACCCACATGGAGGAACAGGCACTGAAATCGGAGATTCTTGTTTGGGGATGGAGCTATTTTTTTAAATATTTTTACAATGTTACATTTAGATGTGGGAAGCCATTAGGGCACCGTGACCTTTTGTGCTTCAAGATATTTTGAAAAGACATCATGATGTCATTGGCCATTCGAGAACTCATGGTTTTACTTTGTTTAAAGCGGATGTAACAAATGCAGTTTCTGCCAATCTCATTTTGATCTTAAATTTGCATTTACAGTTATGCATTTGGCAGATGCTTACATTGCATTGTACTATACATTTGTTTCTGAGTGGAATCCCCTTGGATGGAACCTTTGACCTAGCCGTTGCTAGTGCCATGCTCTAACCACTGAGCCAGTGTAAAGCTTGAGTACTTATAGAATAGTATTGCATAATAGCAGAGTCTTAAGTTTGATCAAATTTATAGAAGACAAAGATACAGCTGTATGATTATTTCCTAACCCGCGCTGGGAATGCTCCATCTATCTGTTTCAAACGATCTCCAAATCCAGCATTATATCCATGTTATATATGTTTATATAACATTCCTCACCCAAATGCAGTGAACAAACAAACACATCTGAAATTCTGGGAAGCGCATTGATGGACGTGCTCTTTCGCTAGCTGGTTGATGCGTGTTTGTGCTCTTTCTCCCACTCTAGCTGATTGACGTGGCCGTGTGCTCGTTCTCTACCTGGTTGATGCATGGGTGTGCTTTTCCAGGAGAATTGCCCAATAAGTCAATAAGGGACTAAGAAAAGTTGTTACGTTAGGGAATTACATGGTCAAAAAAACTTTCTGAAACTTATACGAACCTTGGGGGAGTGTATCGGGTACAAAAATACTACGTCATACACCCAACTTGTTTTTTGACCAGTTGACCATGTCAAGCATGAGAAGTCAGCACGTTTAATGAATGTTGTTCAATCCCCCCTTTAACAAAGGTGATTTATGCTTTGTGTGTTGACTGAAGAGTTCAGATTATGTACCACTCCAAATGATTGATAGACCTAGGTTAGGTTAGGTTTTTCCTGGATAGTCAGATTTAAATGGAAACTATTTGTTGACAGTTTTATTGTTATTTCCTATTTATAAACATTTTTATGAGCCTAATTTCAGATCTGCCTGGATTATTTCCTGCCGTGGATTGTTTCATTTGGAGAAAAGATGGCTGCACCCAAAACTTGCTTTCGCACCTGCAAGTTGCACAGCTATTTATTTCTTAATTATGCACATTTTTCCCATCAAAACGGGCAAAGAATTGATTGCAGCGTACTATTCCTCCTCATTTTGGATTTTTTTAAAAATATCTTGCAAATGAAATGGTTTGTCAAAGAAGAACCACCACTTCACTAAAGATGTCGAAAAGTGTTAACATGCCACTCCTGGTTGATGATTCGATCAAATTGATTAGATTTCAGTGATCGCATGTTAATACCAAGTGTAACTGAACTGTTTGTTTGACTTCAGTGAATAGTATAGAGTAAATCCCTCTTCTCTGTCAGAATGTAATGGTAGGCCCCCAGCAAAATTTAACGGTATTGCATTCACAGATGGTCTCATAATGGTTATTTGACATTCATTTACTCATAATGTTTTTACCTCCATATTTAACCTAAATTGGCTGACATTAAAACATGTCATTAGTACAATATGACAAGAGTTTTCGAGTTACCATTGAGATCTCAATTATTTAACTCTCTTGATGCTGTAGTGTTGATGTGCATATTTGTTAGGCTGTGGTTGTCTGGTGGTTAACAGCTGTAACAGGAAACTTTGCAGATCTGATGCTGTTTGTGCTTCACAAAGTATTGTTTCAAAGACGTTATGATACAGAACCTGACAGACATTCAGGCAATAACAGGTGAATAGCTAAGCAGTTATATATGTGTGTGTGTTTATGAGAGAGACAGTGGCTGCATCCGAAATCGCCTACTTCCATACTATAAAGTATACTTAAATCAGTATGAGTCATGAATAGTATGTCCGAAACCTCACAGTAGGCGAGAAATACCCGGATGGTCTACTACTTCCATCTAGATTCTTGAGTGTGGATCGTATGGACACTTGGAGTACCGGCAAATTTAAAACGTAAATCAAAGAAAAGAAAACTTTAAGGCGGCCGTTTGTTTTTAATGTAAGTGCCAATAAATTAATTTCTCGTGACTAAATTATGTTTTTATTAAGGCTCACAAATAGGGTGTTTTTAAAATGTCATAGGTAAAACAGGATCAAGTCACATGACCATAAAACATGGCAGACGCTGTATGTCCGAAATGTATTCATACAACCGCCACTCATACTATATACTTATAATAACCGATAGGTAGGTACTTAAATTCAATATGTACTGTCACATTATGCAATTTTGGATGCAACAAGTGTGTGAGGGAGTGAGAGAGACGGCTCTGATTTGTTAAGACTGGTCTCAATGGTAATGTATGGCCTAGGGACCAATGAGAAAGTCAATTACCCTGTTGGGCCAATGAGCGATTGACTCCAGATCTTTCAGTTATTGAACATATTCATGCATTTTTTATATTTGGAATGCAAAAATTAAGCATTTTGTGATCTATTGTTGACTATTGTTGTTGTGGTTTAAAATTGTTAAGTCCAGTGTTAAGTCATCAAAATGACAAGTTGAACATTTTTCAAAATTTTGAGAATGACATCTTCGACAGTATTGTGTTAGTTTTGAAAATCATATGCATTGATTTTAGCAAAAAACTCATGTGGCTATTTATTGTAGGTATAACTCATATTTAAAATAGGAATCTGCAATTTTTTTGCAATACTGATTTAAGTAACTATATACCGATACAAATAGTTTTCAGATATTTTGTCTGATACTGTCCCAGAAATCAGACATTTAGCTGGTTTCCTTCACATTAATTGCAGGGACAGACCTCTTGCATAAGGGCGCAATTGTAAATCTCTAGTAATCCAGTTCTTCAGTCACTCTTGCTAGAAAGGCTTCAAACCTGCAATTTATGCGTTAGGGGGCCATCACAACCAGCTCCCTAACTAAGCAAATTCTCTATATTTATATCCCAGTGTAATAGTCCACTCCTCCAACTTGTTCTTGATTTGTTGCAGACGTGCCAAACTGCGATTGTACCTGGAACAGTTGAAACAGCTTGTGCCTTTGGGTCCTGATAGCAACCGTCACACCACACTGAGCCTGCTCAAACGCGCCAAAATGCACATCAAGGTACAAACAAATCAGCATCTTTATGACTGTATCTCTCTTTGCACTGACGTAAAGAGGTTAGAGCTGCTTAGCGCAGTTACAGTCAGAGAGGAAGTTAATCAGGAACTGTCTACAGGAAGTATACGTTACCCTGATGTTGCAACTCAGATGACCCATGATTCCTGACAACCGAGATGGCAACGTACTTTCCCATGAGATGAGTTTTAATCTCTTTGCATGTTGCAGACAAACAAAATATACTTATGACAATTTATACAGGGCATCTGGCTCATTTGAATGTCGGGATTATGTTAGGTCATACCCAGGCTAAAAATGTGTGAACCCATTTTCTACTCGAAGACCTGATGGCAAGACAATAATTAACAATGTCCAGACAAGTTTCTGTGTTTCTGTCTCTGAAAACCTCAGTGGATTGGAAAGTGTCACTCTCACCTACAGTCCATGAAAAAAACCCAAAGTGAACACGATATGGCTCTGCTTGACCCTCTTTTCCTTTCCTGTTTGGAACAGAATATCAACCTGTCTCGTTTCCTGCAGTAATGGATAGATTTGGCTTTTATTTATTTTTGTACAGTTTTTGTATTGGTTTCATTGGTTTGAGTGATTTCTTGCCGTTTCCATAGTAAGGTTGATGCCTATCATGCAGCTTGGTTTCTTTGTGTTTTGATAAGTGGAAACATGTGCTTTGCAGAAGCTGGAGGAACAGGACAGGAAGGCTGTTAACGTTAAAGAGCAACTGCAGAGAGAACATCGCTTCCTTAAACGACGCCTGGAGCAGCTTTCTGTACAGGGCTTAGAGCGTATTCGCACAGACAGCATGGGCTCCACCATGTCCACAGACTCTGAGCAAGGTACAGCACAGTTGACATGTTTTCTGTTTTCGGTAGTAAAATTGCTAATTCCTGACAATAATGCCATGTTTCCTTTGCATAGGAAGACATACAGTATATACAAATGCTGGGAATTGGATTAACAATCATTAATCTTGAATAAGACAATAGAATACACATTTTAAACAGTAACCTACTGATAAGAGATGTGTTTGACATTTCTGTAGATAAGCCGGATATTGTCATGGCTGACTGCATGTCAGCATGTTATGCATATGTTGCTTATCATCACAGATAATATTAATTTCAAATCTTTCATTTCTGATTCTGATGCTAAGAAAGTAAGAAAATAATAAAGAAGATTCTTTTAGTTCTTAAATTTCAGTACTCAGATTGTATTATTACGTTGCGGTTTTAGTCACTGTTGTATTTCCGTGTGTACAGAGGTGGACGTTGACATTGAGGGGATGGAATTGACGCCAGGTGAAGGTGATAGTGTGGACAGTGTTAGCGATGGAGAAGACCACTACAGCCTGCAGAGCAGCTCCAGCGACGGAGGCCACAATTCACATTCCCACAGATTACAGGCTCATATCTGCTAGGCTCTGCCGCAACGCAACAGTGTTTGACCTCCAACGTGCACATCAGCCTCTCCCAGCTGGCAGGAAACAACTGGCTGAACCTCATCACGTGATTTACCCTCCTCAGAAAACTTTCTATCCTCCCAGACCTTACATAATGCCTTATATTAGACCACCACACAGGAACACAATGAAGCAGTCTGCGGTCTTAGTGGGAACATATGTAATGTGATAATACCGTTTTGACTTGTCTTTTTGGGTGTGAGAAACTGTGGCTTTCTTCCACAACCTAGTGAGCTGTCTTGCTTTCTGCTCTTTACACAGGGAGCTACCTTTTAACTGTAATGGAACGTCAAAAGTGACTAAACTGATATACCCGGCAAAGGCAGCTTCTTGTTATCGTTCGTTCGCACAAAAAAGGACGCCCAATGGAAAAAAGATTTTGCTGTTCGCTTTCAAAGCCACAAAAACATAAGCTAAGAGGCTGTTAGGGATCAATGATTCTCTAATAAGCAGAACAAACAGATGATTTGTCATCATCAGCACTATTCAGTACAAGTTAAGAAAATATTTATATTGGAAAATTTTCTCTACTCAGTCCATATTAAAAATGTATTTAAATATTATTAAATTGTTTTGTGCATTTACATTAAATTTACATCCATCTTAAAACTGGAGAAGAAGTGAAAGAACTTTAGGGCACTTCAAGAAATCGAAAGAATGACTAATGGTTGATTGAATAATTTAATGTTTACTAAAAGCATTTCGCAGTAATAGATGCAAAAAAGGTTCAGTCTCAATATATCACACAGAATCTGTTTCCCTCATTCAGTAGTAGAAGATGTAGCAAAAAACACGGAAAGCTGTGGCTTTCTTATGCATTGAAATGATTCTGGATGAAACCTAAAAGAGGTGTGAAGATGAGCAGACCTATTCATTTAAATTCTTTCACTTGCTCCTGAACTAAAATACACTGTGCTTTGACCATAAAGCACTTTGGTCTGAGTTAAATTGCTTGGTGTGCGTGTGTGTGTGGTCAGTACTCAAAGAGACAAGTCAAAACTGTTCATGTTTCAGTGAGGGAGTGTGAAAAGCTCTTTGACAAGGTGTTGGTAGGGCCACAAAATATCATTGCTTTTTTAATCTTTTCCTTGTAATTTTACCTTTACATGCAATAACTTGAGAAGCACTCTATTCAGGGTCTACAGCAGTATATTTGGAATTCAGTGTGCAATATTCTGTAGCCCAAGAGATTTCTTAGCTGGGGCTTCCAACACTTTGCAAAAAGACCTAGTTTGCAAAATGTGTTTTATAAATAAAAGCAAAGAAAATACAGATAGTGTACATTTGAAAAAAAAACTTAAAGTGATGTCAGCAAGTGGAGTCTATATTTTCTATATTCACTTTTGTATTATATTTTCCTAAATGTTCCTTGATAAAAAAATAGAGAAGAGTATATATATATATATAAATAGTATAAATATTTGAAAATTATTGACTACAAGGCCAGGCTTGTTTTTTTTTGGAGGAACTCTGGCATTTGTCCCAAAGATCTTCCACTGTCATGTTTTGCCTTGGCGACATGTCATATCCCTGTTCCTACACATGTCTTCCTGACACATCCCTCCAACCTTGGTCAGATCCACAACTGCCATCCTCGGGCCTCAGAATAGTGATGAATTCCAACTCTTTATTTTCTGAAAGCCTGATGTTTTTTTTGCCTGCCCTGCAATCCATGTCTAGAACACTGATCATCTCCTCTCATGGCAGCTATTCAGTGAAACTATCATCACCAGCTTATTTCATTGGAATTTGCTTTTTGTTTTTGAATATCTGTCAATTTTTTTGAGAGTGTTTTGTATTCCAAATCATGAAGTCGAAGACCTTAGGAGAAGAGCATCAGAATCAATCATAAATGGCAGCTCAACACCCCTCCCTCTCCCCTGCTACTAACTGTTTCTGTTTTAATCTAAAGTGTGATGGAGGTGATCATAGTATTGAAACTTCTCCCTATAGGAGCTTAAATACAGGAATATGAATATATCTTTAATTTTGCAAGGTATGTAACTGTAACAGCACTGATTCGATAATATGGTGCATATTGTGACCGACTCATTGCATTTTGATTTTTTTTTTGTATTCATTTGTACCTCTCCATTGTTTTCAAACACTGGAAGAATGGAGCAAAACTTGTTTTATCTACATTTCCATGAAGAGTTTACATTTATGTCATGGATATACCTGACTGTTGTAGCAAAAATATTATTTTCAATGTGTACTAGTATGTTGAAGTGACAAAAAACCTCTTGCACAGAACCTCTCATTAACAAGCTGTAGTTGGAAGTTAACAGAATTGGAGTTCTGGGTTACGCGTGAGATTTTCTAAGATTTTCGCTTTCATTGGCATTAACTAACGAATAACGTGCCTTGGCATCTAAGGTCAAGATAACAATCAGTTTCTTGTGCGATGAAAGAAATTCACTTGAGACGGACTATTTATTTGCTGCAGGGTTTTTGAAGGGTTTGAAACACTAAAATAATTTTAGATGCATGTTCTGTCACTTTGCAAACAGAAACAAATATGATCAAGCAGTCCACAAACCACAGTCAGATTAAGTCAATGCAGAGAGAAAGCTGGGTGGGAAGAAGACAGGAGTTTGGCAGATCATGGAGCTATTGAAAACAGAATAGTGACCAAAAATAGCAATTTGAAATATTACTATTACCATTTATATACACATAAAAGCACTAAAAGAACTGTTTATAAAAAAGTAATGGAGATATTTTATTTTACTTTATTTTTCTAACTGCTACAGATTTTCGGAGGAATATAGTGTCATTTTGGATCTAGGCCTATATCTTTAGATATTAGATTTGTTATCTATATTTTCTGATCACTTTGCTTCTCCTCTGCTCCTTTTTTGTGTTCATGTAGCATCTTGTTGACAGGTCAGCGAGTTTTCATAGCTTAGAGGACCCTTGTATTTGGCATGAGTTAACCTTAATGTTTGCATGAAAATAAGGAGCTTATAACCTGCAGTGCTTGACTGAGAAGGGAGGGTTCTGTGTCAGAAACCTGTGAACAGATTTTCTTTTAGAAAACAAGTAATATGCATTCAAATGTTGTATAGTATTATAATATTTTTTCATTGTGTGTGTCCCTATGTGTACACGTATTTACCCGGTGCTGGCTATGTTTGAGCCCACACTTATGTATTCTTGTATTGTAATATAAATATTAAAATGTTTTATACATATTGGTTGCACAATCATTATTTACAATTTGAAGAAAAAAATTATGTTGAAATTAACATGACGTTATATCTGCTTAAAACATTAAAGGGATAGTTAACCCAAAAATAAAAATTCTGTAACCAACCGTTGTTCGTTTCCACAACATTCCTAAAATTATAAAATGTTCTGGCCTGCGGAAGAGCGAAGGTCATACAGGTTTGAAATGACGGAAGAGTGAGTAAATTATGACATATTTAAATTGTTGGTGAACTATCACATTAACTTTCGGTGGGCTATTTTACTCCAGATCTTTAGGAGTCGCTGTGAAAAGAAAACGGGTATTTTTGTGGCGTTCCCGTTGCATTCTGGGAGGTTTGTCCTCTTAGATGTCATTGTTGTGAATTCTGCTTTAGTTTGGAAAGTGTAGTTAAATTAGGATGACTGGATACACAGCGGATGAAAAGCTCCGATATGAGCAGTTGATAAAGCTTCGGCGACAGTGGCTGAAAGATCAGGAGCTCACTTCTCGAGAGCCTGTCACTGCACCCAAACCACCCGGCCGCATCGCCCGATTCTGGGCTGGATTCCTGGAGCCCAAAACGCTCTGGAGATTATACGTGAGTTTGTCTATATACTCAAAACCTCAAAAAGTCAAATGAGTATAGGTTTTTGGTTACTTGCATTGAATTCTGAATACAATAACTACAAAATAGCATTATAACATGCCATCTTCTGTTTTCTCTTGTTTTGTATCAAGACTTTTAAAGCTTATAATGCTGGTGTGTTTGCCGTCACGCGGCTTCTCATTCCTGCATGGGTTGTGCACTACTACATGAAGTACCACGTCGCTGTAAGTTTGTAGGCGTCCTGAGATGCATTGTTTCCACATATGCCTATAAACTGTGTACCCCCATAGGGAATTTTATTTTAATGGATAGATAATCCAAACAACACTAGCTCAACTAGGCTTTGGAACGTGGGCTGCAATACGGTGTTATACCTTTTAGCTGATATAGAACTGTAAGGGACCAGGCATTTTTGCTATCACAGACCCTATCTACCTACATCATGTTTCAGACAAAACTTGTTAGAGTATGATTATTAAAAATAGGCCTACAGCATATAGCTTGCCTTATAAATAACTGCTTATTTTAAAGAGTAATCATCTTGTGATTTTTAAGGTCCCACTTTGGTTTGTGGAGTGTCCAACAACAAGTTTACGTACATACACGGTGTGGAAACAGTTTCATTTTCTGATAATAGGCAGATAATAAATATAGGTAATAGGTTATTATTACTTCACTACTTGACCTAGACAGCCTATTCTGATCTGATTGGTCAGATGGTCTAGTATGCTGCGATTGGTCTACCATGTGCAGGGCTGCAAATGGAACGTAGGCCATGAAGGTAAAATGATGCCAAAAATATTTTTCATACACATGATAGCATTTGTGAAAGTGTACTTGACATTGGAAGCATAAATAAATTTGTTATTAAAGGCGTAAAACAAGCTGCAAGGGAAAAAAACAAGGTTTGCAGCATTGCACCATTTTTTTTTAAATGAAATTCATATTTTGTGAAACTGCAACTCTATATTAATGCCAAATAAATATGATCTTTATTCTTCTGACCTCCGTGAGCTTAAACTTTTGACCTGTTTTTTTTGTGCTGACATACAGCCAAAATCATTGCGAGTCTTTAAACAGAGCTGTGTCTGCAAATACCATGGTGTTATGAGCAAAATGGATTCACCGTGCAGAGCCTGTCTTTGTGTATGTAAAATAGATATGTTGGAAATGTGTAAATGTCTTTATTTTATGCTTGCAATGTCATGTACACTTTCACATGTTATTCTGCTCATGCAAATCTTTTTGGATCATTTACCTTCACAGTAGGCAGGCATATATGGAGTGACACAAATCCGACCCGGATCTGAAATTAGAAGGACAGATGAAATGCATTATGACATTTTCAAATGACATTAGTTCAAAATGTAAATCAGAAATATAATGCAACATTTATTTGCCAAAAATAGGCTCATAACTAGTTTGAGACCAGTGTGATGGACACATTAAGGTTCCACATTTATTTTCAAATAAACGTTTAACAGCTACGTTTTTTGACATGTAGTTATACATTTTTACCATTTATTTCCCCCTAGTTAAACTGATTACTGTGGTGAAAGCATTATAAAACTGTGGTTACTGTAGTAGTTTTACTATAGTAAATATTACTAATCTAATTCTGTAGTAAAACCATGGTTAATTTATGTATAGATACGGATGTAGAGCAATCTAGAGTTAACACGTTGTCATTATATAGGGCCCGCGAGATGCATTTTCCTGTCGTGTTTAGCCCGAAGTCTGATATAAAACACCTGAACAAGCTAATCAGCGTCTTTGGGAATAGATGCGTTCAATTTAATGCGACGCTTTACAAATCTATCAGCGTATGAGATTTAAGTACCCCGGATTTGAATCGCTCTCGTGGTACTTTAACGCGATATGCCAAACAATCTGCGGAGCCCAACATTAAATTGAACGCGTCTGTTCCTGAAGTCACTGATTAGCCTCTTCAGGTGTTTTATCAGAGTTGGGCCTAAACTCTTCAGGAAAATGGATCTTGCGGGCCAGAGTTGAGAACCATTGATATAAAGAATCAGAATCAGAAAGAGCTTTTTTGCCAAGTATGTTTGCATATACAAGGCATTTGTTTTGGTGACAGGAGCATCCAGTACACAGAATCAGCAACAACACACAGAGACCATCAAACAATAGAAAACAGTTGCACAGATGATTTAAATAAGGGCCTATGGGTATAAAATATTGAGAAATACAATACAATAAGCATAAGAGTAAAGCTAAAGAGAATAAAGTTATGAAAATATGTACAAGTGAGAAATTAGAATAGACTATAGTAAAATAAATTGTATGCCAATATAGCTTTTTTTTGCACAATCTTTTCTTTTTTAAAATATTAATAAACATCATTGCTCTAAAAATATTCCACACAAAAGTAATAGATTATTATTGTTGTCCTGGGCTGCGTTTCCTTAAAGCATCATAACGCTACTGTTATCGTAGCTCCATTGGTGTGGTTTTAAGATCAACTTAAGGTTACGATGCTTTTGGCAAACGCAGCCCTGTTCATGTATTATGCAGTTTTAAAATAGAATTATCACTTCCGGAAAAGGAGCGATGCAGTAGACACATTAATTGGTGTGAAATTAATGTAGACTGAAGAAACATCGTTTTTTTAATCTATAATCATGAATGCAACAAGATGTTGAACATTGATTTAAGTTATAGATATGCACATTTTATCATTCATTTAATTAAGTATTAAGTCTAATGTGATTTAAATATTTTACATACCGTTTACTAAAGTGTTCAAAGGGATTGTATGAGCAAGGTGTGACAAGTTACAGTGTGTTTTTGCTTTGGTTGATCGTTATCATACTGAAATGTGTAGCTCAATTATTGCTGATGTTTTATTTCACAGAAAATGCCATATGGAATTGTTGAGTTAAAACCCAGGCTGTTCCCTGTAAGTATTTTTGAATCTGGAAACACTCATGCGGTGTAATAAAATGTCTGCTAATTGCGTAAATGAAACAGTCATAGAACTCTTATTTATATGAAATAAAAAGTTTGTCAAATTTAATCTATTCTGTGATCTTACTGGCTGTTCTTTATTATTTAGTCAAAACAGCCATTTCAAAAACATTTTAATAAAAAAAAGGTTTTGTAATGAGGTTAAGTTTATCTTTGCTGAAATCAATTTTTTTCTAAAAATCTATTTTCAGATATTGTGTTCTAAAACTTTTCACCGGTAGTGTATAAGACCAATATAAATGGACACCTTTCATTTGTTTTAATTTAACATTACATGTTAAGTTGCCTTCTTTGCTATCAGATAAACAAACCATTATTTCTGTATTTGATTCTTTTGAACTTGCTCACACATTTTCTTTTGCCCCGCATGTTTTTCAGGGAGACCGTGTTTTGGAAACAGGAGAAGTCGTCCCAGATCTTCCTGAAGCAGATGCCCATGGTCATCATTAAACATGCCATATTATGAAAATCTGCTTCTATTGTAAAATTTTGTGTGTATATTATGTCAATAAAGATTATTGATTCTGTATGCTTTTGCTGTGACTTATACTATGTATCTTTACTTGTACTTGTACGATACTTATAACCAATGATGAAAACGGCACCATTTAATTCATGGGATCGTTGACCCAAAAATGAAAATACTTTAATAATTTACCTAAAGGCCTAGTTCACTAAAAAAATGTTGTTATCATTCACTCTCTTTACCCTCAAGTTGTTTCAAACCTATACACATTTCTTTGCTCTGTTAAACATTTACATTTAGCAGACGCTTTTATCCAAAGCGACTTACATTGGTTTATCCTATACATTTAACACAGGTATTTGCAATCCCCTTGGATCGAACCACCAACCTTGCATTCTAAACGCAATGCTCTTACCACTGAGCTACAGGAAAGTGTTTGTAGGAATGTTAGCCATTTTCAGTTCTGTGACATCATCCACTACCATAGTAGGAAAAAATGTTGTATCTTTTTTGTTCTGTTGCCCACAAAGTGAGATATTTTGAAGAATTCAGGGAAACAAATAGTTCTGGGGCACCTTTGACAATGGTTTAATTTTTCCTGCAATGGCAGTCAACGATGTCACAGAATTGAAAATTGCTAACATTCTTCGAAGTACCTTTAATTTATACAGGTAAGGAATGAGATGAGTCTTAGTGAATGATGACATAATTTTCATTTTTGGGTGAACTATCTGTTTATCATCAATTTCCTTGTTTTCAGGACTTTTATTATGCATTTTTTGCACTAAGTGACATGTAAGCGGAAGAAATGTGTGCGCATCCGGATTACAAAATGAAACACTTTATGAAACAATTACTTTGTTGTCTCCCGTCGATTTGTTCGTAATCTAAGCTATTGTTACTATAAATACGTGCAAAATTTTGCCAGCTCACACACAAGGTTTGTGAAAAAAAGTGTAACTGGCCAATACGTGAAGTTATTTGACTTTTATGGTCTATGTCCGGTCATGTCATCATTTCTGGCGTTACAACTTCTCTTGACATTTGGATTAGTGATTTTTGCTAATGAAGCTAAAGGATTTAATGAAGAACGGGATCCTGAGCCTCCAGACTGGAAAAAGACTTTAAAAAGCATTCGGAACGGGATCCATGGGATAAACAAATACCTTAGTTTTGCTATGGACATGATCGGAGGTTCAGATGGACATTGTCGATACACGTGTAGTGATGGTCGGTCATGATTTTAAAGACTTAAACACATTTATAGCTATTCCATTTACACTATACAATTGTCTATATTTTCCTTTTTATTATTTGATTATCTTGTTTCGACTGATTCTATAAGGTATATAAATATTTATATGATCTAAAAAGATTTGTCAGCCATAATTAAGGGGTTAAAAATCTCCCCTCATTGGTTCAATTTAATACTCTTTATAGGGTACACACCAATTCCTCGCCCTAACTACACGCCACCTCCACCAAATGGATGTGGTTCACCAGTATTTGGATTTCAGGTGAGGAAGGAAAACATTTGTATTGTGATAAATATATACCATTTTTATTACTGTAATTTTGCCCTTTTTATATGAAGTAAGGGGATATATAAATGTTTCCATTGAAGTTGAATGTTACTTATATCAATAATACTTTTTTTACTTTTGTCATTGTTGGCTGCAGTTTGATATTGGGATCCCATCTATGACCAGATGTTGTAATGAGCATGATAACTGCTATGATACCTGTGGGAAAGAAAAAAAATACTGTGATAACCAATTCCAAGCCTGCCTTCAGTCTATCTGTAGGAATTTCCAGAAAACACTAGGCTTGTCACAGGGTGTACAAGGTAATTTCAAATATTGCTTAAAGACTAGTATACAACTTTTTTAAACATATAAAAAAGATATTTTTCAACTTAAGTTAGACCGTGGCCCATCTTATCCTGATTGCGCTTATGCATTATGCTGAGATTTCACAATCTTTTTTTACACAGCCTGCGAATCAGCAGTGACTTTGCTCTTTGATGCTGTCATGCACTTGGGGTGTAAACCTTACATGGATAGCCAAAGAACATCTTGCATTTGTCACTATGAGGAGAAGCCTGATCTGTGAACTGTAAACATTAATCATGAAGTCTGCATGTTATTGTCTTAAGATACAGCAGTGCTGAATAAGATACTCTTAAAATAAATTATGTTTTTTTCAGATTCCTGTTAATCAAAAAACCTTTAACTTTCATTAAAACTGTTTGTCACACCTTTATTTTAACTTAAGTTTTATTAATAAGTTTAATTTGAGCTTTTATTTAGGTTAAGGTTTTATTCAGGTTTTATTATTACATCCTTAACATGGATTAATCCATCATTAAAAAGTCCAGCCCTTTAAACATTGACCAAAGCTTTTTTTGTGTCACATTTTGCTTAACAAACAAATGCCAGATTAACTTTATCATCACCAGTTTATCTTATTGACACGTGTTGTTAATTTTATGGAAATGTTTGGGGTTGTACCTATTAAATATTTTTTATCATCCTGTTATTTTTTTAAGAAATAAACTACGCTGACAGTAATTTGACAACAAATAAATTATTTTTATATGCTATTGTAAAGTGTTAATGTTGGTTTTGTTTGGGAGTTTACGTTTTATTAATACAGACCAAATTGGTCAGACCTCTTGACATTCTTACATGAACTGAAGAAGAATTGACACTTACATATATTAAGAAATAGATGCATTTAAATTATTAAATTATGCGTTGTATTGCATTATATATTTTTGTTTCACAATGGAAGCAATTTTGTAATGATAAAACATCTGTATTAAAGGCAGTTTAACAAAGGGGAACCACTTAGTTTAATTTTTATTTGCTGTTTTGTGCTCTATTTTCATTTGTAAGCAAACATGATTATTTAACTACTATATGCAAAAAAATGTTGCTAACCCTTGTTCTCAAAATACACCTGACTGATGCATTTACCCAATGTATATGATTTAAAGTTTTCCTGGGAAGAAGATTCATATATTAGTCAGATAGTGTTTTAATGTAATTCTCGCAATGATTTGTGCAATATTTGAATACGCTTTAGGCAAGGCAAGGCAAGTTTATTTATATAGCACATTTCATACACAAGTGCAATTCAAAGTGCTTTACATAAAATGATGGACAGAAAGAAAAAAACGTATCTGTAAAATGCAAAATGCAAATTATTTAAAACAATAAAACAGCAATAAAATTGATTAAAAATGTGAGTGTATATATAAAAAGAATAAGAGCAAAATAAAAATAAATTAGAAATAGAAGTGCAGTTGATGTAAAGCAGCACAGTGCTCAGGTTGTGAATGCACAGCTAAACAAGTATGTTTTTAATCTGGACTTAAAAGTATCTACTGTTGGTGAATGTCTGATGTCATCTGGAAGCAGATTCCAGCTACGGGTGGCGTAATGGCTAAACGCCGACTCGCCCTGTTTGAGTGAACCCTTGTTATCTCTAACTGACTTGATCCTGATGATCTGAGAAGTCTGATTGGTTTATATCCAATGAGCATATCCGAGATGTATTTGGGTCCTAGACCATTGAGTGATTTATAGACAATTAATAATACTTTGAAGTTGATTCTAAAAGTAACTGGTAACCAGTGTAAGGACCTGAGGATTGGAGTGATATGCTCAGATTTTTTGGTTCTGGTCAGAATCCTGGCAGCAGCGTTCTGTATGAGCTGCAGCTGTCTGATGGTCTTTTTGGGAAGACCTGTAAGAAGTCCATTACAGTAATCCACCCTGCTGGTGATGAAAGCATGAACTAGTTTCTCTAAATCTTGGCTTGAGACAAAACATCTGATTCTGGCTATGTTTCTGAGATGGTAGTAGGCTGATTTGCTTATTGCTTTGACATGACTGCTGAAACTAAGGTCAGACCCCAAAATTACCCCAAGATTTTTTACCTTGCTTTGTGTCTTTAGACCTCTTAATTCAAGGTATGTGTTTACCTTGTTAGTTTCATCCTTGTTACCAAAAACAATGACTTCAGTTTTGTTTTTATTTAACTGAAGGAAGTTTTGACACATCCATCTGTTAATTTCATCAATGCATTGGCAAAGAGAGTCAATAGGCCTGTAGTCATTGGGTGAGAGGGCTAGGTAGATCTGAGTGTCGTCTGCATAGCTGTGGTAGGCAATTTGGTACCTTTTCATTATTTGGCCAAGTGGGAGCATATAGAAGTTGAAGAGAAGCGGAGCTAGAATTGAGCCCTGTGGAACACCACAAGTCATGGGTGTCCAGTCAGATTTATGGTTGCCTATGTTCACATAGTAACCTCTCCCTTTAAGGTATGACCCAAACCATTTAAGTACCAATCCAGAAAGCCCTACCCAGTTTTCCAGTCTATTTAGGAGTATGGTGTGATCTACTGTGTCAAAAGCAGCACTGAGATCTAGTAAAACCAGAACTGATATTTTGCCTGAATCAGAATTCAATCGAATATCATTAATTATCTTTATGAGCACTGTCTCTGTGCTATGATGCTGACGGAAACCAGACTGATAATTGTCCAGGTAGCCATTTGAGTTCAAGAATTTGGTCAGCTGATTGAAGATAACCTTTTCAATGATCTTGCCTATAAAAGGAAGATTTGATATTGGTCTGTAGTTAGACAATAAGGTTTTATTTAGATTGGCCTTTTTTAGAAGAGCTTTGACAACTGCATTTTTTAGGGACTCTGGGATAGTTCCTGAGAGCAGTGAGGTATTAACTATTTTTAGGAGATCTGCTTCCAAACAGTTAAACACTCTTTTGAAAAAGGATGTGGGAAGTGTGTCAAGGCTGCAAGTTGATGCCTTAAGATGCTGGACCGTTTCCTCCAGGGTTTTGAGATCAATTGTCTGAAATTCAGACAAAGTAACTAATTTCTGATGTACTGACGTCAGACTGACCTGACTGACGCATGGAGCTTTGCTGATTTCCATTCTGATATTACTGATCTTTTGAAGGAAAAAAGTTGCAAACTCATTGCATTTGTCATCAGACAGCATTTCCCTCCGAACTTGACTAGGGGGATTTGTTAGTCTCTCTACAGTTGCAAAAAGGGTGCGAGTGTTATTTATTTTGCTGTTTATAATGTTAGAGAAAAAATTCTGTCTAGCTTTGCCTAAGTCAACATTGAAGGCATGCAGGCTGTCTTTATAGATGTTATAGTGAACTTCAAGTTTGGTTTTTTCGCCACATACGCTCAGCTTTTCTGCATGTTCTTTTCATGCTTTGTACTTCTGGCGTGTTTCTCCAGGGGGCTTTACGCCTGCCAGTTATCGCCTTGACCTTTACTGGAGCAATGGCATCGATAGCATTTTTAACTTTTTCATTAAAGCTATCGAGGAGAACATCAATAGAGTCTGCAAATATACTCGGTGACAAAGACATAGCATTCATAAATAGCTCACTGGTGTTCTCATTTATGAATCTCTTTTTTATAGAGACAGGTCTATCTTCAGTGGCAGGACTAATAGATATATCAAAGAAAATACAGAAATGATCAGACAGTGCCACATCTCTAATAATAGTGGATGAAATGTTTAGACCTTTGCTAATGAGCAGATCCAGAGTGTGTCCACGATTGTGTGTGGGACCGTGCACATGCTGGATCAGATCCAAAGTGTTTAAAAACATTTAAAAGTTCATTTGCATTATTGTTTTCTGTCTTGTCTATATGAATATTAAAATCTCCAGCAATAACAAAGCAGTCAAATTCTGAGGAAATAGCTGATAACAGTTCTGAAAAATCATCAACAAAGACTGGGGAGTATTTGGGAGGTCTGTAAATAATTGTAAACAGAATGCGTGGTGAACCTTTTAAAGCAATACTCAAGTATTCAAAGGACAGGTAGTAGCCAAGTAAAACTTGCTTGCAGTCAAAGAGATCTTTAAATAAAGCAGCTATTCCGCCACCTCTCCTTACAGCTCTGCAAACATTTATAAAAGTAAAGTTTGGGGGGGCAGATTCATTGAGGATTGTAGCACTACAACTATCATCTAACCAAGTTTCATTTAGAAACATGAAGTCCAGTTTGTTACTGGTCATGAGGTCATTGACCAAAAAGGATTTGTTTTTTAGTGAACGGATGTTTAAAAGTTCTAATTGAATAGTAACTGTTTTTAGTTTTTTACCCCTGTCATTCTCAGAGTGATGTCTAAAAGGTTTTAGATTAGATAGCTTTGCCATACGACTGGAAAAGGCCTTAGTTTTGCGATCACTTATCAGGACAGATATAGGGAAAACTAAAGGAACACTGGGTTCCCACTTGTTCTGTAAATATTTGAGATTGCTGGTGTTATCATAGCAGGGACCCAATTCATATCAGTTACCAGTGCTCTTTGCAGTCTTGTTTAGTCCATCTCCAGCAGATGGGGGTTTGTGTGATCCCTGGCGTTGTGGCAGAGGCCGGAGAGCTCTTTCAGAGGGAACAGGCTGGCCAGATTGACCCAGAGTCTTTGGTGGTTGTGGGGCCCGTCGCTTTTTAGTTGAAACCTGTGGACTCGCGACAATAGAGTGGGAGAGTTTTGTTCCAGCAAATACTAGTTCCTCCATTTTCTCTGAGAAGCTCAAAAGAGATGATGTGGTAGAGAGGGAGAAAGTGTGTAGTGAGAGGGGCTGCGAGTCTGGTGTTTCTGAAGACTGAAGTATGTTGTTTTGGCTCTCCCTGTTGTTATCCACAGAAACGTCCTTGGGTGGCGAGTCCTCGTCATCGTCCAACTGATGTTATGTCACTGGGCAGGGTACAGCCTGAGTGGTATTATCCAAATGTCCATCCAACTGCTGAGGTGGGTCACTATGGCCAGGTGTATTTGTGCCATTTAGGAGTGGAGTGGCACACTCTACTGATGGGTGAAGAAGGGAGAAGAGGATATTGTCCTTTAGCACTCTTGAACCAAGTTTGTTTGGGTGGAGGCCATCTGTTGTAAAAAGTTGTCTTTGACTCCAGAATAGATTAAAGTTGTCAATGAAGTTCAGTCCTCTCATGTTGCAAGTTTTTTGCAGCCAAATGTTCAGACTGAGTAGCCGAGAGAACATATACGTTCCCCGAGCTGGGAGAGGTCCACTGATGAATGACTGAACTTTTAGCTTTCCAAGCATTTCAAAGAGTTCATTAAAATCCCTTTTTAGGAGCTCTGACTGCTCTTTTCGAGTATCATTTTTCCCCACATGTATGACAATCCGATTTACAGACTTGTGTTGTTTCAGGATGTTTGACAGTTCCTTGCTTACATCAGCAATCATCGCTTGAGGGAAAAAGTATGTACGTATGGCCCTGCTACGAAGGTTTCTGATAATAGAGTCCCCCACTATCAGAGTATTTGGCTCGGCTGGTTTCTGAGCAGAGTGCCGTTGCCTGTTTGACACAGAGCGTCTGTTAACTGCTGTGTCCACCTTTGATTTTTGCCTGACCACATTTGGGGATTCTTCACTCATATTCATTAGTGCCTCAAATCTATTTTTAAGATGTATAGGGGGTGGCAGAGTACCAACAGTGTCTTGTCGAGTCTTAGCCATATCTGGGGAAGAGGAAGCTAATGCGGCAATTTGTGAAACTCTTGACAGTCTGATATTACGAGCATCTTTAGGTCTTGCGCCCTTTTTTTGCCAGCGGTTTGTGTCCTCAGCTACCTTTGTTTGCATCTGTACAGGTTTGTCTGAGCTCACTATAATCTGATGAGAAGTGCTGGGTTCACGGAACTCACCGGCTATATGCTGAGTGAGCAGCAGGTGGTTGTTGATCCAAAAGAAGGCATTTTCACACCAGTTTGAGAGTGGGCAGCGGAGTTTTCCTGAAGAGTTTCAATTGTCGGCAGCAAGCTGGTAAACCACAATCCTAAAAGAAATCCTGGATGCTTAGCGAAAGTTTTGAAGTATTTCCCAGTCTTTGGTTTTAGAACCTAATTGTTTAGTCTGAGCACTGTACTGAACTGCTGGTGTTTAAATAAGATAAAGCATAAAAGCAGAAGCGCAAAGCAGGGAGCGCTAGTAAATGCGTCCGATCAGTAGCAAAGCCGGAAGAAAAAGCTTTAGAGATATTCTCTATAATATTGCTTTAAATGTATGTATTCGTACGTACAGGACAAGTTTCTGTGTGTTGTGCACACTGTGCCCCCTTAAATAATTGCTGCATGAGGCCCCTGACTCGAGGTTAGCCAGATGCTCAGCTTCATTCCACCAAATAAAGATCACAGCTTTAACCTGCATCAAACAGACAGCAATGGAAATTTGTGAAGATGATTGGAGCTAGAGACACTAGTAACCTCTTATCTTGCCAGAAGTTTAACCTCATTTTCACAAATCAATGAATAAAGTATAACCAAGTAGGCAAACAATGAATGGATTATTTATTTATATTTCAATTTAACTGCTTCGTTAACTTCAACAAACAGTATTTATCATTTGTCAAGTTGCATCAGCATTGTGTTAATCTGCCAGAGGAGAACAGGCCTTCCCAGCCTGAAACGTGTTCTCATTCCACACAATTGGAATTTTCCGGGTAGCTGGGAGACTGCTGACATGTTTTTTTCAATAGTTGTAATATAAAGTCAGCAAAGTATTGACATTTTTTTTACAGTGTATCATTTTCAGGCATATTTTTATAATTTTCCTATAAATTAAATATTATCTTAACGCTGTTTAATCAACAATAGCACATTTTGACTTGTTGGCAATTTTAAATGGAAAATTAACCTGTATTTAAACGTATTTCAAAATGTACAAAGTAAGTTTTTTAAATACTTGTTTATCCAATGCCGCTTGATCAGTTAAAGCGGACGGGCTTTTATTTTGAATTAAGCAAACAGGAAGTGGTGACAGTTTAAGAAGATTGCGCTTCCGAAATGTGTATAATTTCTTTGCCTCTGTCAACCGGCAGATCCGACAACTTTATTACGTTAAACACCTAGTATAAAGCCTCTTAATTTCTATATGTATCACATTTTTTTTCGCTTTTTAACTTGCACTACTCCAGGTCAACACGTTCTGTGACATGTGGAATACATAATTACTGTTTTTTTACTTTTTGTATTTTACGTAGATTTAAGACAATCGAGTCAGCGGATTACGGCCATTTCACCCAAACAAGGATTTAGTAAGTATCAAAGTAATTCCTGCAGTTCTTCTGTTATTAAGAACATTAACGTTACACCCGCAACTGATTTGCTCCTATTATCAATTGGTCTATAATAGCCGACATGAATTGAGAAAAATAATAAATGTGAAGATATACTTTAGTTTTCAATCTTTTTTAGAAACAATAAACATATTCATTAATATGGTTGATAAATGTATTGATTTGTAAACAATTCTACCGTAAACAATTACTTTTTTTGGAAGTATTTCTAAGCAAAACCGTCAAAATATGCTTTCACAAATCTACAACGCTTTTGCTTCTTTCAGATTATGGCACAAACGGAGACTAAAGAGGATCTCTTGAAGGATTCAACTAATGTTGAGTTACACAACACATTATCAAAGGAAGCATCTCCAGAATCAAAATGTCCTATATGCCTAGATCACTTCAAAAACATATCTTACCTAAATGTGTGCTTGCATAAGTTTTGCTTCCTTTGTGTCCGTGAGTGGTCAAAGAACAAAGCTGAATGCCCTTTATGCAAACAACCATTTAGATCCATATATCACACCATTAAGGCTGAAAATGACTACAAAAGGTTTGACCTGCCACCAACCGAAAATGGCTCATTTGGCAACATTGCAGGGCAAAGATTCAGGTATCGCACCACAGTTACAGGTGACCATAGACCAGCTCCAAGGCGAACGTCTCCTCCCCATGACCACGGAATCTTATTCGAGGGTCTGAGCGGATCTCTTCCAGAGCACCAAAACAGAGATCTCCATCGCATGATGAGGAGGATGGCAGCCAGGCGTAGGGCAGAGAGTGAGGGGAGGTCCCTGCGGAGTCTTCGCGAGCAAGAAGTTGTCAAATTCAGACGGGCTTTATACAGAAGAGGTGTGCGAGTCCAAAGTGTTCGGGACGGTGGCCGTTCCAGAGAGACCTCTGCAGAGTTCTTCCGAAAAAACCCTGCTTGTCTCCACAGGCTTGTGCCATGGTTGAGACGAGAGCTCACAGTTCTGTACGGCACGCACGGTTCTTTCGCCAACATACTGCAGCACATCATCATGACCCTGATCACTCGACATAACCTGGACGATCATGCTGTTCTTCATGAACTAAGGCCCTTCTTGCTGTCCCACACAGAACATTTTTTGCATGAGTTTCTTAGCTTTGGTCAGTCTCCTTTCAACATGGAAGCGTATGACCAGCATGCCCTTTATGACCTGCCTGGCCCCTCCACTGAGAGCAGCAGTTCAGACACCTCTATAATTGACATTTCTGAGGGAGAGAGTGATACTTCAATGCCAGACGCCCAGGATTTTACAACTCCTAGGGTCACCTTAAGCCAGACGGCATGGGATGATGAGACCCCTGGACCGTCCTACTCTTCCGAGCCATCCCAGGTTTTTCCTTTACATGTGAGTGACTCGGACTCTGATAGCAGTGTAGACGAAGCGGTTGTGTCTGTTGCTGCTGTGACACAGCAGGACCATTCCTCTGACAGTGATGAAGACTGTGTCATCGTCGGATATGTAAAGTCAGTTGCAGAAAGGACACCAGAACTGGTCCAGCTTTCCTCTGATTCAGAAGAGCCTGACGACAACAAAGAGCCACAAAGAGGTCGGCCACCCCAACATATTCGTTTTACTTCAGAGTCACCCACTGTCACTCAGAGACCCTCGGGTAGTTCAAGAAGTGGCTCTTACTCTCCTGAAGACACTACACATATCCACACCTCTAATCGTGCTACACAAGGGGATAACTCTGACAGAACGCATCACAAAAGAGAGCTGTCTAAAGAAAGATCTGCACACAGAAACAGAACACATGCCAGCTCTCATAAAGATAAGCGTGAGAAGAGACGTGAAAAAGAGCCTAGTCATGGCACCTCATCTTATTGGCATTCATATAGCCATCATAGAGAGAGTGGAAGGAGATACTATTCAGAGACACACTCATCCTACACAACCTTTTGCAGAAGGGGAAACGATCGCTCTTGTTCTCAGTCGCGCAGTAGAAGGCAAAGCAAGGAACGTCAGAGGTTCAGAAGCCGCTCGTGGAGCAACTCTAGAATCAGCTCCAGCTCCTCCAAACATCATGGCAGAAGCCACTCAAGGAGTAATTCTAGAATTAACTCCAGCTCCTCTCGTCTGACTTCAAATCATGATGAAGATGGCAGGAAAAGACAATACAAAACAAAACATCTAGAGGAACGCTCAAGGTGGAGCTCGGAAAAATCTGATGAATATCATCGAAAGAAGAAAAAGAAAGAAAAGAAGCATCACAAGAAGTCCAAGAAGAAAAATAGGAGTCCAAGTATACACACACCTTATGATGATAAATCTGAGCATAGTAGGAAACATCCGAAGAAGAGGAAGAAACAAAGGAAGAAAAGCATAAGACATAAGAGGAAAGGGAGAACAGGAAATCAAAGCCCAGACCTAATAACAATTACAACTGACAGTGATGGTGGTAACACTGACCCTGCTGTACCCTCAGATAGAAGTGTTTGTCCTGTAAGTTCCACTGTCATAGTTACCGACAGTGCCACAGAAACTCAGCTGGTCAATGCCGGTTTTGTAGATGTAGCGCAAGAAGCAACTGCTGCCAATGAATGTAGTTCTGATGTGGATGCAGGAAATCACCATCAAAAAGATTAAATGCCATATGATTGAATTTGAATGTTAAAATGAACTGTTTTTGTAAACTGATAAAGTTGTCATAGTATATTTTTTATGACTACATTTTCATAAAAACAAATGTACATCTAAAATTCTCTTAATGCAAATTTTAGGCCGAAAAGTTATGTGATGTACAAGACTGTCTTACCTTTATGTCAATGGTTTATTTATAACTTTTTTTCTGTGCCAGGGCAACAATTAGAGTCTCTATATGGCTGTCTCTAATAAAGTGAATGGGATCATACATTTCTACAAATATGTGTATACACGTTAATGTTTTTTTGTTTGGCAGCATTCTTACAAACATTGCAGTTCTACGATTTTCGGCAAATTTAATGTATTTTAAAGGGGTTACTCCACCCCAAATAATGTTGTTCTGTTGAACTCAAAACATTTTTTTTGAAGAATTTAGAAGCAAACAGTTCTGCGGCACCTTTGACTACGATTTTTATTTTGTGTGTACTATTGTATGATGTCCCAGAATGGTAATTTGCAAACATTTTTTCTAATATCTTTGTGTTCATCAGAACAAATGTATAAAGGTTCGAAACAACCTAAGTGGGAGTGACCCCTTCTAAAAGTATCCCTTTAAGGTGGTATTGCATTTAATTTTTTACATAACATTATACAATATTTTATTTGTTCATAATATCTAAAATAGACCTAGTTCTCCTTGATGTGTTTTAGTCAGCTAGATCTTTGTGTTGTGGCTCTAAGGGTTGTTTCCTGGACTGGGTTTAGTAAACGTCCCAGACTCACTAAAATGTTAGAGGTGTCTTGATCAGAAAAGACTTGCAATGACATATTTTGATATGTTTCAGTGCCATTGTTTTGTGTTAAGATGCACACAAGTAACGTTTAAATAAACAACCTAAGTATTCTAATTTTACTAAGGCCTAGTCCTTCCTTAAGATAAACCCTGTCCTGAAACTGTCTGAAAGAGTTTAAATATATGAATGTAGTCTTTCTTAAGATTCCAATGTACTTTCTACAACCTTATTTTCAAGTTACCTTCATTTCAAAGTAGCAATATATTTTTCATTGGCTAGACATGTACATTTATAATGCATGTAATTTTGGATTGCATTAAAATATGAAATATTGGTTGAACCACCTTCGAATAACAGAAGGTGGCGGTAATGCACAATTAAGTTTTCGAAGCAGCATAAAACAAAAGGAAGAAGTAACTACAGTGGAAGGCTCCGTACTCTTGTCAGTGTTGTTTCACGTGAAGAAATATGGCATCGAACAGTAATGTGAAGGTAAATATAATGATTATTGTGGCCCATGAAACTATTCCGACAGTAATAAGGCCTTAAAAACGTTTATTCTGAATATTCTCGGTTTATTTTATTTTACCGAAAACAGCTCAATTTAGTGTTATTCAGTGGCTTGTATCTTTGCTTCACTGTAAAACCACGAGATTTACTCCTAAGCAGTGTTTAATAATGCAGAGAAGAATTGCTGCTGTTTATGACTCCACCTCAATTGATGCTAAGAAGTCCATCGTCAGCTTCACTTTGTCATAGTAAAGGCGTTTGTACATATAAACTCATAATTATGATAATTCATTGTTTTCCAATTTAAGTATGACGGGCAATGACTGGATTTAGTATCGTTAGGTGGTAGATTCATTGGGCCATATGAATTTGCGTTTTAATTGGCAAATATCGTACATAAACTGTTTGCTTTTGAAAGATATGTAAACATCATTGAACACTGAACAAAGTCTACAACAAGATTAATCATTGCAGTGAATAAAAACACGATGGCATTATTTTTACAAATATATAAAATGGTTGTAGCTTTAATGCATAAGTTTGTGGGGTAAACTTACATGTCAACATGTTTCTATTTATCTGCTCACTGTTAAAATAAACATTACCTCAGGCCAACTTGTTTTGTGCCATATTAAGGATAATAAGATTTGACATGTTTCGTTCAATAATTCCGTTTATTCTGATTTTCATATTCTTACAGATTGGAATTATTGGTGGTTCTGGTTTGGATGACCCAGATATACTGGAGGAAAGAACAGAACGGTATGTAGTCACACCATTTGGAAAGGTGAGTGGTTCAACACAGTGTATCAGTATTAAGAATTAATAAATACACTTCTGTCAATAATTTTGTTCTCTCTCTCTCTCATTTTAAATAGCCATCTGATGCGCTGATTTTGGGAAAAATAAAAAACGTTGATTGTGTACTCCTTGCAAGGTAGCTACACTGATGGGTAGACAAAATGTATTCTATTTCAATTCACAGTTTATTTGGTCAATTGCAGTCGAAATGCATTGAACGTAAAATGTCTGTTGGTTTTATTGTTCTCAATATTTTCATTCTCTAAGGCACGGGAGACAACACAGCATCATGCCCACAAATGTCAATTACCAGGCTAATATTTGGGCATTGAAGGAAGAGGGGTGCACACACTTGATGGTCACCACAGCATGTGGTTCTCTTAGAGAGGACATCCAGCCTGGAGACATTGTCTTGATCGATCAGTTCATTGATAGGTTGGTCTTTCTCTCTTTTTCATAGTTCCATTTTTTTAAGCTCACCTTAAAGAATTAAAGATTTATTCATTTCGGGAGAAATTGTTGATGTATTAATATCTTGACATATTGAAAGCAAAAAATGTAATAATCAAAACATTAAAAAAAAATGTTGACAGCGTAACCAATGGGATTAAAGGTGTCATCAAAAACAAACTGGCCGAACTGTAAGATACATGTATACATTTTATCACGATATGGGTTGTGTTGTTACACCACTGACTTAAAGGAGGCATGAA
Organism: Triplophysa tibetana; assembly: GCA_008369825.1. NCBI lineage: Eukaryota > Metazoa > Chordata > Actinopteri > Cypriniformes > Nemacheilidae > Triplophysa > Triplophysa tibetana. The sequence goes on along the minus strand of CM017896.1, from coordinate 19,916,119 downwards.
TTAAAATCACACTTTTACTCCGAGCTTTGGTCATTTACAAATCACAGGAGGTCTCTCAAAAATTGTCAATGGTGCTAATGTGTAACCTAACGTTACGTCTCGAACCAAATTCACAGAAGGCTCCAACTACGCAAACTGTTATCCAATCAAAGCAGTTGGCGTTTACTTCCAAGTGTCTTCAATGCTGCACGGCCAATAAATACCAGCGTTCGCAGAGCTGGCCTCAAAACCTGGGTAGATAATAGATTATTATTTATTGATTTTGATACATTGGGATGTAAAAACCACGTGAACGTCATAACTAGACCTCATCCAACAGTATAAAACAATAAACAAGCACAGTTCATCAGACTTTTAATGCAAAATTGCTTTGGATAAAAGGGTCAATGGAGAAAATGCATTCACGTAAATGTAAAACTTCAGACCCTGTGTACATTTATACTTATAGTGTTTCTGCATTACAGACCAGCAGTATCATACACATTTTTTTGTTAGAGTAAATCAAATAACATGATACGAGAAGGGGACCGAAAATAAAGATGTTGTAGGAATGTAGCTTTAGTATATGGTTAGCCTTATTACACTGTTGTTTTCAGAATTAACCACTTCAAATCTCAACCGTAGCAAGTCTGGATTGTTTTACAGTTTTTTTTAATACAGTATGTGAGGATTATGATTTACTCAAGGAGTAATGCAGGTAGAGCATTAAATTATGTGGCTGTAGGGCCATGTTCTGCGGAGTTTAGCTCTGGTAGTGGGAGCCTGCGGTTATGTGGACAATGCTTCAGGCATATAGCATGCTTTGGGCAGCCCTATTTGGGTGATTCTCACAAAACAATTGAAACAATAATGGCAGTACTGATTTAAAAAAATAAAACATATAATTCAGGACACAAAACATGATTATAATAAATATAATTCTGCTTCTACTTTGCACATTCTTTTTTATATTTATTGCATTTTTAGCTAAAAATCAAATTACCGTAATGCATCCAGCAGTTTTAGTGCATAACATGTTTTAATTTTAACAGTGTAAAACTAAAATATGTTCTACATGGTGAATACAACTGACCACAAAATAAAAAAATAAAAAGCTGCAGTAGGCCATATTTAAAATGGAAAAAGGGTAAAAAGAAGAAGTGTCCATGATTGATGAATCATCCTGTGTTACATTTTGAAAGACACAGAGATCTTTTTATTAAGCTTGATCTTTGCAATAACAGATCTGCAGTACCTTTCAAATAGCTACGTGGTTAAAATATATCATAATATTTCTTTAGGAAATAAATTAAATATTCTGTGTTTAATCAGATTTCACTACCTTAACGGGTGGTTTTCATTTTTTTTATAAAAAATGTCCAATTATATGAAAAATAAACAAGACATCATGGCTTCTCTTTTTTAACTGCAAAACATGGTAAGAAATCTCATTTCTGTAACTGCCTGTTTTTGATAGTTACGGTAATGAAATTTTTAAGAAATTCTTTTGAACAAAAGTGTTTAAAGAATTGTTAATGCGACCTTGTTGTTAATGCTTAAAACGGCAATTTATTGTTGCAAATATCTTTTAAAAATCATGTTGAAATCTTGGAAGCTAAGATTTTGTGAGAATCACCCATTTGGAGTCCTGACTCTTGGTCCTTTCATGGTCCTGCAGCTCTCTCTCCTCCCCATTATTTCGTTTCTCTCTCTATTTTTCCTGTGAAAATAAAGATGAGAAAGATGATGAAAGGTACAATTTTGTATTAGTTTTGGAGCAAATGTCTGCCAGATTGCTTTGATCTGTTACTGTAATGACCCTGATTACCCTGAACAGTAAAATTTACTAGTTTTTACTTTTCTTTCTTTTTCTTCTAACTGTACATGCCACCATCCTAAATTCAAGAACAACAAAACGTGCGCAGACATTTTGTGATGGGCAGCCCACCAGCCCCCCAGGTGTATGTCACATACCTATGGCTGAACCCTTCTGCAGTAAAACTAGAAAGGTGAGTGTAAACACTATTGGGTCTTTATAATTATTATGACATATCATAACTTATTTTAATTCATCAAAGTATGTTAAAGGTAAAATATTTACCTTAAGGTGCTACTAGAGATCGCTCAAGGACTAGGTGTTAAGTGTCACCCTCGTGGGACAATGGTGACCATAGAAGGGCCACGTTTCTCCTCTCGGGCAGAGAGCCTTATGTTTAGACAATGGGGTGCTGATGTCATTAACATGACAACCGTACCGGAAGTTGTTCTTGCCAAGGAGGCTGGCCTGTGCTATGCTAGTATTGCAATGGCAACTGATTATGACTGCTGGAAAGAGCACGAAGAGGCGGTAAGCAGATATGTGTTGGTTTGTTTGTGTGTGCGTTTACTGCTTGTTGCAGTTCAATTTGGGTACACATCAATGCATACATGATGTTGCTTCCATACATGTTGTGGTCAAATTTTATAGCTAAGTATAACTAGAAAATTATTCCTTGCAGGACTTACATGCAGTAAAAACTATACAAAGATCTAGACATACTACAAAGTGTTGGTCCGAGTCAGTTGAGAAATAAGTAATATATGTCTGTATAATGTATGTAGATAAAAAGTGGAGAAGACAAGTATCAGAGAGTTAAGAAACAGATGTTAACTTATCAGCTTTTTTCCTATAGCTTAAGGAACTTATTGATAAATCACATTGTAGAACAATTTGAACAGACTGCGGGTTGGGAGATATATAGAATTATTAGTATTAAATTAGTATTAAAGGCGGAATGGATGATTTGGTAAGGTGCTAACTTTAGCCTGCTACCACTGAAATCATGATCCCACTCTCCATGAGAGTCACTGTCCAAAGCCATGCCTTCTTCAAAACATTTACCATGAAGTTACCATCGCATCATCTTTGAAACACGTGACTCACTTAGCTGCTCGCAGCGTGGAAAAGCAACACTGATTATAATCATACCCGTCAACACTCCCGTTTTTCTCCCATTTTTCACTCCAGGATTTTCCCATTTTTCACACCCATCTCCTATTAAACCCTCTCAGAAAATAATCGCGAACATACTGAGCGTGAAACCATTGGAAGGCGGCCGCAAACCGACCATCAGTTATTGGAATGCATTTGCGTACAAAATTCTGCTTTCACCTTTTTTTTGATGAGACGTTTTTAGTTGTGTCAATTTTTAAGATGGTCTTTATTTTTGTTCGTCCTTTGAAAGTTACACTTGCAAACTTCCACACATTTAACAAAGGGAAAGTTAGGTTCCGGCTGTTTACCTGTATTTCTCCAAAATTCGTTGACTGAAAACTTACACACAACCTATCTTTGCATTTGGATCGAATTTAATAATTGGGCGAATGTTATTTTTGTCCTACACCTTTCACAGACACATTATAATTATAAAAATATCATTGGACCACTTTACTTATTGATTGCTATCAGGATGTAAAGAGATTTCCAACCAGCGTGACAAAAAATGTTTCTGGATAGGATCACCTATTTTGCCGTCAAAGGGATATTTCAGATATGAAACAAAATTTCCCCATGTTTTACTCGCCCTCAAGGCTTCCTATCTGAATATGACTTTCTTCCCTTGAAGAATAATGCAGTCGGAGTTATAGTACCAAGTGTCCTTTTACTTCCATGCGGTAGAATGGGAGTAAATAGAAGGCAATTTTTTTGAAGCTCCAAAAAGTGCATCCATCTGTCAAAGAACGGCTTGACCCGGCTCTGTGGTCTTAACAAAGGTCTTCTGAAGCAAATCGATGCATTTTTCTAAAGATAAATATCCATATTGACAATGTCATTAACATTTATGTCTGGCCGTGAGTGACTAAAGATCCTGCACAGAGGAGGTGTATCCTATTAGAACAAACGAAAAATCGTAACCTAAACTTACTGTGTCATTTCCCGGAAAAACAAGCCTCTGGTTCACCCGCAGCAGAGGGATAATGTAATAGTTCTCTTAAACAATTCACTTCAGAAGACAAGGAAAGCATGGTATATTTTGTTTCTTGCCTGAAATATCACCTATATTTATATAAATATGTAACTGTGTGTTACTGTAGCGACTAACACACTTGTCTAATTCATTTAAAGGCAACGTCTGGAATACACACGTCTTTATTCACCTAAGGACGACAGAAAACATCATACATAACTATTACGAAAGATTACAAAATCATTCATTGATCCACAATCATTTAAAACAAGATGCAAACATATAACGTATTTCTCAAAACAATTTACACTGAGCAACCTGATAAAAACTTTACACACATCTTTCAAAAGATAAGGACAATTTGATTACTTAGTCTGGAAATGAATGATTTGATGCAAAATGTGAAGGTAAGTGCCATCAAAATAGATCCTTTAAATTTCTTATCATTTTAATCGTATTGGCATGCCTGCCTGACTGCCTGCATCCCGCAATACTACGTATTAAAAGTCAAGTGAGTACACAGCATTTTCACTCTGAGCTGCACATGTGATGTTGCTTCCGTGTAGATGAAGTCATGTTAGCACAGTGGCAGGGGGGTTTCTTGAGATATCCGGAGTCAAATCTAGATGAATAGGCAGCTCTAATTTATTTGCAAAATGAAGACGGCATTGTATTACAGTAGAGATTTTAGGTTCATTGGAGCAAAATTATGAATTATATTGATTCTAAATACACAATATCTCAGAATCCGTGCATGCTGTCTTGTTTCTCTTGTAGTTTCACTTGTGGGGTTTTTTTACACTATTTTTAGAAAACCAGAAGGATATCAATAATGTGTGGCATCTTGAAATCTATATAATTCTGGCATTATAAAAAGATTTGGACACTTAACCTCACATAAAATGCATAAATGGACTAGTTTAAAAGATACAAAAAAACAAGTGTGGTGTGATAAGTAAAATAACAGGGACATCAAAAATAATACACCTTTACATCATTTCTCCAGCACTTGTCTGCTGCTTTTTACAATGTAAATTGAGTGCTGTAGCATGAGACAAGCTGTTTCTTCATTTGTTAGAAAATGTCTTATAAAATTGTAGGTTGAAACTGTAGTGAGATTTCAGAGAAAGTATATGGAAAAAAGTGGAAATGTTTTTTGCAAACTTGAACGTTTAAGATATTTAACTATTTTGGAACAAATATTTAAATATATTCCTTTCAAGTCAACAAATGCTGTCTGCAGATTATTGCTTCCGATAACCGGACGACCGGTTAGGCTGGTAGTTTGAATCAATGTTTACTTCCCCTTGCAATTCAAAGTTCTGCTTCCAAGTTCCTGCCTCTGACCTCCAGTATGAACTCCCCCGCTCCACCACATCCTTCTGTGTCTATCCTGTATTAACATTTTATCTGACTCATGCACACACAGTCATACAGCACAGTGCCAACGCATTAGTCACTCCTTCACCGCCTTCAAGCATGGAGATCAGTCACGGGAATATTAAATTGCTTAAGCAAAAACAACTATTTTAAAATTTAAACCTAGTGTTTAGTTTTTGATAGTAAACTAATACTGATTTTAGATAATTATGTCTTATAAAGTCAGGCATGAACAATATGTTCCTTGACCATGAAATATTTTCCATCATAAGTTTTAACTGGTTTTATATGGTAGATGATATGGGACCCTAATCTCAGTTCACAGGCAAAGCATCATGTGTGCGTTATGTGAAACGTTATCATTTATCTAATAATAAATGATGAAATCTTAATAAACGAATCCATTGTTTTTGTATGTGCATTCACTATATCTGGATGTATGGCATTAATTCTATTAATTAGCAAAAACAAAATCAAATCTAAAAAAATCAAAATTATAAAATGTATTACTATTCATTACGTTATGTACTAATCTTGACAATTTTTTTCATTCTTTAGGTGTGTCTGGACAATGTTCTGAAAACCATGAAAGAGAATGCAAATAAAGCTAGCAGCATTCTGCTCACTGCTATACCACAGATCTACCAGATGGACTGGGAAAGCACAATAAATGCACACAAAGTGAGTTTACTGGTTCAATTAATTATTTAAAAGTTTTATATTATAGTGTATTTCAGTGTTTAAAATACATGGTTATAATTGACTTGATTAAAAGAGAGAAAAATGTATTTGTTATATTCGAATAACAATTTCTTTCGAGTGTCTGAGATCCATACTGTATAGAAATGTCATCTTATGTCATTTTTTTTCAATTTTTTGCAGTTGATGTCACAGTCTTCAGTAATGTTGCCCAAACATTAAGGCACATTGCCATCAAGGAGACACCAAGTTGTGATGTTCATGCTGGTATGACACTCATTCCACTTATAGCCACAATTTATTGAAGGCTGTTTGGTTTGTTTGTCAACCACAATGACTTCAACTATGTCCACAGATTAGAGTTGGTAAACTACAGTAATTTGCATGTATGAAAGCATTTTAGAGAGCATGGTCAGAACTTTTGATATCACATTTTTACATTACATTACATTATTTTATGCATAATAAATACCTTGTATTTTTGGTGGGATGCAGAGCTAAATGCATTTCTCTTATTACAATAAATTACTGTTGTTTTTCCCGAGTGCAGTTTGTTTGGGATATTGTTGAGCTGGGCAGTGGTTCTGTGCTTAAAATGTCCACTATTTTGTGTCTCATGGGTTCATTTTTAGTTCCCTCTTAATGATTTAACACTTTAACAGAAGGCTTAAATTGGCTTTTTTCAAGGGGTTGTCCCAATCTGACTTTAATTTGTTTTCAAGTGCCTGGTCTTACTATATTTTTTTGTCTCTAGTTTTAATATCAATTATGCATATTGTTTATCTTACCCTAAAGTGTGATCATAATACCAACATGGAATACATATTTTTATGCAACAGAGCTGACATTTTCTGAATATCTAGTTGCATTACTTAGTTTCCTATTAATGTACAAATTCGTAAGATAAAGTTTGCTTTGAGCCATCTAACGACTTTTGATATTAAAATAACTTTAGCGATAAAAAAGATGTATTTTCGAAAGTGCTATTAACAGTAGTTTCTGAATGCATTAAACTTGATTTTATGGTCAGGTTATTAAACAAAATAACACATTTAACGAAAATATCGTATAATGCCATCTCAAAAAGCCGCTTACCGAAATAAATTAATAAGCAATTAGCCTACTGAGCAAAGTCACAAAACCGCGATTGATTTGACGGCGGTTTGACGTTTTAATTGCATCGACCAAGAATGTATATGTGACCTTAAGTAGCACGGGAACATTTTTTGTTAAATACAAAAATACATTGAATGGGTCGAAATTATCGATTTTTATTTTATGTAAAGATTATTAAGTAAAGATCGTGTTCCATGAAGATATTTTGTACATTTGCTACCTTAAATGTATAAAAACAAAATGTTTGTGATTGGATGGCATACTACACTGCGCCTGATTATCAATTTCAAAGGTGATTTTCTCAATATTTCGATTCTTTTTGCACTCTCAGATTACTGTGTTAGCTTAAACGGCTGTTTCTCCGCCAGATATGGTCATTTTCTAACAACTCGTACATAAACAGTAAGCTTATTTATTCAGCTTTCAGATAATGTAAAGATCTCAATTTCGAAAAATTGACCCAAAAGGCTGGTTTTGTTGTCCAGGGTCACATATATTGCGGTAAACTCGAATAAAACATACAAACTACAAGATAAGTGTTTAAAAGGCTATAAAGAAAACTCCAAAAAAATATGAGGTTCAAAAGATCAAAGTGCAATATAAGTAAACCAAAATCAAATTTTGGATTAGGCTATATAGTATGCGTGTTAATAGAAGATAAATAAATTATTGTTTTTAAAAACGATTGAGAAATTCGACGACGTCCAAGTTTCCCGTCTGTTCTGCCACATCCACAGGTCGTAAATTGTTGTTGTCTGTTGCCTTTGGATCAGCGCTAAAGTGAATTAAAAGCTTCAGAGTGTCCAAGAATCCAGTTCTGGCAGCGTCGTGTAGAGGTGTGCTGCCCGTTCCGGGATCAGGCAAATTAGGATCCGCACCATGTTCAAGCAACAGGTGCGCCAAAGGTGTGTTCCCCATCATCATCACCTGTATATGATACAAACGTTCGTCATTGTCATCAAGCCCTGTGTTGTAAAAAATATTTACGAAGAAACAAATACAGCAATTTCTACTTTAAATTACTTTATTTAAATTAGCTTACTTTTTATATATTTCTTTGAAGGCTTTGTTTTAGAAACAAAAAAGGAAGGCACTTAAACTTCAAACTTACCATGTTAAACCTTTTAATAGTTTAAAAAATAATTAATCAAACTTTTTTAAGTTATTTAAAATACATACAATACATAACTTGTAAAAAATATATTTGAAAATGTAAATAATAAAAACAATAATATTGAAGTAAATTTTTTATTTGAATAAATGCTTATCATCATCAACTTAGTCTGCACAGAATACTCTTAATGTCACCTTTTTACCATACAAATTATATTTTGTATATTTAAGTACGTTAAGGCCTAAGGAAAAAAAAAATTGGAATGAATCCGTTTTCACACACAAAAAAAGAGTACAGTTAACTGCATGTCTAACATGTCTAACACCTATGTGTTATGTTATATTTTAAGTTCGAGTACATAAAATTAAAACGTTAATACGATATTGAATTGCTTAAAAAGGAATAAGCAACATTTGTTTACCGTCGTTTTGTGAAATAAATTACGTCATTACAGTTTCTTTTAGAGACTTTCAGCGTTTCCCGTATGTTTAAATGTATCCCCAAATTCCATAATATTCCTCAATTGAACTATTACCTGTCGAAATTTCTACAAACTCAGGCATACCTGTATAGGTGTTCTTCCAAATCTGTTAAAACTGTTCACGTTTACTCCTTCAGAAAGTAGAAACTGAACACGGACAGTGTTTCCAGTGGCCGCTGCTTTGGTCAGTTCTTCCGCGTCATACATCATTGTCAAGTATCAGTATCACTGTCAAGCACTGACTGAAGGATTCCACTTTGACAGGTAAAGCAATTTAAGGCAATAATTAAAAGACTTCACAGTGCATTTAAATGTTCACTGTCACCCGACCTGAAATATACCATTGCACTGAGTGAAAGAGTTGAACCAGCTGCTGTAGAAGGTGTTGTGTTTGATCATTATTAGACGTAGGGAGAAATTTGTTCGGACTTGCCTCTGTTATAAACGTCACAACACATCGCGCTGATGCAGTATGCTAGTGTGTTCTGCGCATGTGCACTCCCACACTGATTCAGGAAGACTGAAAGAGACGATCCGTTTATGGAATAAAATGAGCTGCCTAATCTGGTTTTCTTTGTCGATGGGTGGAATTCATATTTAAGTGCAATTTAGGGAATTGGTATTTTGTTTGATTGGGATTTTAGTGAAAAATAGTTGCACCCAGACAAGTTAACGTGAAAGTTAGCCTATATGAGTATGCTATTGTGAATATGGTACAGCGAATAACGACTCAAGACAGCTTTAAAAGTGAACTTAAACAAACTAGTGCTAGAAAACGACAGCTCGTGTACAAAAGGAGGCTGGGGGTGTATTTGGATTTATCTGGATTTTTGCTATAGGCTTGCTAGGCTATAGGCCTGCGTGTTTATAATGTATGTCATTAGTTTAGTCAAATTGTCTTAGGGCTATTCCATGGAAAGTCGACTTTTCGATTAAGAAAGTTGTTACCGAAGGTTTTCACAATACTGATAAACTTATGGCCTATCATTAATTGGTGATTTTAATACCCATTTGAAATTTAAAGGTTTTTTTTGCATTTGTTAAGGATAGTTTACCATAGTCAGGTAAGTAAATTGTCACATCCCTAACGGAATGTCACATTCATAACGGACCATATTCTTCACAAATGGGAACATGAAAATTAATATAATGTTATAATTATTTTATGCCATCCCTTGTCCATTTATTCATTAATATTTCTTCTGGTTTGTACATTTTAATTCACAGAAATTCTACAAAGTATGTTGACTCGCATTTTCTCCTAACTTTGTCACATATCTGTCATATGATTTCCCCCCTTCTTTAAAATAAAAAACTCTTTTATAGATATTTTTCTCATGCATAACTCACCACAGGGGTTCATGAACATTAACAAATGGTTCAATATATTTGTAAAATATACATTTTCTGAGAAATTATATTTCAAGTTTTGACTGAAAATATTACATCCATAACACTGGAAATTATTTATACCTGTGACTTCAAAATGCATTCACTACTAGGCCTATTTGAGATGGATGTGTCTATTTTAAAGTAACATATATCTTAAAACACTTGTACAGAAAATCCTAGAGTATGTTTTTAATAACTTTGAAATAATACTCTTGTTTCCAGTCAACACACAGAACATTTGAAGAACTTTGTTTGACTAAAATAATGGGAATTCTCCTCTGTTGGGCCACACAGTTTTTGTCTGAGAATTCCCAGCACGGTTGTCTCATCACAGTTGCTGTTACATCTTATATAGTCAGTAAACCCTCGCATTATCTTGTGCATTTGTATACAGCTGCATAAAAAATTAAGAGACCATTCCAAATTTTCATTTCAAATCAGCATTTTAGATTTATTGTTGCCATCCCAGTGAAAAAGTCATCCAACAGCAATGTTAAAGACTGACAGCATGACAAGACACACACAAACTGCAATAGAAATGTTATCACATAAAACATCATTTATTAACTTTTCCGAAATACAAACTCTTTGCTAAAAAGTGAAAATGAACCAGTTTTCTTTGCAGTATTTGAGGTCCGCGGCTGTATTAATACTATTGTTATACGTTTAAATTTGACTGTGCTGACTAGTTCTACCAGAAAGACTCGGAAGGCCAAAGTTGAGTATTCAACATTTATTGAACAGCTGATAGACAGAATATATATGGTTATAATAAAGATGGTTATTGGTTTCTTTGGAGTAGGCCCTGTCCGTGGCTCGCATCCAGAGGGCCAAGAAGTCCTCCACTTCCCGCCTTGAGATGGTAAGGCGGGGGCGTAGCCAACCCCCCTGGGGTTAAATTGACAGGGACCTCCTGGTGGTGGTGGGGAGGATGGGGGCGAATCACTGTTGCTTCGACTGCGGACATAGAAAGGGGTAAGTGGCGATCTTTATGTTCCATGTTGGAAGGTGATTGGTTGGGTGTTGATTGGTAGTGAGTGATGCAGGATTGAGTCTTCCTGGCAGAACTAGCGCTGAAGCTATATTTCTACCAGAAAGACTCGGAAGGCCAAAGTTGAGTATTCAACATTTATTGAACAGCTGATAGACAGAATAGATATGGTTATAATAAAGATGGTTATTGGTTTCTTTGGAGTAGGCCCTGTCCGTGGCTCGCATCCAGAGGGCCAAGAAGTCCTCCACTTCCCGCCTTGAGATGGTAAGGCGGGGGCGTAGCCAACCCCCCTGGGGTTAAATTGACAGGGACCTCCTGGTGGTGGTGGGGAGGATGGGGGCGAATCACTGTTGCTTCGACTGCGGACATAGAAAGGGGTAAGTGGCGATCTTTATGTTCCATGTTGGAAGGTGATTGGTTGGGTGTTGATTGGTAGTGAGTGATGCAGGATTGAGTCTTCCTGGCAGAACTAGCGCTGAAGCTATATTTCTACCAGAAAGACTCGGAAGGCCAAAGTTGAGTATTCAACATTTATTGAACAGCTGATAGACAGAATAGATATGGTTATAATAAAGATGGTTATTGGTTTCTTTGGAGTAGGCCCTGTCCGTGGCTCGCATCCAGAGGGCCAAGAAGTCCTCCACTGCCCGCCTTGAGATGGTAAGGCGGGGGCGTAGCCAGAGGTAAGCCTACGAATGGTCGTAGGCTTACCTCTGGAGCGGGGCCTACCCCCCCAAAACAAAAAAGATATTTCTACTCACCTGCTGGTTGTAGTCTCTAGCAGTACCTGCAGAACGATATTAAATGCGAATGTTAATGATATAAACAATTTACCGGTCGCTGGGCCGTGAGTAACACCGAGACGAGCCCCGGATAGGCCCCAACACTGACAAGGCCCCGATAGGCCACAACATATAGACGAGGCCTCGATAGGCCACAGCACTGACAAGGCCCCGATAGGCCACAACACATAGACGAGACCTCGATAGGCCACAACACTGACAAGGCCCCGATAGGCCACAACATTGACGAGACCCTTACGGGCCACTGTTGAGACAAGGCCCTGATAGGCCACAACCACTGACAAGGCCGACGAGAGACCCCAATGACAGAAGGCCCCGATAGGCCAAACCTCTGACAAGGCCGACGAGAGGCCCCAGTGACAGAAGGCCCCGATAGGCCACAACACTGACAAGGCCCCAATGGGCCACAACACTGAAACACGGCCCCGAAATGGTCACAACACTGAGACAAGGCCCCGATAGGCCAAATCACTGACAAGGCCCCGATAGGCCACAACATTGATGAGGCCCGTGCGCCCCTTTTTTGACAAGGCCCCGATAGGCCACAACCACTGACAAGGCCGACGAGAGGCCCCAGTGACAGAAGGCCCCAATAGGCCAGAACACTGACGAGGCCCCAATGGGCCACAACACTGAAACACGGCCCCGATAGGGCACAACACTGAGACGAGGCCCCGATAGGCCACAACACTGACAAGGCCCCGATAGGCCACAACATTGATGAGGCACGTAAGGCCCCTTTTTGACAAGGCCCCCGATAGGCCACAACCACTGACAAGGCCGACGAGAGGCCCCAGTGACAGAAGGCCCCGATGGGCCACAACACTGACAAGGCCCGAATGGGCCACAACACTGAAACGCAGCCCCGATAGGGCACAACACTGAGACGAGGCCCCGATAGGCCACAACACTGAACAGGCCTTGGTAGGCCACAACACAGGGGCAAGGTAACTGATGAAACAAACACACCACCACCAGTAATTGCATGATTTACCTGAATCTGGACGGATAGGGATTGTTGAGTTGACGTGATGGTAGAAGAGTCTAGTCTTATTAAGACTCATAAGCAGAAGATGACCATCTACCTGTCCGTTTGATTGTTTCCATTGGAATTCCGCGTTCGGCTGCTGTAGTGGCTGCTCCGATCCGGAAGGAGTGTCGGTATACAGGAGGGGCGAACATCGAGATGACGCCTCGATAGGCCACAACATAGATACGAGGGCTCAATGGCCACAACATGGAAACAAGTGTTGGGGGAAGCAAGACACCATCATTAGTAATTGCATGAAATACCTGGATCTTGGCCGGATGGGGCTTGTTGGGCTGCTGTGATGGTTAGAGGAGTCCAGTCTTATCAAGACTCATATGCAGAGGCCGACCATCTACCTGTCCGTTTAATTTTTTCAATTGGAATTCCGCGTTCAGTCCAGGTAGTTGCTGCTCCGATACTTGATCTTGACTTGAAAGAGCGTGTTGGCTTCCATGATGGTTTTGGAGTCAGGTCTTATGTAGGGTTTGAATACAGACGACAAACATCTGCACTCCAGCTTTATTATATCCTCACTCGGCAGCTTCGTAGCTGCTCCAATCCCAAAGTATTGTCTGGTATAGGAGGGGTGATAGATCGCATGTTCTTAATCTAGCTTAAGTGGCAGATGCTCATTTGATAAAATAAAAGAGTGGGAAAGAGTTAAGCAACCATCTTTAAATAATTAACGTTGTTAAAATTGTTGGCCTGGATGACAGATGCTTGGATAGGCATGACATGAAGATGGGTCCATGATACCCGGAACGAAAGGCTATAGTGACTGATAATGAACGTGATCGAAGAGTAATGAATGAGAAAACTAGACACCACCACCAGTTAATGCACGAAATACTTAAGAGGAGATGAACATAGACTCACCGGATCATGGGTGAAGCTCCATATACCGTGATACTTAAGTAAACAAGCGTTTTGCAGTGTATATGAGGGAAATATACGGCACCAGCAGTATATCCATGAAAATGTAGATTGTGACTTGAGTTTGCCGAGCCTTCTGGTTTTAACTTATGCTTTCATTTCCCAAAACTCGGAGGGTAATTAACCGAATGTGTGAATTAATTCCAACAAGGAGTTTCGACGAGATAATTTCCGCACTGAAATCCAGTCATGAGTACTTAGGCTTTAGGTACAAGTGTATAGATGGGGCTAAGTATACTTAAGCTCATCATGATTCTTGAATTAAGGCTGCTGTTATACAACGTCATATATTGACTGCACTTAATGTTCAAGGTTCGCAATCTGCTCCCGAAAGTCTCATCGCCACGGGATCGCGGCCCGGCCTGGAACCGTCTTTCCAACGAAAGACGATTGAATCTTGTGGAAGATGGTGGTCTAGTGGGTTAAAACGCCGAACTGGTAATCAAAAGGTTGCTGGTTCGATCCCAGCAGCCACCACCAGTGCGTCCTTACTCCATGTTGCTCCAGGGGGATTTTCCCTGTAATAAGTGCACTGTAAGTCGCTTTGGATAAAAGCGTCTGCCAAATGACTAAATGTAAATGTAAATGTCTTGTCCGTGAATAAGCCATGAAAATCGATAGAATGAAACAATATGGGACCATACAGGCTTTATGTGACAGGCGATGATCAGAAGCAATGTCAGTAAAGATTCCGGACTTCACATTTTTGCGAGTACCGACTCCTGCCATCAGGGAGAGAATCATGATGGATCTTGAAGGCATCCTCGATCAGCTTTGGACAGATACGAGGATCTTGTTCTTCACTGTCGCCTTAAATTTTTCTACTTTTCGCATCCTGCGGTATTGAGTTCCAGAGGTAGGGAGCTGCTTGACTGAAGCTCGAGAACCCAAAGCTGTGCATGTTCGAGGAAGAATAAGATTAGATGCAGAAGATGATCTGAGAGTGCAAGTCGGAGTTGGGATTGAAGGAGTTCTAGTAGGGAGGAGCCGTGGCTGTTTAACGCTTGTAGACAGGAGGATTTTAATTTTAATTCGAGATTTCACCGGGACCCGGTGCAAGAGTTTTAATGTGGGAGTAATATGCTCGGCTGTAGAAGTCCGGCAGATGATTCGTACGGGAGGGTTTTGAACCACCTGTAATTTATGAAGGAGTTTTGATGGCGAAAGTAGCCTGTGCCCACTGAAGTAAACGTAGTTTTCCCGTATCTTGCTATTAGTCCGCCGTTATATTTAAACACCACAGTTTAATGCATGGAAGCATTTTTTCAACGTGTCATGATAACAAGGCCAAGACAATATGACATTGGAAGAGAGGTTGTGGACTGATCGACTGTCACGATCACCATGCTGGCCATTAGCTGAACGGCCCCAGAAAGGGGAAGCAACAGAACGAGAATACCTTACCTGTTTCCTGTATTAGTTGGTAAAACACGCGTGACGGTTTACGTCTCCCTGCGCTGCTCAGCTGTTCCGATGTAAACATGCGCTATACACGCCAGACCGTTTGTGATGCCGTCACATCTATGCTGTATTTAAACAAACAGACCAGCACGCACATTTAAATGAGTAACAAACTGAGACATGACGATTGCGTCTTATGCATGCTTCGAATCAACGAAATTAGTGATAGCTTTAAGGAACAAACGCTGCATAAGTTGTTTCATATAAACACTAACATAGCGCAGAATCTTGCATATACATCCAGAGATGCCTTTTGAGAGCTTCCGACACGGTTGTTGATAAAACGCCTGCAGTGCACGATATGAGGTTTGAGCGACGAGTGTATTAACAACCGGAATTAATCTTTGGAAAGCAAGTGGCTGTATGAGCTGAAAGAATCGCAGCAGAGTAGCTTAGCATGAATTAGCAATAGCCGTGTACACGTAAACTCGTGTGTAACATCCTGCGTAACGGCTGAACGAGCGTGCGAATCACTGTTGCTTCGACTGCGGACATAGAAAGGGGTAAGTGGCGATCTTTATGTTCCATGTTGGAAGGTGATTGGTTGGGTGTTGATTGGTAGTGAGTGATGCAGGATTGAGTCTTCCCTGGCAGAACTAGCGCTGAAGCTGTATTTCTCATATCTGAGAAAGATGATGACAATTTATCTACGATGGTGTCTAAAAGAGAGGACTTGTCATGTCGTCCAAACGATGCCTGAGGCTGGATTGGAGATTTACGAAAAGCTTTGTAGGACTGCATGATTTGGCCCTTCAAGCCACCTTCAAGTGAACCACTCAACCTATCAACTACAATATGGGCAGGCTCGTTGTACTGCACACTCTCCTATAGCTCACCTTAACAAACTTAAAGGACTCAGAAGACAGCCAATCTTGATGCTCATGTGTGTTCCACCTGCAGCTATGGTGATGCCATTAGGTTATTTTTTGACATTTCTTCATCCTGTCAAAGAGCCTGCCAGCTCCGCCTCGGCCTCTTGCAGAAGGCTTGAGCAGACCATAAGGCCCTAGAGACTTCTTGGCCTAAGCACCAGCCATTTCAAAGGAACGGAAGACGCTGTCCAAAACCTTTCCATAAATGCTCCTCTCTTGCAGGAGGCTTTTGTGCAATGTCTTTGTGGAGATTTGTAAATAAAAAAATCCTTAAAGACTAATGGCTTACTGAAATCCTGTACCACCTGAACTTACAAATGTTTCTGAAATACTTCAGCACAGGTCAAAAACGGCTTTGCATACAGAAGCACAGAATCCTTGCTATTAAAATGCCGAATTTTTAATCTCAAAACAACATTTATTACAATATGGTGTGAAACTGTATGATGTTGTCCCTTCAGAAATCGAGTTGACCCTACCTGCAATAGGGCTTCAGTTTTCTATGTGAAACAGATGTTAACTGAAAAGTCTTAGTAATACCTTCTCACTGAATTTACAAGCAATTAGAGACATTTGAGAATTTTTGGGGACTAGCTACAGGTAGTGATGCTGCCTACTTGATGCTGGGTAGCCTTTCGAAAGCTCTATGCTTTTTCTAGCAAGTAGTTATGTTGAGTCACCATTGAAGCAGATTCTTATAGATCACAAACTAAAAGTGTTCATTACTGCCATCTATTGCTGTATTTATGTATTGCTGCTTTTAAGAGATCTCAGATTATATGTAAAGCAGGGGTTCTTAACCTTTTTGACTCCAAGGCTCCCACTTGTATTTTACAATATTCAAAGCACCCCACCCATATCTTGGGTTTTATTTCAATATTCAATATATTAATGCTCATTTTGTCAAATTTGTATCAACCTTAAAGCATTTGTCATTAACAATGATTTTAATATTCCACATGAATAAATACTATGGTATACTAGTATTTACTAGAGTGAACTGAAGTGTATTTTGGTATATCCCAGTATCTAATAGTAATTTCCCGTCAGGGCACGGGTTGGTGAGCAAGGAAAGAGGACCCAGGTGCAGACAGCGGGTAAGGGGTGAAGACTTAATAAATACAAAACAAAAACCCACGAGGGGGTAAAATAACAAAACAGGAGACAGTAATAACAAGACAGGACCAGACTAAGACTAACTACAATAAAACAAGACTAAAGTAAACATTTGAAAAGAACTATAACTGACTAGACTAGACTAGATCAGCACAGGCACAGGAACTCACCATACAATTGACACACACAATGAACCAGCACAAGACAGAAAACACAGGGGAATAATAAAGGAACCAAATCAAGAGGGGAACAGGTAAGGGGCATGAAATCATTAACAATCAATAATGAGGTAACGAGAGGGCGGGGACAGAGACGAGACCGGAGAGTATGGAAGGCCATCAGTGCCACATTGCCACTCTCCACATGAAACAAGAGGCTCTGTCATAACTCTGCCAATAGATCAAGAAAAGCAAGACAAGATGGGGCAGAACCATGACATTACCACACTTTGTTAATGAATACTACAGTCTTCGTTAGTGTTACAGTAACAATAATTAATCGATAAACTGTAATAAATAAGTAAAAACAATAGTATCTACGGTAGTAATCATACAGTATTCTGTAGTATTTCAGTAACATGTGGCATTTCAGTAGCATGCGGCGCAACTTCTTGTCAAGCCCTTGGTAATCTCAAGGTTTTACTACTGCAATGGTCTCCTCGCTGGTCTTCCTGCAAAGGCTATCAAACCACTCCAGGTGGTTCAAAACCCAGAATCCCGCCTCGTCTTCCAACAGCCCAAAAAGGGCTCATGTGACACACTTTTCACCTCTCTCCACTGGCTACCGGTTGAAGCCCGTATCAGATTCAAGTAACTAATGCTTGCCTACAGGACTATCACCTAACACTCCTACACCACATCAAAAACCCTGCATTCAGCAAACGAGTGACATCTTGCATTGCCTTCTCATAAGAGCAGTAAATGGCTTTCCCGCTCATTTTCCTTTACAACTCCTTCCTGCTGGAAGATTCTTCCTAACTAGGTCCAGTCAACCACATCTCTCACAACACTAAAAAACTACTTAAAACCCATTTTTTCTTTGAATACTTAACAGACAAATGAGAAAAACAAAACACTTGCCCTCTCTCGTTCTCTCAACAGGTAGTGGTCTTTCTTTTGTTGAAACTAGTAAACTTTGTATTAGCACATATTGTATTATTACTCCTGTATGACATATCGCTTATTGCTCCCTGAACTCTCTGTTAGTCGCTTTGGATAAAAGCGTCAGCTAAATGACCAGATGCAAATGTAAACTAAAATGAATTTTGGAATTTATAAACTATAACAAAACTGTAGTATACTTTAATATTAACTATGGTAAGAAAACACTAGAAAACACTCTGTGTCCGTGAAGTTATTACAGTTTATTATAGTAAACATTTAAGTGTACCTACTGCACTATTGCACTGCAAAAATTATTCGTTTTTTGTTGTTCAGGTTAAAAAAGTTTCCGGTAGGCTACTCTCTTGTGCACGTATGCACACATCATTACCATATTTGACGTTTCTAGAATGAAAAAACAGTATTTGGACATTGCTAGCACAACATTTTTATTTACTGGGGAAACCATTTGCCAAATTTATTTAAAAGGTTAAAAACAAAAGTGACAGAAAATTGTCAATTTATTACCTGTGATAATAATTCTGATGTTTATTGAATTTTTCAGTTAAATCCATCATATACACACTATAATTTATTATTAATATGCTATAAACTTGCAAGGCTCTCAAGTTTGATCAAAAGTTTGGAGTGAGATCACATTCTCTCAAGGTTTTCTAGCATTTAAATTTTACTAAATTCAAACTTGGAACCAATGTCTGGATTTAGTAACATTAAAGGTTTTTAATAACATGTAAACAATAATTTTGTAGCATTAAAACATTACAAGTATTTATTGACATTAAAACAGCACCGTTTCATAAATTTCTTTTGGGTTGAGGTCAAAATAAGGTAGTCTATATCCGCTCGGGCTTCGAGTGGAGGTGACGTATTTCGGCTTTTGAGTGGAGCTCCACTCGCCCCATCGGCTGTTGTCAGCCCCTATTAGAAATTCCGGCAACAGAGAAAGGAGAAATGCAGGCACGCAATGAAAGTGTAGTTACGCTGAAGATTAAAACAGAGAAGTGCCAGTGTACCAGCCACTAGATGGCAGAGCATCCATAAAGATGGTGAGGTATTCTACAGGTATTCATATTTTTGGTTTGGTAAAACAGACTAGATATGTAGGCTACTGTGTAATGTGCATTAATAGCACTAATTCATGAGTCTTAAAATTGTGAAGACTTAAAAAGGTTAAAATTACTAGGACTCATTTATCATATAGTAGTAGACTACACTGTTATTTTTTTTTTTAGATTAGATTCAACTTTATTGTCATTACACATATACAAGTACAGTGTAACGAAATGTAGTTTAGGTCTAACCAGAAGTGCAATTAGCAAGTGCAGATATACAGTGTGAATAAATACAGAATACAATATTAGGAAAATACTATACAAATGTTGTATGAAAATATGACAGTCGGTATGTACTATGAACAATATATACAGAAGGCTATATACTGTGAACATTAATGTACAGGTGGTTATGAACAGATAACAATATAGACAATACAATAGTGCAAGTGACTTGAGTGTGCATTAGTTACAGACATTAGCTATTAAAGTTACAGTGCAGTAGATGAGTTAATGCAGTTGTTGAAGTTATAGTGCAATACATGAGTAGATGCAGATAATACAGTTACAGTGTATTAGATGAGTTAGTGCAGTTATTGAAGTTACAGTGCAGTATATGCGTTAATGCGGTTATTAAGGTTACAGTGCAGTAGATGAGTTAATGCAGTTATTGAAGTTACAGTGCAATAGATGAGTAGATGCAGTTAGTTATGCAATAAATGCAATAGATGAGTTACAGTGCAGTAGATGAGTTAATTCAGTTATGGAAGTTGTTTATTAGTGCAAATGAGCATTCAGTGTAATATTCCTGGTGTGCAAGTGAGCAGTATAGAGTGGAAATGATGCTATGTGTGTGTAAACAGTCCGGTAGAGCAGATAACATGAAGTACTGGTGTGTACAGTTCAGTCATGGATGCAGCCCTGTTATGCAATGTAAACAATGTAGTAGCAGCATTAAAGTAAAAGTTATGAGGGTTAGTGGAATCAGTGGGGAGCAGAGTTCAATAATGAAATGTATCTCATGTAATGCCAATTTAGTTTAAAATTCTAATAATATTTAATTGATAATGGGAAATTATATTAATTGTCATTTTAATTGTAATCAGATTAAATATCATAGAAACTTAATTGGAGCGTGTGATGATATCCTACAGACAGTGACCTTAAGGATTGATTAAGTGCGTCTCAGAAACAAATATTTTTACTTAAAAGATTTTTACAAAAAAAACTTTTATATTAGGAAATTGTAGCTGCTTCAGCTTATTTAAAAGATGAATTATTTTCAAGGATATTTAAAATGTATTGTTTAAATTGTGCTTCATAAATAAAATGATATTGACATTTTATGTTGTCTGGCAGGCCCTTAGGAAGTACACTCTTAAAAAGAAAATTGCTTCACAATGCGTTATAGAAAAAACTTTTTTGACTAAGTGGCTCAATAAAGAACCTTTGTTTTACAAAAGGTTCTTTGTGGTGAAAAGTTTATTCAGTATGTTATAAGGTAAGTCAGAGATGTTTCTTTAAAGAACCTTTGACTGAATGGTTCATCGTTGGTTCTTCTAAGGCGTCGAAGAACTTTTTAAGCGTCAATATTTTTAAGAGGGTGTATTGAGACCTATAGTGGGCCCCGGCCTCCTAATTGAGAAATACATTCTATTGACTGTCCAACTTATGTCTGTAAGAAAGGTTACACTGATTGACAACTAGATTTACACATACACACACTAGACACAGAGATTTGGTGCTACCAGACACCGTGTTAGCAAAGCTCTTCTGCGGAGTGATGCTTTAGTCTGATGGTGACTGAGGTCATGTTATGCAAAACATGTATCTTAAAGACATGTATGTAACATCGCAGTTCATTGAAGAATTTAAAGAAGCATGTGTTCCTTACTCAAAGCCAGTTTTGACTTTTCAGGGTGTTTTATGCTAGATTTTTAAGGCAGGTTTTTGTTCTTTAGCACCATTCTCTTGCCCTTTTGTTACCCAAGAAAACCTCCCAGTGGGTCCAGTGCCACCGCCCGGCGGTGTTGGCCCAGGCGATCCAGTTGGCGGAGGACCAGTTGGTGGCGTGCCCCGGCGGAGGCCTACCATCACTTTCTCTCTCCCCCTCTTTTGTCTCTTCTCCCTCTCTCAGACCCGTTCCCTTCTCCCGGACTCGAGGGTCGTTTTTTCCGCGTCCAGTACCGAGGACGCGGCTCTTCCCCGAGCCGGGACCACACGGGGCCATGAGATCCTCAGCGGGATACCTCATCACTTCCGCCAGCCTCTCCTCGCCAATTCGGGGGTCTGCTTCCTGCCGCTGGGGCGGCGGGGACTTCTGGGCCGGCCTGTTGGCGTTGTGGAGACCCCGGCCATTTTATCGACCGCTGTCCGATGATGGAGGTCGGTATGATGGTACGGGTGCCCGACAATCCTCAGGCTGCCCTCGGTCAGGACGGGCTGTACCAGATACCTGTGCGTATCAGGGGGGGTACATATCAGGCTTTGGTGGATTCAGGATGTAACCAAACCTCAATTCACCAAAGTCTGATTCAATTCGAGGGATTGGATACGAGCCGCGGGGTTAAGGTAAGGTGTGTACACGGGGATGTCGTGAACTACCCTTTGGTGCCGTTGACCATAAAATTTCGGGGACAAAAGCATAGAATAGAGGTGGCTGTTAATGAGCACCTCCGACATCCGCTAATTTTAGGGACAAATTGGCCGTTGTTTTCAGTATTAATGGGACAATTATGTGCGGATGTTTCTGGGCGTAACCACGTGCGGTGGGGAGGAGCGGTTGCGCAGGTTGGAGAAGCAGAGCCGAGACCTCTGATGCCGGTTCCAGAGGAACGGAGCTCGATAGAGAAAATAAATCTCTCGCAGAGCGATGATTTCCCTCTGGAACAGTCTCAGGACGAGTCGCTCAAACACGCGTTTGAACAGGTCTGTACAATCGACGGACAACTTCTCCACCCTGCACAACCCGTATCCTACCCATATTTCGCTATTTTAAAAGACCGGTTGTATCGAGTGACCCAGGACGCTCAGTCAAAGCAGGATATAACCCAGTTGGTCGTACCAAAGAGCCGTCGGGAAAAACTCTTCCAGACGGCTCATTGTAACCCAATGGCGGGGCACCTAGGACAAGCTGCAACTGTAAATCGCCTAACGACCCGTTTCTTTTGGCCGGGCATTCATGAGAACGTGCGCAGGTGGTGCGCGTCTTGTCCTGAATGCCAGTTGGTAAACCCACCGGCCACTCCAAGGGCGCCATTATGCCCACTACCCCTTATTCAGGTCCCCTTCGAGAGAATTGGTATGGACCTGATCGGGCCGTTAGAGCGATCCGCACGAGGGCATCGATTTGCTTTAGTCATCGTGGATTATGCAACCCGATACCCTGAGGCAGTGGCGTTGCGTAATATCTCAGCAACCAGTGTTGCGGACGCCCTGTTTCGATAAATCTCCCGGGTCGGAATCCCTAAGGAGATTCTGACCGATCAAGGCACGGCGTTTATGTCACGGACACTCCGCGAATTGTACGGATTATTGGGGATTAAAACGATCAGGACCAGCGTCTATCACCCACAAACAGACGGGCTGGTTGAGCGTTTTAATCGTACATTAAAAACCATGATCCGGAAATTCGTACACGAGGACGCCAAAAATTGGGATAGGTGGCTGGAACCCCTGTTATTTGCGGTCCGCGAGGTCCCCCAAGCCTCCACGGGGTTTTCCCCCTTCGAGCTTCTTTATGGTCGTCAGCCCCGTGGGAAGTTGGACGTCCTAAGGGAAGCTTGGGCCTTCCGCGAGTAAGAGCCAAATTCAGTATGTCCTGGACCTGCGTACAAAACTCCATACACTGGGGCGGCTCTCTATGGAGAATTTGTTGCAGGCGCAGGACAGACAGAGCCGGCATTATAACAAGGGCGCCAGACTGCGTAAATTTTCACCGGGAGAGAAGGTACTTGTATTACTCCCAACGTCTAGTTCCAAACTACTCGCCAAGTGGCAAGGACCGTTCGAGGTCACACGACGAATAGGAGATCTCAATTATGAGGTCGTACGATCGGACAGGAGCGGGGCACATCAGATCTACCACCTCAACCTCCTCAAAAAGTGGAGTGAGGCGAACCCCGTGATGCTGGCGACGACTGTAAGTAGAGTAGATGATCTCGGGCCAGAGGCGAATACCAAAGTACAATCCCTCGCCCTGGCCCCAGGGGGAGATCATCTCTCGTCCTCACAGCTCACGGATGTTGCGAAGTTACAGGCAGAGTTTGCCGATGTGTTCTCGCCCCTCCCCGGACGCACGAATCTCATAGAGCACCACATTGAGACCGAACCGGGTGCGGTAGTACGCACTCGCCCATATAGGTTACCTGAACACAAAAAAATTGTGGTTCAAAAGGAATTAGAAGCTATGCTGGACATGGGAGTAATAGAAGAGTCCAATAGCGACTGGGCAAGCCCGATAGTTTTGGTACCAAAGACCGACGGCTCGGTCCGGTTCTGTGTGGACTATCGCAAGGTGAATGCGGTATCGAAGTTCGATGCCTATCCAATGCCTCGAATTGACGAATTACTTGACCGGCTGGGGACGGCTCGTTTTTATTCGACATTGGATCTGACGAAAGGGTATTGGCAGATCCCCCTATCTCCCTTATCCAAAGAGAAAACAGCCTTTACTACGCCATTCGGTTTGCACCAATTTGTCACGCTTCCGTTCGGGTTATTCGGGGCCCCGGCTACGTTTCAGCGTCTCATGGACCGAATTCTCAGACCTCATGCGGCATATGCTGCCGCCTATCTGGATGACATCATCATATACAGCAACGATTGGCAGCGGCATATGCAGCACGTGAGAGCGGTCCTGAGTTCGCTGAGGAGAGCGGGGCTGACGGCTAACCCGAAGAAGTGTGCGGTTGGGCGAGTAGAAGTAAGGTATCTGGGCTTCCACTTGGGTCACGGGGAGGTGCGTCCCCAAATTGATAAGACGGCTGCAATTGCAACCGCCCCGAGACCCAAGACCAAAAAGGAGGTGCGGCAGTTCCTGGGGCTGACGGGATATTATAGACGGTTTGTACCCAATTATTCGGACCTCACCAGCCCGCTGACTGACCTCACTAAAAAGGGGGAACCAGATACCGTCCAATGGATGGAGCAGTGCCAGCAGGGGTTCACCCAGGTGAAGGTTCACCCGATTTCTCACTCCCTTTTTTGTTGCAGACTGATGCCTCGGATAGGGGCGTGGGCGCGGTCCTGTCCCAGGAGATAGACAGCGAGGATCGTCCGGTGCTGTACATCAGTCGAAAGCTGTCTCGGACTGAGATGAGGTACAGCACCATCGAGAAGGAGTGTTTAGCGATCCGGTGGGCGGTCCTCACCCTCCGTTATTATCTCCTGGGGCGGGAATTCACGCTCTGTTCGGACCACGCGCCCCTCCAATGGCTCCACCGCATGAAGGACACCAACGCGCGGATCACTCGTTGGTACCTTGCTTTGCAACCGTTTAAATTCCAGGTGATCCACAGGCCGGGGACCCAGATGGCGGTGGCCGACTTTCTCTCCAGGAGGGGGGGGGAGAAGGCTGCAGCTCGGATGGAGCCTCGGCCTGAGTCGGGCGGTGGGGGTATGTGGCAAGGGGGGCGTGGTCTGACACGGTCTGCGGCAGGAGGGCGTGTCGGGAGAATGATGGTAAGTAAGCAGACCAACGTTTTAGTGAAAACACCTGCTTCTCGTTCTAGTAATTGGCGAGGAGACGCATTTAAGGCGCGACGGAAGGAGCAACTGGGGGAGAGAAACCAGGCTGGGAAACGTGTATTGACTGTCGGAGAAAGACGAGGAGCTCGAGGATTATCCAGACAGACTTAAAGGAATCGTCACCACAAAGACTGTGGGTGTAAAGTGTATGAGTGAGCGGGAGTGCAACCCGGAAGTATTGCAAAGAATAAAGAGTGTATACGTTTTCCCAGCCACGCCGACCCCGCCTCCTTTCTTCCACAGACGTTGAACCTTTTTACAGTCAGATTATTTGTAAATCTAAAGACACAGCAAATCTGCCTGTGAAGATTGAACATTGTCGTGGATATTCCATTTACCAGCCAAGCCATATAAAAAACAAAAGTGATGAATCCTAATGGGGAATAGATTAGAAGATGGTAAAAGGACAAAGATGAAGGATTTCTAGGATGAAATTCTTTAAAAAAAGTAATTACAATGGATGTACAGCTTCATTCATGTTTATGTTTCTATCCTTGTGGGTATTTTAATCCTTATAACGAATTTGTTATTTAATGCCAGTTTATGTTTATTCTTGGTTTGTGTACATATGGCTGTGGGAGTATTTTTTCTGGTAGTACAGGTTAAAGCAAAAGCAATGAGAGGTGGGGGTTGGAAATTTGTGTGGCTCTTGTGGAAGTGTCAGCTGCTGCGTTCATTGACAGTGTCATGCACCCGCCGCCCTGGGAGCGCCAGCAGGCTCAAAAGACAGACAGCATGAATTAATCCCAGGAGAGTGTGCGTGACAGTTTGACAGTGCTGTGAATTGAAAAGGAGCTAGGCGCCACGAATCGAGAGGCAACAGCATTTGTCAAATCATAATTAAATGATGAATCACTGTTGTGTTCTTAAAGGCCCCAAACCCCTCTCAGAGATACATGATACAATAAAAATACAGAGCACAGGGTTCATCACAAAAGATAAGGGTTTTATGTGGGGAAAAAAACAATTATTTTAAAGTTCTTGATCCCCAAGGTACATACATTAAATATTAGAAAATATTACTTTAAACTGTAATCCTGTTAGATATCCATAGTTTCAAAGTGGTTCCAGCAGGGGAATGCAGCTTGACCCATTCATAAAACCAATTATGAACAGAGACTTTGTTAGATTTGAGACAGAAAACTTGTTAGATGTATTATATCATTACGGGTCGTGACTAGTTTAGCGACTAGGTGGGATAATTTAAAATACCCAAGTAGATTCCAATAAGGGATAAGATTTAACAAAAAAGTTCACCCAAAAATGAAAATACTGAAAATGTACTCACTCTCAACTTGTTCCAAACCTGTATTTGTTCTGCCAAACACAAAGGAAGATATTTGGAAGAATGACAGTGACCAGACAGATCTCACCCCCCATTGACTCCCATAGAAGCGAAACTAAGGATCTGTTTGGTTACTAACATTCATCCAAATATCTTCCTTTGAGAACAAAAAAATGTATACAGATTTGGAACAATCTGGTGGTGAGGAAATTATGACAGAATTTTCTTTTTTGGTTGAACTATCCATTTAAGATTCTTTATTATCTCACTGATGAATCCCTCATGTATGAAAAGTGTAACCTCATCTAAATGTGCTCTGGTGTAGGATTACATTGCAATCCATGATAGCATTGCCTGGATTTTTCAGTTTGAGAAGATCATTGTGTAAGTTTGATCAGGTTTGTCCTCTTGTTTTAAATATGAATATCTACATTAACAATATAAATATAACATATTAAACTGGTGTTTGTTGCCATAAATTTATGAATTATGATCTGTGTGTTTATGAAGTATGATCTGCGTGCAGTTTGTCGGTTTTGACTTACTGTAAGCTAAATAGATCTATAAACCCAAAAACTTGAAACAGTAAAAGACAAGTATAAAAAGTATGTTTTCAAGATATTTTGGCAAATGTTTAATTGACAATGATCAATGATCAGTGGTCAGTGTCGTCTAACAAAGACCTCTGATATTTTCTGAGGTTTTCAACACGCAAATAATTATTTATTACAAGAGCTACAGTTCCATGACTAAAGTAAAGTATGTGGAAATCTCAAAAATAACAGTTTTGCCTTTTCTTGTGTAAAATATAGTAGTAATTTTGTAATAAATACCACAGTGTGAAACACTCCAGAATTTGTGAAAGGGTTAAGATTTAAGAATAGAAATATCCGTCTCATATTTATTTTTACAATGGCTTAGATAAAAGGGTTGAATTATCAAAAGAGCAATGTACAAATTGAATGGGTGGGATGGGATTATTCAGCTGCAGAAAACTTCAACAAAACTTCAATGACTACATCTTTCAAAGGTAAGTCCACATGACTTTTCCGGTTGTCTCCGTAAGAATCCTTAAAGTGCTCGAGCTATCACAGCCTCTCACATTCGTCTCTCCTCGTTCCTCCAAACTGTGAGCCTTTTGAGCTGTCTCCTCACCAATCACTGTAAAGAGACGCAGGTGATCTTAATCTGCAATCAACCTATTTGCTTACCGTTTTTCCCGTGTCTCTCCTCCCCGGTACAGACGTCACTAAACCACGCACCCCTTGCCACATACCCCCACCGCCCGACTCAGGCCGACGCCCCATCCGGCCTGCAGCCTCCCCCCTCCTCCTGGAGAGGAAGTCGGCCATGACCATCTGAGACCCCGGTCTGTGGATCAGCTGAAACTTAAAGGGTTGTAACGCCAGATACCACCGGGTGATCCGCGCGTTGGTATCTTTCATGCGGTGGAGCCACTGGAGGGGAGCGTGGTCCGAATGGAGCGTGAATTCGCGCCCCAGGAGATAATAGCGGAGGGTGAGCACACCTGATCGCCAGGCACTCTTTTTCGATGGTGCTGTACTGCGTCTCTCTCCTAGAGAGCTTTCGACTGAGGTACAGCACCGGCCGCTCTTCATCCCCCGTCTCCTGGGACAAAACTGCCCCCACGGCCCGATCCATCGCGTCCGTCTGCAACGAGAAAGGAAGAGAAAAATCAGGGGAGTGCAATAACGGTCCGCCACAGAGAGCAGCCTTCACCTTGGTAAAAGTGCCTGCTGGCATGGCTGCGTCCACTGGACTATATCCGGTGCCTCCTTTCTAGTGAGGTCAGTCAGCGGGCTGGTGAGGTCCGAATAATTAGGTACAAACCTTCTATAGTATCCCGCCAGCCCCAGGAACTGCCTCACCTCCTTTTTGGTCTTGGGTCTCGGTGCGGTTGCAACTGCTGCAGTCTTATTAATTTGGGGACGGACCTGACCATGACCCAAGTGGAAGCCCAGATACCTTACCTCCACACGCCCAATTGCACACTTCTTCGGGTTAGCCGTCAGCCCGGCCCTTCTCAGCGAACCCAGGACCGCCCTAAGATGCTGCATATGCCGCTCCCAGTCGTTGCAATAGATCACGATATCGTACAGATATGCCGCCGCATACCCAGCATGTGGTCGCAGCAGGCGGTCCATGAGGTGCTGGAAGGTGACCGGAGTTCAGAATAAGCCAAAAGGAAGTGTTACAATTTGCTGTAATCCAAACGGGGTGGTGAAGGCAGTTTTCTCTTTGGATAGGGGAGGTAAGGGGATCTAACAGTATCCTTTAGTTAAATCCAGTGTCGAAAAAAAACGAGCCGAGCCAAGTCGATCCAGCAACTCGTCAATCCGTGGCATCGGATATGCATCGAACTTCGACACAGCATTCACCCTTCTATAATCCACACAGAAACGGACTGAGCCGGTGGTTTTAGGGACCAAAACTATCGGGCTTGCCCAATCACTATGGGACTCTTCTATTACCCCCATCTCCAGCATTCCCTTTAATTCTTCCTGAACTTCCTTTTTTTTTGTTCAGGTAACCTATAGGGCCGGCTGCGATTCACCACGTCCGGTTTAGTCTCAATATGGTGCTCGATGAGATTGGTGCGACCGGGTAGGGTGAAGAACACATCCGCAAAATCTGTGTGCAACTTGGCCACCTCGGTGAGCTGGGGGGGTGAGAGGTGATCCCCGGGGCCAGAGCAAGGGATTGAACTGGGTAGCTCGCTTCTGGTCCGAGATCATCCTCTCTACTCACTACCGTCGCCAGCATCACCGGGTTCACCTCATTCCATTTTTTTAGGAGATTGAGGTGATATACCTGATGTGCTCCGCTCCTATCCGACCGCACTACCTCATAATTGAGATCGCTTATTCGCCGTGTGACCTCAAAGGGCCCTTGCCAGTTTGCGAGTAACTTAGAACTCGAGGTGGGGAGCAATACAAGCACGTTATCTCCCGGTCCAAATTACGCAAGTTAGTACCCCTGTTATACTGTCAGCTCTGCCTTTCCTGGGCCTGTAGCAAATTCTCCATGGAGAGCCGCCCCAGTGCATCGAGTTTTGCTCTCAGGTCCAGGACATACTGAATTTGGTTTTTGCTATCCGAGGTTCCGTCCTCCCAAGCTTCCCTTAGGACGTCCAACATCCCACGGGGCTGACGTCCATAGAGTAACTCGAAGGGGGAAAACCCCGTGGAGGCTTGGGGGAGCTCTCGTACCGCGAAAAACAGGGGTTCTAGCCACCGATCCCGATTTTTGGAGTCTTCGCGTACGAACTTCCGGATCATTGTCTTCAAGGTGCGATTAAAGCGTTCGACCAACCCGTCCGCCTGTGGGTGATAGACGCTGGTGCGAACTGCTTTAAGGCCCAATAACCCGTATAGTTCGCGGAGGGTCCGTGACATAAACGCCATGCCTTGATCTGTGAGAACCTCTTTAGGGATTCCCATACGGGAGATGATACGAAACAGGGCGTCCGCAACACTTTTAGCCGAAATGCTGCGGAGAGCCACTGCTTCGGGATATCGTGTCGCATAGTCTACTATGACCAATCCAAAACGATGTCCTCGTGCCGACCGCTCTAATGGCCCAATCAGGTCCATACCAATTCTCAGGAAGGGGACCTGAACCAACGGAAGAGGACACAATGGTGCTTTAGGAGTGGCCGGTGGGTTTACCAGCTGACATTCAGGACAAGACGTGCACCATCTGCGCACATTCTCATGAATGCCCGGCCATTAGAAGCGGGCCATTAGGCGGTTTAATGTTGCTGTTTGTCCTAAGTGACCAGCCATTGGATTACGGTGAGCCGTCTGAAAAAACATTTCCCGGCGGCTCTTTGGGACAACTAACTGTGTTGTATCATTTGTTTGAGTGTCTCGGGTCACTCGATACAACCTGTCTAAAAAATGGCAAAATACGGATAGACTAGCGGCTGTGCAGGGTTGAGACGCTGTCCGTCGATGGTACGAACCTGGTCAAACGCATCTTTGAGCGAGTCATCGTGAGACTGCTCCAGGGCAAAATCATCGGACCGAGATAGATGTTGCCTCTCTACAGCACTCCGTTCCCCTGGGTCAGTTGCCGAGGTTCCGGCTCAGCTTCCCCCGCCTGCACAACCGCACTCTTCCGTCGCCCTTGACTTCCCGAGGAAACATCTGCACATAATTTCCCCAATAATACAGAAAACATCGGCCAATTCGTCCCCAAAATTAGCGGATATTTGAGATGAGGATTAACCGCCACCTCTACTCTATGTTTTTAACCCCTAAATTGTATGGGCATCGCTACTAGAGGATAGTTCACCACATCCCCGTGTACACACCGTACCTTAACCATGCGGCTCTTATCCTTTGCCACGGACCGAATCAGGCGTTGGTGGATGGGGGTTTAGTTACAACCTGAATCCAACAAGGCCTGATATGTATTCCCCTTAATACTCACAGGTATTTGATACAGACCGGCTGGATCGAGGGCAACCTGTGCGTCGCATTTCGGCTAAAAGAGTTGCGGACGCCCTGTTTCGTATTATCTCCCGTCCTCTATCACTGGACAGCGGTCGATCGTGTGGCCCGGCTCCCCGCACCGCCAACAAGTCGGCCCAGGCCTTTCCGCCGCCCTAGCGGCAGGAAATAGGTCGACGGATTGGTGAGGAGAGGCTTGTGGTGGAGGAGAGGCCGCAGGCTGGTGGTAACGGCCGGGTCCCCGGAAAGGCTGTCGTCCATTTCCCGCTGTATCTCTGATCCTTGGAGCGGGCCTGGGGCTGAAGGACGCCGGAGACCTGGAAAGGGGTACAGGTCGGGGAGAGAGAGAGGAAGAAATAATAGAAGGGAGAGAGAGAGGTGTTCGGGGTACGCCGACCCTGGGGCACGCCACCATCTGGTCCTCAGCCAACTGGATGGCCTCCGTCAGCGATGCCGGCCGGTGGCACTGGACCCACTGGGCGGTCTTCGGCAGAAGCCGCGCCTCGAACTGCTCCAGTGTCACTCGGTCGAGGATCTTGTTGACGTCGCCTCCGTTGGCCATCAGCCACTTGTGACAGGCATCCCGGAGCTGCTGAGCCAGGGCGAACGCTTGGCCAGCTTCCCCCAGGTCCAAGGACCGGAATCGCTGCCGCTGTTGCTCGGGGCTCAGGCCGACCCGCTGCAGGATGTCTTTCTTGAGGTCTGCGTAGATTCTGAACTTGCAACTGCTGGGCGGCTAACTGTGCCTCGCCCGTCAGCAAGGGAATCAGCCGGGCCGACCGAACATCCTGCTGCCAGCCCGAAATCTCCGCAGACCTCTCAAAAAGTTCTAGAAAAGCCTCCGGGTCATCCTGAAGCCCCATTTTATGCAGCGGCAGACTCACCGCTGGTGAGCTGGCCGGTAGTCCCCTGTTGGTGGCTTCCTGGTCCAGCCAGCTCCAGAATGTCTCGCGGTCTTCCTGCTGGGCCTGGACGGCTGCTTGGAAGCGCCGTTCCTGGTCTTCATGAAGACCCAGCAGCGCTTGATGTTGTTCGCGATGAAGACCGGTGAGGGACTGTATCACGTCAGCAAATGGCGATCCTGGCTGGATCCATGGCGGCGGCACTGGTCCTTCCTTCCCAGGTTTCGGAACCAATGTAAACAGGTTCAATGTAGAGTATGGAAGGAAGGACGCGGGGTCGGCTTGTACTGGGAGACGAGAGACTTTTTATAGTGAAAGCAAAAACGTAGCGCCACTGCGCTTAACAAAACTTCAATGACTATATCTTTCAAAGGTCCACACGACTTTTCCGGTTGTCTCCGTAAGAATCCTCAAAGTCCTCGAGCTATCACAGCGTCTCCCAGTCGGTCTCTCTCATCGTTCCTCCAAACTGTGAGCCTTTTAAGCTGTCTCCTCACCAATCACTGTAAAGAGACGCAGGTGATCTTAATCTGTAATCGACCTATTTGCTTACCGTTTTTCCTGTGTCTCTCCTCCCCGGTACAGACGTCACTAAACCACGCCCCCCTTGCCACAATCTTGTAACAGACCAGACCAGCTGATATGTGTGTTCAGGAATTTGGTTGTCGATGTGCCACCTATTGAACTGATGTGAATTAGACATTGTGTGCACGTCCTTCAGAGATTTATTTAACATTTGGTGGAAAAAGGGCTTTAGATTGAACCGCACTATTTTTTTAGTCCATGTGTTCTAACCATCCCAAATCTTTATGATCTCTTTAAGATCAAGTATTATTCAATCTGAAACATTAGTCATCCCCTGCCACCCTTGAGTTTAGTATTGGTTGGAGAAATTACCAAACACTAAACCACCAATGATGCATGCAATAAATCAAGTCTAAAAGATTATCATCTTTGCAGAAGCTACTGAATGCAGATTTGCAATAGGCTATATTTAAAGGAGAACCGCTAAGCAAGTGAGCCAAAATAAGATAGACAGATACAGATAGAGCAAGCGCAGACGTGCTGTCATTTTCTATGTGAGGAAATGGCCGATGTGCGTGCGTCTGGATTTAGGGGGTGGGGGTAATGTTAAGTGCTCTCAGTGTGCAGTCAAGCCCTCCTCCACAGATTGCTGTCTTGCTCCCAACACTCGTTGTGGCTTAGAAGTAATTACTCTTTCACCTGGACAAGCTCATCAGTGCAGGCGAAACCCACCAGCCTCAGAAAACAGATAAATACACAAATTTACATGTAAAATATGGCGTAGAATAACGATAATAGTAAAATAGAATTATCGAAATAGTATGTTTATATTTTATTCATTTCATCCATTTGATGGAGCTATGGTTAATGTCTAGTATTTTACTTGCATATCTTTGGTGCATTTCTGTTGCTCACCTTTCAATGCCGAAGACAAACAAAAAGAAACAAATATGTTATGTGTGTGGACACACACACACACATGCAGCCCTGTCAGGGGCGGTGTGGTTAATCTTTATGCACTCTGTGACCTCCTCACTGCCAACCCTGCTAAATATATTA
This sequence comes from Triplophysa tibetana, assembly GCA_008369825.1. Lineage (NCBI taxonomy): Eukaryota > Metazoa > Chordata > Actinopteri > Cypriniformes > Nemacheilidae > Triplophysa > Triplophysa tibetana. Next base: position 19,882,635 of record CM017896.1, on the reverse strand, counting down.
TTCCCGTGGGGCTTTCAGTGCTGCTTGGTGTCAGAAATCAATATGTATGAGCCGTGTAGATGGGAATTTCTAATAGATCTCCACGGCCCTGCGCTACTCTTCAATATCTGCCTCGGACTATTAGTGCCGGCTCAGTGGCAGTGAAATAACCGAGATAATCTGTTAAGGTTCCGCTCTTAAGGTGGAACTGCTTTAACAGGTCTTACAGTGTTTTTCTGCACCGTAAATAACCAGACTGGCAGTCTTGGAATGACGTCAATCTTGAAACCAAATTATTTTTTTTATTTTTTTAGCCGTTAATTTAAGGTGATGTTTTTCTGTTCATTTAAGAAATGTCTTTATATGAAGTGTTATATTATACGCTTTATGTTTATAAGCCTTATGTTGTTGTACATACAATCTTTATGTATATACAGTCATGTTTAGTATATCCACGTGTGTGTTAGATTTTATAATTTATTTCAACACTTATTTTTGTGATTTAATCCCCCAGTGCTACTGCATGGATGCATGTTGTCATTGATGTGTGTAAATGTCTCTATGCATGTGTGTATATATATGTGCTTCATGTCTATGTATTGGTTCTGTGTGGTGTTGTCAGTATGGGAATGGTTCCTAGTGTTAATTGATGAAATTGCTAATGTGATGGTTTGCATCAGCACTTAACTGCAGAGCACGGCTTCTCCGCCGGAAAAAAGACATCTAGCTTGAGCAGTCAGGAGGCTGAATGGGGGAGGGGAAGATTTGAATTGGAGGGAAAGAGGGAGATGGAAGAGAGCGGAAGACTGGCTCAGAAAGCGTGAGGTCTCAAGGGAGAGAGAGCGGCTGAAATTATTTCATGGTCATGGGCTTTTTCTCCCTTTCTCTGCATCTCGCATGCGGGACCTACAAATATAATCTACAGCTATATCTGCTGTCTTTCACAGCAGGAGAGGTGATCTCCTATACACTGTGAGATACCAACCAGTGCACATAGGAAAACTGTGTAAGAAAAATAATAAATATTGAATTAGATTTTATTTGTGTTTCTAGTACTTTTGCCTATGATTGATATGAAATCCGATGTCACCTGACCCTCTGTGCTAAATAAAGATGAAACAGCTTTAAACTTTTCGCAACAGAACTACTCTAGATTGCATTGGCTATGAATTGTTCATTTAAAAAAAAAAGATTAATCGTCTTCACTTTTCTTATTACAATGGGTGTATGTAACAACATGGAGTGTATCGTTCATTTATTGCTTAATTAACATGGCCGATGCAGTCCCTGATAGCACGCATAGATCTTGCTTACGTCTATTTGACGTCTGCATTTACATCTTACAGACATCTACAATACATAGTTTGCTCATCTGCAATACGTCTCTGAGATGTCTGCTGTCAGACGTTATATAGACATCTTGAAAACATCTGTAAGATGTTTATGATTAAGAATGGATGTAAATCTGCTCTTTCTAAGATGTTTAGCAGATGTTTTTACGCAGCAAATCTCAAGATCTTTAGCAGATGTATTACAGACATTCAAACGTCTCCGAAACGTATTGCAGATGAGCAAACTACATATTGCAGATGTCTCTAAGATGTAAATGCAGACGTCAAATAGACGTAAACCAGATGGATTGTGCTATCTGGGGTGTGTCATCGAACTTCACATAAAAGGCAACGGTTCATATGATTGCAGCCTCTCTTTACCGGTT